>JAPZDZ010000010.1:2909583-2924004 GCA_029783805.1 Acanthurus tennentii
GTCTTCGTGCCTCATCATGACTAGAGAAATTACTAAATCCTACTCCTCCCTGCTTGCCCCACTGGACTTTCCCTCTCCTAATCTTCACAATCAGTTTTATCCAATAAACCTGTTTTATGGCCACCATTTCCTGGGTCTGGTGCTGCATTTTGGTCAATCCTTTTTTTTCTTATGCTTATTTGTTCTTTTCTGCAATACCTTAGTGAAGGGCAATCTGAATTAATAAACTGGGCTATAGTTTTAAGTAAATCAACTCTCATTTCTAACATAACACTTCCTCAGTTTTTCACATCTTGTCAGTAAAGGAGGCCAATCAGCCTGAAGGCACATAAAGTAATAGTAATAGTGAAGTATATGTACTTCATTTGACTTCAGTGAGGGAAAGGAGGATGAGAATGTGGGAGGGAGGCAGCTATTTACTGTGAAGGTTCACAAATAAACTCAGGCTGCAGGACAAAATATACCTTTTACATTCATGGGATTTTTTCAAGAATGTGCAGTTACAAATGGGCGGACTTTAATTGAGTTTCATCCTGTCCAATTACTATACTCATATTCCTATGAATACAAGCACTGAGTTGCAGTAACAGGTCTGTTGAAGCCTTTTATTAACCAATTCTTTAGACATAAGATGGATTGACTTTGGCAACAACGATGACCTTATTAAGTGGACTGTGCATCAGCCAGAATGACCGATTGTCGTTAAATACATTTTTGGATGGTGCTTTTTTAAATTTGAATGTTTTCTGCACCAGTTATAAGTCATCAACTCTGTTTGAACTGCCGCAACAAAGCCTGACTGTTACTGTTACTGTTACCTTACATAAAAAGAATTCTAATTAGCTCCACACAATGTTATGTACAGTACTTAAATGTGAAAGAAAAGAGAATAGTGGTATCAGATTGGTACATAGTATCAGTGTTTACCACAAGAAAAAAGTAGGATCAGAGCGTTCTGAATAATCGTAACATTAACAAAGTGTGTCAAGTTGCCATAATTCAGTGCAAGTAGGGCTGAGTGATATAATCAAAAACCATATCTATGTACTTTTAGGTTAAAAGGTGATAAACTGTATATATGTGTAACAAAAAAGTTATAAGATTATGTATAAGAATATGTATTTTCAAGTATGAAGTGTGCTAATATATCTATCCATACCTATCTATCTAATATAATATCCGAGCTGGGCAATATGAACAGAGGCAGATATCACAATATTTTTCACCAAATACTTCAGCACTGTATGGATGACTTTTGATTCTTTCACAAAATATCAACGTGATGAGAACTGTGATAATTGACTATCAGTAATGTGAATATAATGGCAAAGTCTAAAAATTAGAAGAGCTATTACAGCCTGGTACATTCCAGAACTTACATCACTTCACTGCAATGCAGTCTTTAAAAGGAGGAAGACAACACATATTCCACATCATAAAATGACCATATCCAAAATCTAAGATGATAGCTAATCTAATATCATAATACTGATATCATATCAATAAATTTCACAGCCCTTTTTGTAAGTGTATTATTTTTAATAGCTCACAAAAAAGAACAATGTTCACACACATTTACACATTATGAGTGCAGCAAAATACCAAGTATGAAAAACAGAAGGCAATCTCCTAACCTGGTCTGTAATATCGTTAAAAACCAGTTTCAGAATACAAGACAAAACAAGTGAGCAGCAAACATACACAGATACAAAAGCACACACACATACACACAAGATGAGTGGTGGTAGCCTAGAGATTAGAGAGAAATGACAGAGTATGGGGAGAATGAGCAGTGCTCCTTTTGTAGCTAATGCTGAGATGCCACTGAGCAAGGCACTTAACCTTCAGCCACATCAGTGAAGCTGTTTAATTTCTAGAGTTTGCTCAGGTTTAATAGATGACTTGACAGTAAATAATTTGAATAGCTTTTTCATAAAGTAAAAACAATGACATTCTGACTGTAGCAACGTGATGCCATGGTCAGTGCTTGTGAATTTGCGTAAAGTCAGGTTTTTCTCTGTTGTGAATCGGCAACAATCCTGAGAGAATTGTGTCCATGTTTGCCTCAAATACAGGCTGTGATTACTTTTCTCCTTGGGTTGACTTTAACTCTGCAAACCGTTGGTCAGCAAACAGCTAAAACATTAGACAAGACATGTGAGGGATGAAACACGTCTGGGATTGGACAGAAATGATTTTTAAAAAGACCTGACAGAGTGAAGTCTGTAAAGAGGCCCTTTTTGGAGCAGACAGAGGTGGAAATGAGGGACTGAGATTACAGAAGGATTGGCAGAGAGAGGCTGTAGAAGGAGAAGGAGTGAGGGAGAAGCAGAGTGCGAGGAGCAGATGGTGGCAGCGGGCCAGCCATGATGAAAATCTCCTCAAAACTTCAAAGGAAATCACTGAAGCACAATAAATTCATTCTCCCCCTTTCCTGTTGCATGCATGTATCATTTAATGGCTCAGTCCGCTTTAATATACATTCAGAATAGCAGAAAAAAGACAGGAGAGAATCAAGAAAAAGAGAGATTGTGTGGTTTTAGCTTTGTCAGTTAGATCTACGGAAACTCTTCCAGCTCATTAGTTCATTTTATTGATTTCTTTCTGACTTTTCATATGAATTATTTAGGATCATAGTCATATTTTTGGCAGAAGGATGAAATAAAGTCACATCAATCGTTCCACATGGATTAACAGCTGATCTAAAGGAAAACTTGGACTCGTCCCTGCACTCTGATGAAGACAATAATACAGAAAACGCCATGAGTTGTATACTTAATGGCCCATTAAAAAAACGTTATAAAACTGTCATTGGCATCCAATGACATAATAACTCCAGTCTGGACACAGCCTTAGGAATAATTTTCTTTGTCTCTTGGCTAAACTTGTGATCAGTTTGTGTGATAAAAGAGGAGGAGCAGATAAAACTTGACTCCACAGTTCTCTATCCATTCCCCTCCCTCCTTTAGAGGCTACATTTCACTCCACAATAGGACAGAGACAAAGCAAGCACAGTTAAAAAGAAATCTGAAGCCCTGGGACTTCTACCAAGACTACTCCATTGAAACTGACTGTATTCATGAATTAAGTTGCTATGCCCTTGGTAATGAAGTCAAACAGCAACATGATCTATTGATGATCTGTCCTGTAAGAAGAGCACAGCATCTAAACTGATCTGACCGATTCTTTGCATCTCATTCTGTGTCCAGACTCTATACTGAGAATGGAATTTGAGTCAGTAGCTCTATCTTAACTCTTTTAAATCAATGTACAGGACAAATTTATTCTCTCTACTTATTAGCCTCAATCTGACCTCATTAATGCCTTATTTAGATGAGATTACATAACTGGCCGCACTCCAGCTTCAGCTCCTAAGTGACCAAAGCTGTTTTTCTCCAATAAACAGTTCCTCCACTACAGCAGCAGCAGCAAGACAGATTAAAAAGTTCCAGGCTGCATGTAGAAAGACCTCAGCTCTTGTCATTCATCTTTGGCATGAAATCTGCAGCACATGGGAGCCATGAGGGCTTTCAGCAGTTGTCAAGGCTTGTTTCCGTGAGCCTTCACAGCCCTGTCACCCTGACGATACTGCTAATCAAATGGTCAGAGATAAGCTGACATCAGCTTTGTGTGATGCCTGACACAATGCAGGGAAACAAACTGACAAACATTATATATAGGTTCTAATTCTTATGGTTAAGGAATGTGCTCTGGTCAGGTGTCTTTGACTCAAACAGCCAAGATAAAACAATCAGTCAAGTGCTGCTAGTTCAATCCTGATCCCACATAAAGTAAGGATACTTTGTAAAATCTAAATGGAAGCAGAATGCAGTGGTTTGCAAATCCTTTGACCTATCTTACATTAAATACAGTACAAAGAAAAGTTTCATTTTTGGTATTTTTTAACAAATCTGAGTCACTGCTAAAGGCTGATGACCACACTTCCACGAGCTTTCATCATTCAGTCAACTGTACCTGGCGATTACCCAAACTCTGAAGACCTTAAATACTCGCATTAACAGAAAGTTGTGCGAATGCCAGACACAGAGGTGACTGGTAAAATCGTAAAAAGCAGGCAAATAATGTTGAATTCTCCCAGTATGTGCTGAATAGCCACTGAACCAATAACTAAGGGTTGTTGCGGTGGCTTCAACCTTATGGCAAAGTAACACACACAGCTGCAAGTGTCCTGCATGAGTCAGCTGTGAGCAGCTGGGGCCGCCACTCACACACACAAAGACACACACTCCCACACCTGTTGAACACCACTGACACATCATCAATACCTCCCCTCGAGACACACATTCCTCCCTTTGAATGACAGCAGGAAAAACAACTTGTGTTTAGCTTTGATACAGCCTAAAAAAAAGGAACCATCAGTGGTTTGCTGGTGTTGGGGTTAGATAGTGCTCCAGTCTGGAGAGAAATGTGCTCCAAAACACATGAGAGGTTAAAAGTAACTAATGAGAACGTTATTAAAAAGCATGAGGAAGAGGAGGGAACTGAGAAGAGTTGGTGGTTTCCATTCTGGGACATGGACACAACATGCGGCTCTTTCAAACAACCAAGGCTATTGTTAACCGCAGTTTGGCCTACAGAGAGATTCCAACAGCTGGATTCAATTAGGGGCTTTCTTAAAGGGGGCAGGCCCCATCCACACTGCATGTCTTACTTCTTAACACACAAAGTTGGATCTTAGATGAAAAAAAATCAAGGTCACAAACTTCTATGGAAGCTGTTTTGACATCTGAACTTTCTCTGCTTGAAGCAGAACATCACTCACAGCATCATGCACAAGGAAATATCTGACAAAAACTGCTGTGCTGTTATAAATGTCAACCAGAATGAAGTAAAACCAATACTTTCTGCTTCATCAGCAACCTCAAGTGATGTTAAAGACACATTCCTGAGGGAAGGCAATCCTACAGAACTGACAAAAACAGCTCAAAATGATCCCTCACCAGCTTTCACACATGTTGTGCGCGTAAACAAGGTCATTACTGGACCTTGATACTGTGGAATTTCACATGGATAAAAGATAAAAGAATGAGAAACAATGGTGTTAAAAGAAGATTTAGAAATTCCAAAGAGAAACTTGCAAGAATGCAACATGTACCATGCAGTTAGCCCAAAAGAGAATAACAAAGAATGAGCCATACTGGTAATACAGAATGGTTTTTATTTTCATATTTAGTACAATACTCGCCAATACTAGGCAGTTTCCCTCCATCTGTGCACTCAGCTTGGGGTCATTCTTGCCCTTCACAAGGACAGAAAACACCATGTTCAATGGGAAGACTCCATCTCATGCTGTACCACAGGCTCACAAAGACTACATAAAATATGTTAGAGTGAACATCTGAGAGGTTGGGGAGCAGCATACTCGTAGGCGTCAGATGGGAGCTTCCTCCGTGCTACGCGTAAACTGTCGCCGCTGGTTTCAAAAGGTGTGTCCCCGAAACAGGTTGGACGTCTGCTTCATGTTCAGAGACGGTCCTGGGTACTTGCCAGTCAGTCCCCATGTCTTTTACTGACAGACAAAGTGCGCGTGCTATGCAACAATCATAACGTGGCATCAAATAAACACGACCCCATCACCAGCGCCGACAGATAATCCCTCTTATGCAGTGTGGGAGTAGCAGCAGGAGGAAGCGAGCGCTATTCCAAACCCATGCACGTCCTCAAATGCAGCACACACTGAGCGGAACGCTGAACGAGCCTGTCGGTGCATTAAAGCTGACAGTGTTCACCCTCTAACATGGCTATCATGGCACCGACACCAGAGAGACCGTCTGAAAACAAGCGTTGTCGCAGTGTATTTTGAACCAATGTCGGTGTCTGTGACTTAGCAGAGCAACATGATCTGCTGATATCTCGGCTGTAGGTTTCCTCTCGCTCCGGGCTGTAATGTGTGCTGCTTCAACTCCTGACTTTCAGCATGTTCTCGCCCACCCAGCACATTCCCCTCTAAAAATATTTCAGATTGAAGACATAAAGGAGCTGCTTACCTCATGACCAAAGTGTTGTGAGGCCAAATATATCAATATCTCCTTTAGGTGTCGACGATGGGTGACTTGTTGTTACCCCAAAAGTTCACCGCTCGGTTCGAGGCTACAGGCGACCAGATGAATGGGACTCCGACGGCGTGACAACAGGCTTCAAAGTCTGCAGGCTATCCGGTAAAAAGTACAAAAAAGAAAAGAAAAAAGAAAACTGGGATTTACAAAAATAGATAGATGAATCCTACATGGTCTAGAGCATAGCGGCCCCGCCGGTGGCGATGAGTCACTAAAAAGAAAGTGGACAATTGTAGCGTTTCTCGGGCTGTCTGACGCACTTGAGTCTGCGCGATGCGGCGCTTTGCCGCTCGGGTACCGGTCTACTGCCGCTGCCTGCTGGTTGCAACACGTGCTGCATTCAAGTCACACTGTCACCTCCTACCTTGAAGTTCCCGGTCGCACAACGAAAAATCAACCAATGATTTACTAAAGCAACTAATTCTTTTCTTTTTATTTCATTTTGTTTTAAAGAATTAGGCTACATTGCATAAAAACCTATGTCAAAGGACAGTGGGATGTTTAAGAACAAAAACCTTGATAGAATCATGGCTTTATAGGCTACTAATAACAAACTTAACAAAATTATTGAATAGCAAGATCGTAACTGTTTAGACTGGATTGTGGATTATTGCTTTTACCAAATATTGCATACCAAAGTGCCCCCACAGTTTAAGGAACCCGAGGAAACCTACTGCGAAACAGATCTTCTGTTTTCTTTAGTTGTGACCTGGGTGATAACAGTGTGACCCAGATTGTGAGATTTGGACATAAAAAAGGATGGTGCAGTTTATGCTGTCTGCCTCCGAATATTCTAGGCCTAAATATTGGAATATGTAAGGAAAATGTGTTGCCTCTGTCATGTGCGCTTTTTTCAGTTTGGATATGTAATGACTATTCAATCTCCCAGGGCACCTGAAAGCAGCAATTGACGCAACATTTCGGGACGTAGCACGTTCGAGTTGCCCCTGACAACTGAGTTGGCCCTCATGCTGTGCGTGTCTGCGATGTTGAGCTGGAACCACAGCAGACTGCAAATGTTACAAATAATGTTACATTGGCCTTATCTGTTGTATTTTTTTAAAAAGCCATACTAGAAACTTTTCAAATTGTGCTTCTCAAATACAACAACAATAATTATTAAATATTGAAGAAACAAAACGACTATTATCCCTCATGTAGATTGCGGGAGTCTGCCGTCTACAGTCAGGATCAAAGCTTTGCTTTATCATATTTGTGGAAGGGTGAAGATCAGGTCAGTGGTTGAACTGAGTATAAGGACATTTGGAATAATGTCCAACTTTCCACATGTAGTAATTGCCAAGAACTGTCTGCTGGTTTTTAACATTTCATATTTGCCTTTGTCTAAAAATGATGATCTGAGACAGTTTCAGGCACATGCCACAGAAAGGGAAGATTAGAAGTCAATTTAAGGGCTTTAAATAGGCCAATATCAATCTATACATTGAAATAAATGTGTGTTATGTGTACCAAATTGTTAATTTTCATTCTTTTTTGTATGCCACTTTCAACTTCATCAACTCCATCCTTAACATGACATGTTCATGAATCTTAATTAATTAATTAAGGTCTGGAGTGCAGGATAGTAAAGAGACCATTACTGCCAAATAAAATCAGCAAAATGAGCCTTACAGCCACACTTGTTGAGTATTACAATGTAAAATAGTGAAATCAGGTGGAAAACTTTGCATTTCTGCCAAGTTATATTTACAAGGATGGAGAATAGTTAGTGATATCTTTCAACATTGAGATGTAAAGAAAGTGCAAAAGATTATAAAAAAATAATTATAAAAGTAAAAAAGTAACCAGAATTGTTAAGTAAATATCTTTCCACACAAGTAAACAAACAAAGAAGAGCTGGAGTGGACTGGACAAGAGCTGGTGTTCTGCCACAGGTGGCATTTAACACCATGAGGTGTGATTCAGTGGTGTGTGTATGTGTGTTTATTTGTGTGTGGGTGAAGGTTGTGTCTGTGCTGATGAGAATTAAATGTGGAACTTTTTGACAGTCATTGTCATCCTTCACAACTGAGTCTGTGTTTCAGCAAGGAACAAGCTGTCATCCTGTAATTGGCAGCCAGCATGTGTTACTGTTTCAAGTGTGAGCCTGTGTCTTCGTATGTTATTGAGCGCATGCCTTTTGTGTGTGTGTGTCTGTGTGTGTGTCTATAGTGTGGCATTATACATCACCATTAATATTATGGCACCACAGCAGGTGAAGCCAGTACTATAAGCCACTTATCCAAACCAGAAGACAAAGAGGCTTACCAGGGTCAAGGCCAACTTAAACAGTTTACAACCAAAAATTAAAAAAACATTATTTCTTTGTTTAGCTTAATGGGACACTATTCTTCACCCCATTATCTTGATCTTAGTGCAATGCAAAAAGCACAATATCAGTGTTAAGTAGGAGAATGATATGAATAGCACAAATCGCTCCTTCTCTGGCTTTTCTCTGGAACTTCTAAATGGAAAGCTCTGACTGGCTTGAAATGACACCTCAGACTGTATCTGTCCTGTAAACTGATGAAGACAGTCACACAATAAAGAAAGTGCACAACAATATTACCATAACTGAACCCTTAAGCTGCTGTGGATATGCACTATTATGTTTAAAGGTAGCTCCGCTAACCCTGAGGGCTGTCTGATGTTCTGAAAGAGGATTACGACTGTGTTTTCTAAAAAAAAAAAAAAAAAAAAAAAGGAGAGGCAAAAGGTTATAATATGAGCTCTTCTGCCTTTATGTAATGCCACTGCACTTGACAGAAAAAAGTTAACCTTGGTGGAAAGGGCAGGAGCATTTGTGCCAAAACAATAACAACAGTTTCAGGTTGCACTTTTGCACAATGCAGATCTTTTAGGTTGTCAAGGAGATTTCTTGATAAAAATCTCTGTCATAAGAATACTTAACTGATATGTAAAGGCTTGTTTACGCCCTGCAGGAACATAAAATGGATTGTTTAGGGACCATTCATATGAATATGATGTGCCTCTGTATTCTTTGGGTATATTTTGTGTTTTGTGTTTGCATGAGTTGGTGGGTTTTAATCATTACACTGACTTGTTTGTTTTCTGGAATTTGATTCTAAACTCTGGAATAGATGGAAGTCAGCCAGTTGGGTGACTGAGCTGCCACTGACTCAGACGATGTTGATCGAGATGTCAGCACACCACCTTCTGCCCACCAGCTCTGTTATTGAACTATTAACACGCTAAACTAGTAAACGTCATTAGATCTGGGGGATATGAAGCTTACTTTCCTGCCAAACTTGCTGCATTACTCACTGAAAAAAGAGCAAAAGAGAATTGATTTTAATTGATAGTTCAATTCATAAAAATACCTGTAATTTTTCTGCCATCTAGTGTACAAGCCATGAAAAACTTAAATCAACTTCCCTTCTAGACAAGCAGTGCTTCATCTCAGAGCCAAGTATAGCCAAATATTTGATGATTTATTTTATATTTGACTACAGGGGATAATATTAAACTAAGATAAGACAACCTATTATAATCATTTACTGATCCTTTACTGTGCAACAAGACTCAAAATGAGCAGTCTGTCTGTCTGTCTGTCTGTCTATCTATCTATCTATCACAAGAGATGTCATGTTTTGCTTTTTGAATATAATTTGATTTGTAAATATACACCTAATCCTGCAATTTAGGCCTGCCATATTTAAGAAAATAGCTGGGACAAGGCAAATTAGGGCTAGTAATGATATTAAAATAATCAGAATCATATTACTATGAGATTGTGGGCACCAAGTTATTATTATTATCAGAATTCTGTATGAAAGCTGCATCCAGGAGAGGATGAGACCTCTGAGAGCAAAGATGGGCCAAGGATTATTGTTTGCCTACAAATACAGAAGAAAATGATAGTAGTTTTTAAAAATAATGTTTAGGAAGGAAAGGGTTTGGGTATTTCACCCTCTACAGCCCATAAATTAATGACCAGATTCTAGGAATCACAGGGATTTCTTTGCATAAAGGGCAAGAACGCAAGCCTATTCTGAGCACCCTTGATCTCTGATCCCTCAGACATTCCTGCATCAAGAACTAATTTTGAAGTTGATCAAGTTAATTCTTTTGGAGTACCTTGTTCAAGGAGAATGAATACTGATGGCAAAAACTACTTATTTTTTGATACTTTGATCAAAAATGGAATACTGTTGGATTGAGGATATAGCCTCACAAGCTTTTTGTATGCCCTTGGATGTTTCATGTGCCTACTGTATTTGAGTCAAAAAGTTTCAGCAATTAGCAAAATCATGGCCGTAAGAATTTTCGGATCAAATTTCAAGATGATCTGGTTAACCTGCTAAAAGCCTCACATCAAGGTACAGACGCTTTCAGTTCCTTTAGCCACTAGGTGGCACTATGTCAGTAGCTGAATTTGAGCATATGGACGTTTTCAGATAAGAACGCCTATTAAATACTTAAAGTTATATTTAAGGCGCACTTTGAATTACGTGGACAATGTAGACTTATATTATAAAAACTTACTATGTACTTACTGTGCACATAATAATGCGTCCTCAAAAATAATTATTAATGAATATTAACTTATAGGCCTTGCTTTGTATAAGCCAAGACTAAAATTAAACCTTTGATTTTTTTTTGTTGTATAGATTGGACCGTGTACAGTCAAACAACTTAGAAATCCCAAGCTCACTCCATTTAATGAAAACTCAAAAGCTGTAGCCCAACAAAGATCTTAAAATTGCTCAGATCATCAAAAAAAAAAAAAAAAATATATATATATATATTTATCGCACGTTAGTTCAAAATGGTCGAGTTTCTGATTGGAATGCTGCAGTGCATCTATTACATCCCAAGATGTACGTGGTGATTTGTAGAGGCACGACTTTTAAAATTTTTAAGTAAAACCACTAGATGGCGGCGCGTAGAATTTTCTACACCGTTAAGCACAGAATAATGTCCGGTTCAGCAACAAAAGGTAGTATCAAAAGAAAAGCCCACTGGGGGTCATCAGCACTATTAAAAAATAAAAGATGTAACATGAAGGTAACATCTTTTATTTGCTGGCTGGTAATTGATTTAATTGGTGGTTTAGGGTCACAATCAACGGATAGCATCACAAACACTCAGGCTTAAAAGAAAAACGTAGATGTTTGCGTTTGATGCCAATAAACAGGAACTTTATTGTTGTTTATGAGGAGCATATACTTTTAATGACATGCAGCAAGCCTGGATAATAAATTTACAAATACAATCGAAGAATAAAAGCTTAACTCTCTTTTAAATGTAAGTTAATAGCTCAAAACGTTATATTACGCTAAATGGACTTATGTTTTGAAATGGTGATCCGGAAGTTATTGTGGCATATTGTGTTCTTCGTTTTGATTGGCTGCGTTCACATTGCTGCTGATGTGGTGTTCCGAAGTTAGCGAGCCTGGCCCGTTGATACGAACAGATTTTTTGGTATAACAATAACTTTGCTGTGTTGAAATAATGCCTTACTATCAGACTTGGGAGGAGTTCGCCCGTGCAGCAGAAAAACTGTATCTAACAGATCCAATGAAGGTGAAAAAACTTTATACTTTAATAAGATTAGCGTGCTAGCTTTTTAGCCGTATAGCTCGTTAGAGACGTGATTGTATGTGCTGTTGTTTTTTACATTTATTTAAAACGGTGAAGTCAGTAACGCTGGTTGTGGCTCTGTTTGCAGGTCAGAGTGGTTCTGAAGTACAGACACTGCGACGGCAACCTTTGCATCAAAGTAACTGACAATGCCGTGGTAGGTGATACTGAGAAATAATGACTGACTTGAACTGTTACTGTTGTAATGAAGTTATTGGAAGACCTCTTTTTTTTTCTCTGGTTGATGATTAGACAATAGTCTTCTTGCTTTCTGTAACGTTACATTTTTTTTTATCCTTGATCAGTTAGTGAGAATTTGGTGCGAATAAGTAAAGCGTGTAACTGAGGTAAGATACTAGTATCTAAATTATAATGACATGTAACGTGTAAACATAAGCAAATCTTTACAGTTGTGAATCTACCTCAAAGCATTCAGCTGCACGCATGACTTTTCTGTATATTTATTTAAAAAATAATTGTATAATCACTGCTTCTCATAACGCAGCAAGGCATTTGTGAGTCTCAACAAACTTGCTAGTGGCTCTCTAAGGCTCTAATGACCATTTCAAAGATATCCATCAAGTTTTACCGATGCAAAAATTTACAGAATACAAAAGCTGGAGCTTTGACCGAATGATGCTAGTGAATGTAATGGCAGAAAAACTTGCACATGGAGAACATTGCATAGGTGTTGAGCCAATCCATCTTGTAGATATAGATATTTCTCAGAAAGACTGAACTTTTTACAAACAAATGTCTGTACTATATTTCATGACAATGGATCCCGTAGATGATCTAACTGTGGATGTCAGACTGACTGAATAGTCTTTGTCTAAATAAATACAGTAGTAAATCATTAAACAGAATTAGTATGGACAGAACAGACACCTTTTTCACAGCATATATTTGATACTCAGTAGGAAAATAAAGAAGAGAAAGTAATGCTAACATTAATGATGACCTTGCCAAGTAGCCTCGGGCAAGTAAAAATCTGAGCAGGGCTTAAAATTCTGATGACTCCCCTGCCCAATAATGAATCTCATCTTCAACACAAATTTCACAAGCCATAATGTCTGCTATTATGATTGCTTTTGAAAGCCTTGTATTTAATTATACAGTATACAGCCTTAATTGACTGTATTAACCTTGCTCATACAGTTTCATCCCCATTCACCGATTGTCATGGATTCTGAAGATGTCAGTTCCTCACTTTTCAAAATGGCTACAAAAACTAAGAAAATAGATCAAGTAAACAAAAATGGTTCTATTGTAATAATACAGTTCAGTAAAAGATATTTTAAAGTATTATAAAAAGTTCCACCACAGGAGTTTTGGGGATGGTTCACCCTACTCTACAAATAAAGGAGAAATCTTGTCAGGGACCATGCTGAATACCAGTATAATTAAAAATTTCCAATGTGTGATTAAAAAAATATATCAAACCAGTCATGTCATTTTAATGTTATAGTGGCTGTCATTCTCCTCATGTAGAGTTTTGTCCATATTCACAGTGTTTACAGTACAAGACAGACCAGGCCCAGGACGTGAAGAAGATTGAAAAGCTTCATGGAAAACTGATGAGACTCATGGTGTCCAAGGAGACGCACAGTGGTGCTATGGAGACGGACTAAAATGCTCTAGAAGCACTGATCTTCTAGACCTGAACTGAGTTTAGTGGACACAATGGTTGTTGAGAGCACATTACCATCAGAGTGCAATGTGGAGGCTGAGAGATGGGCAACTGTAATGAGGGAATGTGATGAGATTGATATGGCTGACTTCACTGACTTAATACTGGCAGAGATGTGATTATACATACTGTAGATATTTTATTCTCTCAGGATTTTGCTTTTTATGATTCTTACTTAGTCATTATATATCCAGTTATCTGGCTTTTTTATGTCAAGCATTTTGATCACATCCCTGTTGGTATTAACATAAAGTAAGGTCAGTTTATTTTGCTTGAAATACAAGGAAATATACAGATGAAATATGAGATGGGTTGGACAGGATGTACAAAAAGTACAAATCCTCTGCTGCTGTTGTTCAAGCAGCTTTGGCACCTTGATTTCTATAGAGGAGCTTGCTTTTGGTTTCATTTTCAAAGGGGATGAAAGGAGAGGTAATTAAGACGTTGCATGTCTTTTCTGTTAACGTCTGAACAACACTGTTGGATTCAATTTCAGCACAGCGATTGGTTTTGTGCTGTTTGTCCTCATGGACTTCTGCCACATAAATGAAGCAGGACCTTCTAATTTCGATTAAAGGTGTGGAGAAACCCATGATTTTTATGGAGAAACTGCATGTGTCTAAATGCCATCTCATTGTCAGAGAACAATTTCGTTACATGTTCAATAAATGTTTATTTACCCCAGTAAAGCCAGTATCTCTCTTTTGTCTTGTGTTGGTGTTACATTGTTATGTGTTGAGAGCCAAAAATGATTACATGATGAGGCCAAACATGATGTGGTTTGCTGGGTAAAATGTTTAAATAACACCTATTAGTGGTGTTTCTAGAAAAGAGTGTAAGTGATCACAAGATGGAAAATTTAAAATTTGACCTCCACATTTGGGGTTAAAAATATTGTCCTCAGATATTTTTTTTTATTTAGCCTGGATCCAGAACTATGATTCTGATTGACAGAGTTCTTTTAATTAATTCATCAGGTGAAAAAGCAACGATTTTAAACTGAAGAAGGAAATACAGGGTTGACAATTGAGTGAGACGCCAGGCAGCAGG
>JAPZDZ010000010.1:2931911-2950247 GCA_029783805.1 Acanthurus tennentii
GAGTGAGTGAGTGAGTGAGTGGTGATGCGTTCAGGGTGACACAGAGAAACCAGTGGTGAAAACTGCAAACCATGACAAACTTGGCCTTTAACAAATTATTCCAGATAACTACATGGAAAAGAGATCATTGTGTCTTAGTGGGACTGACTTGGTTAAATAAAGGCTAAACAAAGTAAGATTTAAAAAAATGTATGTTATAGCAAGTGCACTTTTTGTGTTCCTTAGAAATGATAGCATTGCATGTACTCTTCTAGCCTGACTTCAGCAGAGAGGCCACGGATTTATACTAGCAAAAACTGCACAGTTAATTCCAAGAAACACAGACACACAAACACTTTTAATAAACGAATCCATAAATCAATTATTTTTTGCTTTTTTCCCCTCAGGTCGGGGACTGAATGATTCTCCAGTGGGTCTGGCTGCCTATATTCTTGAGAAGTTCTCCACGTGGACCAGCCATGACTTCAGGAATCTAGAGGATGGAGGACTCACCAGGTATTTAGCACAGAACAGAATGGAAGGACTGAAATTTGTCATCATCACTGTATCCTTTTCATGCTCCTGTAGTCTGAAGATATTTTATTAAACCATACAAACTTGTTCGACATGATATCTGTAGTGGCATGTTTTAGCAATGGCTTTTAGGTTTCATTGTAAAAAAGGTTTTGCCTGCAACTAACCAGAACAGATACAGAACATACTAAAGGACATGCAGTGGAACATACTGTGGTTAACACCTAGGGGCCTCACAGTAAAGTGTCTGTTGTCATTACAGTAGTATAAATCATGTTTGTGTTGTGCCTTGCAGAAAGTTCTCTCTGGATGATCTGCTGACTAATGTAATGATCTATTGGACATCTGGCTGCATCATCTCCTCCATGAGGTTCTACAAGGAAAACCTGGGCAAAGGCCTCAACCAGCCACACTCTAAGTAAGTGACCACTGAAGAGTTTGAACACTTCCAGTGTTGTGGTGCATACATGTAGAGACTGTGTGAACTAAGTTACCCTTTTACCCACTGAGTACTGAGCCACAAGCTTCATTGATAAAGTCACATAGAAGCTGATAAAATGTAAAATAAAAGAATACAAGTGCAACAATCTGTGAGCCGCCATCAACCCTAGTCCCTCTAAACACCACATTTAGCTGCATATAAACCTGATTAAGACCCTGAATTCTAAACTCTAAATGCCAAAAAGCCCAAAGTTTTTCCAGTGCAGAAAACATGCACAGTTTGGACTGGTGTGCTCAGATGGTGAAACTGGTGAGAAACTGGCCTCATGTAAAAGCTCAAGGTCTCATTCAGATCAAATCAGGCCTTGAGGCAAAAATGCAATTGAGCCAGTTTTCTTTGACATGTGTGGTCTGCGCAGGCTTTGAATGCAGTGAGCCTCTAGCATATGAACAGAATTAGCTGTCGTTCACACTGCAGTGACTGATCCTTTGATCAGCTGATCAGATACTGTAGATCTGAACAAACCCTGCCATTTCGGAGTGCACAGAAGTTTTTTGCATTTAGAAATGGGCCAAAACTTCTACACAGCCACACTAACCTTAGGAGAATGCATCCCTTAATCCATAACACCACGTCTCTAATGTTAGATCTTCAGTCACCCTTATTAAATACAAGATAATACACCATGGTCTCTTCACAGGATACCGGTGTATGTCCCCACTGGGCTGGCCTGCTTCCCCAATGAGCTGATGCACACTCCCAAACTATGGGTCACACAGAAATACCGTAAACTCCTGACTTTCACGCACATGGCCCGCGGTGGCCATTTTGCTGCCATGGAGGAGCCCAAGCTGATGGCTGAGGACATCCAGAACTTCATTAAGACAGTGGAGAAAAAGAAGTAGTAGGAGGGGGGGGGCTGATTAGCAGGTGAAAATCTATAAGTACAGAATGAAGGTATGACTAAGAAGATGGCTAACTGGAAAGTAACTGAAACACTGTGTTGAGCAGTAAGTAGACATTTATCAACACTTTAATTTAGCTGTGCTAGTAAAACACCTAATCATGTAACTCATGATTGAGTCCCCTTCATTGATAATACTAGAAAACATGTCCAATTAAAACTTGAGGACTCAGAGAAAAAAGGATTCATAGTGAACAGCATTCATAGGATTTTGTGGCAACTAATGTTTCAAAAGGAGCAGACAGACAAATGAACAGATGAGGATTGCAGCTGCATTAGACAGCATTTAGAAAGGATGGTTGCTTTGGGTGTAGATAAACTGGACAAAACTGGGTTAAAACATGAGTTGAGCTCGTTTCTGAGCTACTTTTCAGACTGTTTCTGTTTCTATCTACAGTGCAAAATGTTGTGATGCTGTGTAGAACATAAATAAAACAGAACATTCCACAGGTATGTAGATTTAATGGTAACGTGACAGAATCATGACTGCATATGACTGAGAAGTACATCCTTGAAACACTCAGTTATTCACAATCAAGGACGGGGCCAGATTCACTAACACATGCTTGTATATTACTTCATGGGCTACAGAAAACTATGTGAAACATTGGTTTATACACAGAGTTTGGTTGCATATATTTGTAGTCTGCTTTTACTTAGTAACTACACTTTTGACTTTAAATGAAAACTTAAAAAATCAAAGTTGTCAATCTTTTACTTTTTTAGACATCAAACAAACATCTTTTTTCATTAGGCCTGAATGTATATGTCGACAGTCTTAGACCTCATTCAAATACTAAACAGATTGTACAGAAAAGCACATTAGTATATTGCAGTTAATAAGCTGTGGGCTTCAGCAGTCACATCAGCCACACCTGTCGGTGCAGTGAGCAGGTTGGAAACCAGCATCCATTTCACTCCTGCTGCTCTCCACAGAGTTTCTGCCCTCCTCCAAACTCCCATCAGCCTTGTAGTTTTGAGCAGCTCACTGAGCAGCTGCAGATGGGAGGTCATGAAGCACTTGTTGTTTTGGTGTTGACAGCTTTCCTCAGACGGACATTCCTCTGACTGATAGCAGAAAACCTCTTTATTAAAGCACAACCGTGCTGCCAAGTTATGGCCTTAAACCTGTGAATCAAGTTTAATTTAGCTGTATATTTTCCTTTAATGCTCATCCATCGTTCATTTTGTTTTTTTTAAGCTTTAATGATTTCATGATCACATTAAATGATAGGTTTTTGATTTTATTACTGTAATCTCTGGACTATAAGCCACTACTTTTTTCACACGCTTTGAACCCTGCGGCCTAAACTCTGATGTGGCTAATTTATGGGCAAAAATAAACAAGATTGGTGTGACAAAGTCATTCCGATGCTGTTAAATTCCGACACTGAAGAAGACAGCTTTAGTGGTTTTAGTTGTTAAATTTAGTGGGTGCAGCTTAAATTCAGGTGCGGCTTGTAGTCCGAAAAGTACGGTAATTGAAAGAAAAGATATTTTTACGGTTATGAAGTCACTGCATCTCTGGTAATCTCCTTGGTATTTTGGTAGATATTTTGTCATCCTCTGAAGTACCATTTTTCCCCAAATGACCAAAATCGAATCCCTTTATCGACCTCCCAATGTGAAGAGGATCACAGATTGTTTTCCCACTTTGCTGACCAGATGGACATGTTGTATCTTGGATTGTGACACAATGTTCTATTTCTGATTAAAGTAAAAAGTGATACTGAGTTGCACTGTCTTAACCATGAGTCTGTTATTTCAAAATGTTTCTGGAGCAGTTTAACATCCCTACTGGCAAAGTCTTACTCATGTCAGTGTGTTTCATTTACATTTCACTGTGTTTTTGCTCAGTTCTTGGAGTTTATTCTAAAAACATACTAATGAAGCCCAGGGCTCTGTGAAAAGCCCCATATTGGTTAACCCTATTGAAGCGACTCCACAAGTCATTACAGAGCCAACATTCAGGCCCGCTTTTAACAGTCACATGACTGAGCATTCAAAGCACATCAAGATTCATAACACCGAAAGAGCCGTGATGGTTACTGTTACAGAGAAGCACATAGATAGTACTATACAGAACACATTTTGAACTTAAAATGGTAGAGAACGCTGCCTTCTCGTGTCTACAGCTCTTCTCCAGAATTATCTTTAACTTTAACTTCTAGTTTTGTGAAATGCTGTTAAGTGCTGCTGTTTTATATTTAAAGGGAAATTTATAACTTTGGTAATAGTAGACTGTCAACCTGGATATCTAAAAAGAATTATTTTTTATGTCTGAATTAATGGGAACTTGGACACTTGCTGAAGACTAATTTAACCGACTTTGCCATAGTAAGAGATATGGACTGTCATAAATCTATACTTCTGTAACAAGGGCTAATAAAAATATATTTTCGAAATGTATATTTTATAGATCTGGTAATTGACTAGTCATCTTTTATATAGTTATACTGCATGTGCTCAAAATACTTGTGGCCTGTTCTGATCTGTGTCACAGTAGTAAATGACACAAAATTGTGTTCCTGACATTTGCGTTTGCAGCACAGCAAGTGGATGGATTTTGGATTTTTTCTTCTTTCCATCCTCTCATACTGAGGTTGTTTAAGTTCTGGAATGCTCTGAATTTAACAACAAACCAAAATACACTTCCGCCTCTCTTTGGTAATGTTCAATGTCGCACTGCCCCAAACTTCCAATCCCACCCCTGTGCAGTTGTAAGCAGGGCTCTGAGTTTCCCAAGCCCCCCAGTGCCCTAGCTGAGGACACCCTCCCATTGCTACACTCCCCCAGGCCTGACTGCCTGCCTGCTTGCTCCTCTTGGCAGCCTAACAGCCAGGGGAGGATCAGGACGACCGGGCGGCTGAGATAAGGACCACATGAAGTTCCCCACATTACCTCACCCGATAAGGAAACAAGCAGAAAAGAGAGAGAGGGGGTCAGACTGGGAGGAATTCTCTGGATGGACGGAGATGTGCAAAGAGCCAGCCGGTGATTGTGGGGTTTTTACCAGCTGTTGAAAGGTGTGGGTGGAAGTCGGGGACCCACAGAGGCCTGGTGAACTGTGAAAAGGAGGCTGAAGATCCTCAGACTGGCCCTCAGTAGCTACAGACAACATGATTTCAGACTAGAATGTTTAGACTTTTTTTAAAGATCAGATGAGTGATTTCAGCTGCTCTGGAGATTTTTATCTAGGTTACACTTTTCAGATATTTTCAGATTAGATGGAGAGATGACCTCACGCTGAAGCCTGTTTACCAAAGTACTTGGTGGATGATACAACAATCTCCAGCAAAGCCAATGAGAAGAGACTCAACAAACGTGAATTAAGTTCTCAAATCTTCAGGAGAATCTGCGACAGCATCCATGGCGGTGAATCCTCTGGAAGGTCTTATGTCGGTTGCAGTGAGCCACCAGCCAATCTCCAGCTCCACAGCTGAGCCACAGAGGCAGCAGCCCTGTGCAGCTGGCAGCCCAGCATCCCTGCATGGACAGAGGCAGACTGTACGCAGCAGCCGTGAGCCAAGGAAGTGGGTGAGTCTGAAGGAATAGTCTAGTTTTTCAAAGTCAAAGTCAAACTCAAAGATCATCCTGGTTTAACATTCGGATTTGACAAATTCTGCCAAAGCTATGGGGTCTGTTACAAGACTAGCACTGGTTTATTAATTAGTAGTCTCAAAGGGCATAATATAGCTCAAAGCAAAATAATCAATTGTCTCCATTTTTTTTTAGCCAACTTCAAAACCTTCTTTTAGTACCATTGAAGTTACAGGATTTCTTTTTGTGAAAAGTGTATGCAGTACTTGTAAATTACTGATTCTGTTCTAAAGGTTGAATAGAATAAAAATAATTTAAAAAAGCTCATTCATTAAAAGATAATCTTGAGTAGAAAATACTTATTTTCACATTTGCACCTTTAAGCAGTTTACTTTATGCATATAACAGACACTGTCTTAATGATCAATTATTATTTAATGATGCTCCCAAATGTTCTCAATCCAGGATTTCTCTGTATTCGGTTAATTCACTGTATTCAGTGATAAAAACGTGTGTAGAAACTATCACAGCAGGCTATTAGATTTTTTCTCATTTTTTTCCTAATCTTTCTATTTGGACAAAACAATCCAGGCCACTAATAAGCCAAAGGCCACTTTAGCTTATTATATATAAAAAATACATGTAAAATAAAAAACTGCAGAAAGGTCAGATTCTAAACATGTCCTCTACAACAGGTGTGTGGGTCGCGGTCAAACTCTGGCTCTGGTCTTGGGTCTGCGGTCCAGTCCAGGACATTAAAGGGTCATCACTCCCCAGAAAACGCAGCGCGAGAGAGGAGCCGCATACGCAATCTGCGGCAAGCCTTCCACAGCCTGCAGGTATGCTGGACACACCCTGTGCCTTCATTGTACATTTGTGTTTGGCCCCTCTGTCTTGTTTGTGTTTGAATTTAATTGATGCATTTCTTTTGTTTATCCTTTGTGTTGCTCTAAGACACAAAGGATTCATTTGCCATTACAATCAAACCTGGATTATCACTTTAACAGCTGTGCCTCACACTATGGTTTATTGATATATAACACATACTGTTGTACTAAAGTGATGTAAAATAGGTTATCGTGCCATCCTGCATGTTAAGTAATTACTTTTCAAATCAGACAGCTGAAGATATTAAAAAAATATCCATTTGAATTTGAAAAAAAGAATGTGTTGAAAGACAGCTGGTTGTCCTCTCTCCTCTGTGCTCAGGCTGCTCTGCCCTCAGTCCCACCAGACACCAAGCTGTCCAAGCTAGATGTTCTGGTTCTGGCTACTAACTACATAGCTCACCTGACAGAGACCCTGGACCAGGGAGGGATGCTGACTGAGCACACCCTGCCCTCCAGACCAGGTGGATACCTGCATCCTGTTAAGGTAAGGACATGAACGGCTCAATACATAGATGTTAATCATCTATTATCACCATCATGAGCAAATCAGGCTTAGGGCCCCTTATTTCACTTTGAGGGCCCCTATCAGGGGCTTGTTAAAAATTGATCCCACATCATGTAATTATGATGAGATCATAAAAAATCGCAAATGTTATATTTTTATTCCAAGAAGCAAAAATGAACTTTACCTTTGCTTATCATTAGTGCATAAAACCACTAATATTAGCTTTACCTCTCAAATGATTTTTTCACCAGTCTAAGTTGTTACCCCCTCCTCACTTTCCTCAGTCAGTTTTCTTCAAACTGTTTATAGTTCACTTATAAAGCAGCTGCAGGGCTGCTAAATACAACTAGCTGATGGTCCTTCATTACCACAGTTCTTGGAGACTTCCTGTACAGTTAAGGGTGAACAACAAGATGCTGGAGATTGTAAGGCTGTGCAAGATCTTTGGTACAATTACATTCCTGATCCCATTCTTCAGTCCACCTCTGGCCCCCTCCATCAAATCTCAGTCTTTTATCTAGCTCAGTTGCAAACAAAAGGTGATTGCACTTTAGGTGTCTTCAAACAGAAAACAGTTTGTCTGGTCTGTCTTCATTGTGCTTTTTTTGGTGTTGTAATGTTTTTTCAACTTATTTAAAAAATCTAATATAATTTGTGTATGTGAGGTTCTTAACTGTGTGTTTTAAAAAGTGCTAAATTCGTAAAACTTTACTTACTTGCTTACAATCTAAATGAGTTATGAGTTCGTTCACCACATATCTCGTCCTCAACATATTACCTTAAAGAGTTAATCCAATGTGTCGTCCCTTTTCCCAGAAGTGGCCCATGCGTTCCTTGCTCTACTGTGGCAGCGTAGGGGACCTGCTTTCAAGAGTTTCAGCCAATCAGATGCCTCCACTTGGACAGGACGGGACACACCCTCTGGCCCCCACCTTAGATGCAGGAAAAGAGTGATAGTAGAATATGGGACATAGTTTTCACCCCTTTTCCAATCTCCAGGTTAAGCAGCATGTAACTCCAGTACTATTGACACATCAAAAACATGAAGTAACTGATCCCATGTCTGACAGTGACTAAACATCATTGCTATAATTATTAGTTCTACTGATGCTGAGGTCTATCTTTTGCAAAGCAGAAACAAAAATCAAAACTTGCAGGCCTTCAAAATAAAAAAGGCAAACATTTTATTACTTTAGATGGAGTTTAAACTATATTCTTGCATTTGTTGGTTATTCAATCATGAAGGACAGGGTTTAATAATCCTACAGCTTCAAGAACATGATCCTTCTTAGCTGTGGCTGTTGGGAAAGGCAATACATTTTAAAAGCCAAGCTGCCTTACATATCCTGATTAAACAGCTTTTTTGTTGCTTGTGACCAGTGGAAAACAGCTGCCTTTTCCTGCCATCTGAGTATCACATCAGAGAACAAAGATGCACACACCCACAGACACACACAGGTACAGATGCACATAAACAGTATAAAACACACAGAAAGTCTTGTTGGAAATATTCCATTATTATCTGAGCATTAGACAGCGGGTTGTCATGAAGGGATTTAATACGAGGAAATAAAAAAGCTGCTTCACTTGACTAATAACACCACAAATCACTACATGGAAGAACAGTGTGTAACCCATTATCTTGATTTAAAGGTAGTACAGTGTTTTAGTTTTGTTTTTTCAGATGTTTCCATCACCTGTTCACTCTTTAAAAAAGTCAAATCTATCTTTGCTGGAGTCTAATGTGTTTGTGTGTGAATGCACATGTTTGTGTGTGGGAGTTGAAGGATGGACGGACAGATGAGCAGTGAGGGGGGGATTGTTGTGGGAACACAGCTGCTGTCCGATCACTTTGTATCTCTGCTGTAATGACCACTTGGTGCTCATTACAGCTCTGCCACAGAATGTAACATCTACTCTGACTAAAACACCATTTACAATAACAGCTAGTGTGCAATAGGTATTACTTAGAGTTTACACACATATTTTGCTAAACCTCAGGGGGCAGTGCAATGTTGGTTAATTTCACCTTATAACTCAGAAATGATCTATATTCCATAACTGGCAATTATTTGCCAGTAACTTTGCCAGTTATTGCTGCCCACACTTTGATACTGACAGACAACATTTCAGGCCTGTTACAGCTGTAATCCAAAAAGCTGTTCCTCTAAAACTTCTGTGATATTTCTAAAAGGACTGTGCCTGCGTTTATCAACAGCAGTTACAGTAAAGTCACTTAACATAGAAATACAAAACTATGATCTGAGAATAAATGAACACATCTTTCAGCACTTAGCTTTCAGCACAGTTTAGCCTCAATTATCCAGGCTGAACACAGTCACCAAACTTTATTGTGTTAGTATTTCATCCTTATGATAACTTTATTAAAGTCATTTTTTGCGATGATCCCTTAATAATGATAATAATTAAGGAGGCGGGATTTTTTTAAAATTGTATGCCAATAACAGTTCAGTGAACTCTAATGGTAAATTTACCATTATAAAATAAAAAATACCCTACAAATCTTTTATTGCATCATGTTTTGTACAAAAAAGTTTTAATATTGGCAAATATCAGACAACAAATGATCAATACACTGGTCAGCTTCCAGTTCAAACTATTGGAGCTCTTGTTGTGGAAGTGATACATTTTGTTATTAATTACTTAATTTGCCATTCCATGACCAAAAAAGTCCAACTTTCAATATATTTACCAGTATTAGAAATGCCAGAGCAATTTTTACTTGAATTCTTTTCTCTAAGGGTTAGGGTTCCCTTAGCTTCCCTGGCCTTAACGTCAGTGTTTTTTCATTTTTCCCTATATTAGCTTATTTTGACTGCATAATGAAATAAAAAAGAAAATTTCAATTGTCCTAATTTTTCAAAGTATTTGCAGATTCTATGTCTTACCTCTGATTTTTTCATATCATAATTTGTTGTTGCATAATGACACTTTATTTGCAAAAATAAGAGCTCAGCACTAATACTATTTCATGCAGATATGTCAGTGCGGGGGCTAGGAGAAGCCTACAACAGATGAGTGTCCAGACATACTGAAATCATCTCCCCCTGGAACAAGATGGGCTCAACTCCACGAGCAACAGCCTAGCGGTTCAAGGCTAGCTCTATAAATCTGTCCAGAGGGGGGTGGCTGCCCCCCGATTTCCCATGTGTAGTGATGACTAATTTGGAGCTGCTGTAGTCTGACTACTAAGGCAGAGGTTACAGGAGGACAGGAGAAGTCAAGCAGTCTAGTAAAGCAAAAAGAGACACTGAGCTCCAATGAGAACCAGTACCTGACATACAGCTTGCAAACTCTGGAAATGTCCACATAGAAAGAAAGCACTGCATTCACAAAACTCTCAAACAGTTAATGGAAGTTTTAGGAGGTTAAAAATATAATAAATAAATAAATAAATTTGAAAAAAATCTCACAAAATATAAATGTGACAATCTAATGGTCTTTTTGCTTAGGAAATGGTCAGTTTTAATGCAAGAATAATGTAAATTGCTGTCTCTTTTTTAGTAATTGCACATTTTTTTTTCAAATTAAAGGTCAGTGCCTTTATTTCATGGCATGTTTATCATTTCAGACTTTTCCCGCTCAATTTTATATCACCTCAACAATTTCAACTCCTTACAGTAAATGAGCAGCATTTTACTGAACTTTATGTTGCAATATTCACATTTCAATTACATTCCACTTTGCTCAGCATTGTTACTGTCACAGCTGCAGATCCCCCACATCCCCCAAGTTTTAACTCATTTCAGTCCTTTAACTTTAGTTAAAGCTTCATCTTTTTTCAGCATTTCAACTGATAGGTCAACTTATCTTTAAACTGACACTTTCAGAGCTCATGCATATAAACTAGAGCTGTCGAAGTTAACGCGTTAATAACGTGTTAATAACATGTTAATAACGTGTTAACTCAAACTCCTTTTAACGGCACTAATTTTTTTAACGTGCGATTAACGCACGCACGGTCTGTGTCTTGCCAGCTAAAAAAAATTGCAATTGACTTGCGATTAATCGCGAGTTAACTCAGGACACTAATGCGATTAATAATGATTAAAATTTTAATGACTGACAGTCCTAATATGAACTAAAGCTTTCTTCTGCCAGTGATTACAATGTATCAGCTACTTCATCTTCTTCCAGTTTCATTTATTAATTTGCTCCTTCACAAACATGTAATCTTGTCTTATTTTTTTGAATGAGAAATGACATGTTTTAGTTTTCTGCATCAGGTTTTCTCAAACCTAGAATGAACAAATTGCTGCCTTACCTTAAAACCTCCTTTCGTCTTTAGACAAAGTTCTCAAGAGTCACCACAAGGCCGTCAGAGAAAAACTGTCTGATGATTGTGTAGTTTTAAGCATCAGATTTTTCAACAACTTAATTCAAAAGGCATTTATACATCATGCTCCATTATTCACCCTGGTTCTGATAATTGAGACAATTGTATCACTTGTTGTTTTATATCAGAACATGTCACATTAACATGATTCCCTGGCCTCTCTATCTGCATGGCCTGTGACTGCCTTCAAAGTGTGTCTGTGTGTGTTTCACCCATGCTTCCATGTTAAGACAGCTATTTATGCTACTGGCACAATTTCAACAAAGCGTGTATCCAAACTGGCCCCTCAACCCTCATGTTGGGAGATAATCAACATATTTTTACTATCTCCTGCTCATTATGGCCGGTACATGCTGAGTACAGGCTGGATTTATGAAGCTCTGAGGCCACACTCCCCCTGCTTTGGCCAGGCCTTTGCTGGAACTGGGTTTAAGTCCAGGGAGAGGATGACAGCGAGGGGGAGGAGGATGACTGGAGAGAAGGATGAAGAGGAAGTAAGCAGGTTGGAGGGAAAGAGTAGACAGAAGAGAGGAAGACTGTGGAAAAAGCTTAGAAAAGAAAAAAATTACAAGACGGGACAGAGGTAAAAAATATGATGATGGTGAAATGGCAGTGGAGACAAGGAAAACCTGATGATGGGTACAATTTTTTTTATTTATAACACTACAGCTGAACAAAGCTTATATTAAAAATAAATCATATTTGATAAGTTTGAAATAAAATTTTACTTATCAGTAAGATTTTTAAAAAATGATGTTACCCTTATAAGATTAAGCTTGGCTCACATTTTAACCATAAAAAAAGGATATCTTTGATGCAATTTTTACTTTTATTTGTTTCAACTTGATGGCATAAGGTCAACTTGTGCCTTTTTATTGAAAAGTTCAAATAGCATTTGAAAGCCCTGGATTAGCTGATGATCGTCAAAATCTTCTTTTTCATCCAGAACTTTTTTTCCTGACCTATTTCACACATTCATTGTCACACAAATTAAAGAATTTGGAAAGATTGTTACAGCATTTTTTTTCTTCTGTTCTTAAGTTATTAACAAAGAGGAGGAAAGCATTTAGAGCACTGGAAAAAGATTCTCTTGTAATATTTGAGACTTTGTTGAGGCAGTTGATGTTACAGAACATATCAAATGAACAGAAACTCTTCTGATACCTTGTAACAGTGCATTATGTTGGTAGGAGGCCTTGGAAAAAATAGAAGAACTGGAAGAAATTATTCCAGGCAAGTTGTTATAGGAGACTCCAAGCAGTTTATTTTCGGGTAAATTTCTTATAGAAGTAGTTCTGGGTTAGACAGGCTGAAGAAGGGACTCTGGGCTCATTAGCTGCCAGTTTTCTCTTGAAAAGTGAAAAGGTTTTTTTGTTAGAACAAGTTCCTACTGTGACATTTGACCTTGCAACTGAGAATTGTTCGGTCAGCTTTGCAGCATAAATGAATACAATAAATTTGATATGTCTTGCAAATTTCATGAATCCAAAAACTGGAGCAGTGGCATAATCTATAAATATTTTCAATAAAATTTGTGGAACAAATTAATGAATTATAATAAAATGTCTACATCAGTCACACATGCTCATTAAGATCCTTCAGGATATTACTAAGTTTGTATAATGCCTAATAATTTATAAACACTGTTAATTATTTAAATATTTGTCTTCAGAAACAGATTACTAGATACTGGGATTTAACATGTTGGCCACAGTGGCTAGCTGAAAGCAGTTATTTTAGAGACATCTTTACAAGAGACGGCACTAAAACATACTGAAGATTTGCCGTTTTTCCCCCCAAAATACACAAAACGGTTGTTGAAATTTAACATCATCATTTTTTTAATTTCATCTCAGTCTTAAGAACATCAAACTTATCAATCTAATAGTCATACATCCAACAACAGTGAAACGTCAACAGATTCAAACGCAGTCAGATTGGCCTTTCACTGAATTACAAAGGTACATGCACCAGTTGTCAGTTTCACCCTTTCTCCATCAACAGGAGTGTTCCTCCCCATCATACCAAGTGACACTGGTTTCATAAATCTAGGTTTGGTCCTGGACAGATGTTTGGGACTGAGCTCATCTTTATGGCGGTATCTGGGATTTTATATGAAACCTACATGAGGATACACTTTAAAAATAACTAAATCACAGAATGAAGGCACAGCCAAAGCAGAGAAGTCACCCCAACCTCAATGCTTATGGGGTTGTTCTTGTTTTGGAATGCATAATAGAAGAAATTCTAATGGATGGGAGAACAAATACAATAAATATTGTTCAAAAACAATATTTATTGTTGGTGGAAATTACTAAGTGCCATGCTTTCCTGTCAGAAAAGGTCATCTGTAATGTTAGGTCCAAACTGACTCATTGTTAAAGGCCACTAGTCAGTAGAATAAGCATTTATCACACTTGTAGAGGACCTTAAAGTTATTATTGTTGTTGCCATTGAAACCAACAGAATTCTTCATTCATAAACACTATCTGAGATGATTACACCAACTGATGCTTCATTTAGATTCTGTCAATAGCAGGACAACTGAGTACTGACATCTTTGTGCTTTATCAGATGTGCTAGTTCGTTAGTATCACAGTGCTTTACCCTGACTGGGTTTATAAAGGACGTCATTGACAGCAATTATATCAAAAATATGTCAGCACTTAAGTTATATGTTCCCTCACATAAAGGGGGTTTATCTGTGTATCATTAAGGTAACATTACAGGCACACACTTCAAGTAATTTCAGGTATGAAGTAGGATTCAGTACAATGTAATCATAAATTATGTACACATTGTCACATGTGATTTTCAAACAGTTCAAAAACTCAAGGAACCATTAAAATCTTTTACAGGATTGTGACTGTGGAGACCAGCATGTGAGATGTAGCACTGAAACATGAGATGTGTAAACAACATTTCCTCTTGAATGCCGTTTAAGGCATAGGATGCTAAAAATGCTGTCACTAAACAAAGCAAAGGACAAAGAAAAGAAAAAGAAACCCCCCCCAACATATTACGATTCTTGCATATAGAATAACACATTTTAGCTCCTAAAATGTGCCGAGGCTTTATGTGAAACTACAAACTGTAAAAGTGTGATCTCTAACAGATTTTCTGTAGGTATACAAAAAGAAAATAGGGAAAGAAATTGATATTCTATATGCTTTGGATATATCGAGGTATTTCAGAGAATCAGTATGATGGTGCAAACATGTTTCTGCAATGGACTGTGGCTTTCATAGGACTAAAAGGGCTCAACATTCCATCAAACAGGGGATCTGGTAGTCTCAAGAGTCAATAATCCTTTTGAAATAAATGAGACACACTAAGCTGCTTCTTTTCTGTTGCTAAACTGGGTCACCTTGATTGTCTGGCATGTACTTAAAATACAACTGCAACTCCAGTAAACAAATGGGAAGGTAAGGCAACTGAGATGTGGATGTCTTCATTTTTTAGCATGTGACAACACATGATGACCAAGCAAGGCAACTCACTGTTTCAATGAGATGCAGTTCATTCATATAAATGTGCTTCATGTGTTAAAAATTCTTTGGAAATGTCAGTCTGGTTTGGCATTTACAAGCTCAACCATGCTGGACAAAAACAGTCACATGACAAAACATGGCAGTGGAGTCCATTATCAAAAGCACAGACATCACTGACTCAAAACACTGAACACACAACACTCAAAACTCTTACCCAATGACAATGGATAACTGAAATGCTAATATGGTGATGGCCAAGAATTGAATGATTCTAAAAAATAATGACAATGATTCAATAAATTCACACTACACATTGTTAAGTATATCAATTACTTACTGGCACTGACAACAACCTGGATTAAAAAAAGAGATGGGCACTTACAAAGACGTTTAAAGTACAAAAATTCCAGAGATGACGTAATAATCTTTACCTTCAAATATATCAAGTAACTGCCTAAAGAAATACAACTTAGACCTTCTCAAAAGTCCAAGATTGTGCCTCTTACATATAACAGTGCTGTGCTTTAACCAGGGTATTTATGGGAGATGGGACCACCCTGATTAAAAAAAAAATGAGATGCTGTGTTAAATGCAATAAAAAACAGAATTCAAATACATACATGAAGTGTTCCAGAGTCCATATGATATTGTTCTTTTTAAAATTGTGTTTTACAAAGCGGTGAACCTCAGCCCATCCTTGCCTGTTAATGACTGAACCTTTGACAAAGCCCCTCCCATAATCAATAATATCACAAATTAACCTGTTTACAGGTTGTTGATTTTTTAGCATTACACAACTTTCTCAGTTTTTTATGCCCCTGTTGCTGGAACAAATTCAGAATCTTTCTATTTACTGATCAATGTAGTTAATGAGGTAAGAAATCATTTTTATTGTCTTTGTACTATTTTCAATTGAATATTAGTCAAAAAGGATAAGCAAATTATTAAATTACTTTCTAGTTTATGTTTTACACAGCATCTTTACCTTTTTGAAATAAATATATGATAGAAGCACTAAGTAGACTAAGTGTATTTAGAAATCTGTAATAGCAGCTAGAAGGTGGTTATTGCCATATACAGACACTACACTATTAGAGACCTGTCCTGCCTTCCATTTAAGTTCAGTGTCTTTTTTCTTTCTTTATATAATTCCTTATGCATATTCTGGGATCACGTGGTCCTTTCTTTATAAAAAAATAACACATTTTACATATTATATCAATCAACTACTGGATTCTTTTGTAAAACACAATAACTGGAGCCAGTCACAGTGGTGTAACTCTTGGTGCATGAAAGCTACCCACAGTAAACAGGACACATCTGGACAGACCGGAAGCCTGTGTTTCCACTCGATTCTTGTTAGTGTTGCTAATGGCGATCAATGGACTTATTTTTCATTTGATTGCTGTCATTTTGGCTGTCAATGCACAGTCCCAGCTGGGCAAAAGTTGAAAAAAGTTGATTTTTTGAGAAAAAAAGTGTGTACAGGTATCAGTAAACACCCTTTCCACACATTTACTAGGGTCTATAAGCCTTTTCATAATCAGATTTAATTAACTATGACATTTTAAAACACACAAAGCTGGTGCCATAGACCCTCAGGACATTCAGAGTGATTGGCTTTACATTGATGTTCGGTCTTTTGCTGCAACACATCCCCGAGACGCTTGACAGTACAGCAGCTGGGGGTGAAAGTGTGTATGTGTGTCTTGTGTGAGTTATATGGAGGAGAAAAGAAGATCACAAGGCTGTTTCTTGAACCATGTGAGCTGTCAGTTGACATGAGGGTGGATCAGTCCTCGTCTCCAAGCCATCCTCCTCTGTTAGTTCTCTGTCACTCTGTGTCTCTTTGTCCTCTGTGACTACGTCCTCTTTGCAGTAAGCCGCTCCATTGCCCTCTTTCTTGGCCATCTGATAAGGCTGTGTGTCGATTTCTCTGGGCTGCTTAACAAGGATTTTATTGAGAGCTCAGATTACATTTAACAAATGAGGAAAACATATATAGTCCATAATATTAATATGAGATTACCATCTGAGCCAGAGGAGTGACGCAGCAGAGCTTCTCTCTGTAGCGCTTAGGCAGAAAGAAGAGCAGTGTGCCAAGGACTGGAAACACAGTGCCGGGGGTCAGCTCCTTCTCCTTCATAGGTCCTGACAAGGTGACAGATACATGAACAGGACAGCAGTTCATCTTAGATCACTCTGTCTTGAAACAGGATAGCGATTGATTGAAATGATATGACAAAATGAAAACCAGTAGGTTTTCTTAAGTGACATTACACTACTGAGGAAAAGCTACAGCCAGTGTAACTGCATGTGTAATATCAGGGGGAATGTCATACAAGTGATGCTAATCTGGGAACCTGTTCATATTGCATGTATTTTTTGTCACACCAAAGCAAACTGCCTGTGTCTTAGCCTGGAAGGCTGGCAGTCAGCAAGCCTGCCAAGCAAACATCCAAACAGGAATGAATCTACATTGGCCACTAAAGGACTGTATATGGAACTCTGTGACTCTTTATTTTATCCAAATGAATCATCAAAGTTGTTATTTTTATGATTCATAGTGTGATGCAAAATAAGATGATTGCAGTGGCAGTAGGGTTAGAGAGTCTGTTTTACAGTTGATGTGACAAGTCTCATTGTGCGTACCTGTTAGCAGGCTGACTATCAGTCCAACCACCACCACAGTGGCTGAGTTGTGAGCACTGTACCACATGTAGGACAATGAGTAGAGTGCCTCCAAACCTGACCTCCTAGAGGAAAGAGGGAAGAGGAAAGATTGAAGACAAACCAGTAGTCGACTGGTCTGATGATTAATGATATTTTTAGGATCTATTATTATGTGACTAAACAACATCAGTGTAACTTTAGTGTTCAGTGAAAGTAACTAACTAATGAATAGAGGATCTATAAGATTAGTTCATTAGACTTTAGGCATTACCTTGGCTTGGCTGTGGTGCCATTGACAAGCGTAGTCATGATGGTGGTGGTCATGTTGTCAAACAGCGGCGGAGCTGTGGTGTTCAGCAATGGTGCTGTAGTGGAACCAGACATACGCATAACAAAGCTGCCAATGCCAATCCAGAAGGCCATTGCAAGGCCAGCGACTAACCCAACCACTGCACCCTAAGGTGGTAAGGAAGGAGAGAAGAATAGGTGGATTGGTGGACTTGTTTGAGCCTTGACACAAAACCAAAGTCTTACACATGTCAATCACTGCAGTGTGGTGTTAAATGTTAATTCACATAACTTCCCATAAAAGGGGATACAACAATGTCCATCTCATCTATTGCCATGTATCTGTTAGTGCAACGGCACAAAAGCAAATGAGTATGAGGACAGAATAAAATCACAGACAAAAGGACTCACTATAGGGTTTGCCCAGGGAAAGAACATCCCCAGACAGAAGAGGCCCAGCAGAGGACCACCCACCATCCCAAAGATGCTGAGAGCTGCCTGAGGGCACAAAGGACAGAGAGTGTGACACTTTCTTCAGGTACTGACAGTGTGTGTCAGTAAACTACAGCTGATTTTTTACTTGATAAATGAATGCAAACCAAGGGGCAAACTCCCCACTTCCGCATTGAAGCCAACAAGGAAGTACAAAAACTTGCAATTCCTCGACTGACCG
>JAPZDZ010000010.1:2951940-2975906 GCA_029783805.1 Acanthurus tennentii
ACAGCTCTGTTCAGGCAAAACTCGAGGGGTCGTATCGGAACCGGGCGGTTTTTGAAAACATTTCCAAAGAAATGGCCACTGAACACGCTCGCTGCGTGTGACGTCATGGTGTCCTCTTCTGTGCATGCGAGATGCTTTTGGGTTGTTTGAAGTTCACACAGGAGATCACATACAAGTTGCATTTAATTGGAAATGTGAACGCACGCAAAAAAATCGGATTTCACAAAAAAATCCGAATTGAGCATTAAGCCCTGCAGTGTGAACATAGCCTAAGTTACTTAACCTCAAATTGCCCCTGATGGCTGTTCTATTGGGGTGTCAATATGTGTCACCTTGCAGAGAAGCCACACTGACATTAGTGTGTGAACAGGTGATTGCAGATTTGTGGTGTAAAGTGTTTAAAGTAGTCAAAAAGATTAGAAAAGTGCAATATAAATGCTATTCATTTGCCATTTACAAGCCTACTAGCTTAACCAGTCACATAGTCTGCATTGTCTTGACACTGTCATGTAAAAGGACAGACAGCAGAATGCACTGAATGCATTTCAGTATTACATGAGCCCTATGTAAATCATTTCTTGGAAACAATAACAAAAAAATAACTCATTACAACCAGCTTTACATTTTGCTTCAAGCCTGAAAACTACCAGCCTTTTTTCCCCAGCTTTACTGCTCCTGTAGATATCTGCTCTGTCTGTTTTAGGGCAGATCAGCGCTTTGATGCTCTGATACTCGGTACAAAAAATTATCTAGCCTGTTATCCGGTCATGTTATTATTAGGGCTTTTTCTTTAAGACTGACTGAGATGAAGCCAAGGATTATAAATTACTCAGAACAATAAACACCAAGCATTATGCTGCAATAAGACTCAGGTATAAGATATACAACTCTGGGACAGATTGTGAATCGGCTTTACAGGTATATCCACCTGGGTGTTCAACTAACTGCTTGACAGTGAGCTGAGAGAGAGCAGGGATTTAACACTGACTGATCATTTACTTCCAAGCCTGTTTTCTTTGGTCATTTACCTGAGAGCTCCACTGAAGAGACAGGCCACAAACAGGCCTGCCAGCCCGGGCAGATCCTTGAACACATCCATCACGAAGTACAGCACCATCTGCAAAAAGATATTTAGCATTAGTATACCCCTCCAGACCCAAGATTCAGATGAATAACACTGATTCATGTAAATGATAAAGCACTGTTTATTTTTTACAAATTGGTGAATTATGGTGCAAATGGGTGTTTACCTGGTCATTAGTTTTGACGTAGCCTTTATCCAGAGGACTGTCCTCTCCATAGCGAGCAAACATGACCAGACCCATCAGACATCCTAAGCACAAGACAACCTGCTGGCACGGGAAAACTACATAGCAGGACCTGGAGGAAAAAATGTGGTGAGGACAGGTGCCGACAAAAACACTGTCAATCCCCAGACCAGGGACAAGAACAGCATGGTACGCAGAAAAAAAAAAAAAAAGTTTTTATAGGAAAAGTTATAAATACTGTGGAATACTTATGAAATAAGACACCAATCAGAAACAGACTGTTCAGAAGCACTAAAGGTTGAAAGTGCAGTCCAACTTTAAGATTCAGAGGTGCTTGTGAATTAATAATGGTAAGTACCCCCCATGGTCAAAATCACAACAGCATCCACATTGTGCAATTTTAAAACAAGAAGGCTTAACCTAATATGTTGTGAGACACTGCTAGTACTCACATGATTGCCTCTCTCTCAGTGCGAGAACTGAGGTATCTCTGGACCTGGGCTTGGTTCACCCCGTACAGAGCCAACATCAGGAAGACTCCCCCCACAGCCAGGGTCCAGAAGGTGTGGCGCTCCAGAGGGTCAGGGTTCAGGCTACACAGGCAGAGAGTGAATACATTTTAAAGGTTTGAGTAGTGAGGAATACTTTTTTTACATATACGAATAATTCCACTGCACTTTAAATCCTGACTACTCACTCTAGTCCGGCAATGCGGCTGCCATTGACGGATTTCCTCCAAACCTCTGCTATGCCCCCTGCCTGACCAGCCCCCACCACGATGACGGCAAGCTGGCCGGCAAACATGACGACTGTCTGAAACACATCAGTCCACATCACCGCCTTCAGACCCCCCTAGGATGCAGAAGCAGTGAATTCAATTTAAATTACATAATGAGCAATTTTAAAATGAACTTTTTAAAGGTATAAATCATGACAAAAGCCCTGATTCTGATAACAGATGGAATGTTACTCATTATGTTCAAGGATAAGGAAAATTTTCATCAAGTGCAAGTAAATGTGTTTTCATTTGTAAAAAAAAAAGAAGAAGTTTTGTATGAGGCAATTTTTTTAGACAAAAGTAACAAAATGTTGTGCAAAATTCAACAAAATCAAAATATAATGATAAAACAATAAAATCAACAATATAAAACAGAAAGTACAAACAACAGTCAGAGTAAACCAAAAAAAGTGCTCTGACTATTCTTCATCTTATTACTGTTTATATTCTTTCTTGTAGAAAACAAACAGTCAAATTTGGTCCCAGTTTTCACCGATGGAATTAACAGTGTTTGGAAAAGATCCAGGGACTTACCAGAGTAGTATAAAAGGTGCACACCAATCCCATGGCCAGCACTGCCCCCCATAGGTCAAAGCCTGTCACTGAAAGGGAACAGAATGAAAGCACTACAAAAAACTGCTTAACTTGTAACCCAGTTAGGCATGGAAACAGAGCTGGCCATAGTACTTAGATCTTTTATGCAAATTCATGTCTAAAACCACTGTGTAGAAATTCTCTGCTTCAAGTACAAGTCCTGCATTCAAATTTTTACTTGAGTAAAATTTCAAATGTATTTGCATAAAGATATACACAAAGCATCCAAATTAGAAATACTAATCCGTTTTAGAACTAATTTAAAAATATTTATATATTTTAATCTACAGTAATATACCATCATTTGTTTATAATATTTTTTATTGATAATCTGAATCTGTAAGGTAACCAGTAACTATAGCTTTAAAACAAGTGTATTGTAGAAAAAGTACAACACCTGAGATGTAGTGAATGAGGTACAAAGTAGCAACTAATGCAAATACTCAAGTAAAAGTATCTCAAAATCATACTTGAGTCAGTACTTGAGCAAATGTACTTAGTTACTTTCCACCACTACAGAGGAACATAATACAGCTGCAACATGTGCTGTTTTTAGTATCATTAAGAACTCTGAACCTCGGATCTTGCACACCTCAGTTTATATCAACAGGAGGAAAATTATGCTACTCTTACCTGCATTGAGTGCCAAGGCTGGAGCATACAAGACAACCCCCATGTAAATGATCTGCAAAAGAAAAAAAAACAAAACAAAACAACACCGCAGGTGAGGATGACTCACAAAAAGCAGCTGAACTCAGAGGTCATGTTTTGGAGCTAGCTGAATCACGCCGAGTTAGATTATACCCTGCCGTAAAACATTCAATGATTTTAAAGGGGTCAGCATTTCCAGAGACGGATAGTTTAACAACATAATGTGTGCACAATTGAACTATCTTACCAGTTCATTTGCTGATGTGAAGGCCAAGCAGCCTTTGAGCGACCCACTTTCAGCCACTTTTCATACAAATTTTACTGAAGATTGTACTGACTTGCTTTTGCCATGTCATCAACTTATGAGACTGATAAACATTGCCAGTGCTTTTATTGGAGAAAATATAAACTCCTGGAGCCTCATAAAAGAAATACATATGATAATAGAAATTTTACAGTGATCGTTGAGGGTGTGCACCCTGGTAAAACAACCATCCCTGGTTACCCAATCTGATCAAGTGGACATCTCTAGTTCGCATGTGTTTAGCAATGTGGACACGAATGTGTCCTGGGCCACATTCAAGATTTGCCTTCTCAACTGACATCATCATTAGGTACACACAAAACACTTCCTAGTGTTTGGGAACTAACGGTCTGTTTTAACTGATTTCACTAACATACCCAGACTCCCTTAAAAAAATGTGCAATTTTGAGGGTTCTTGAATCAGGAAAATCTTTATGAATGTATTTACACCGTCCAAGACAATTTCTTAATTTTTTGGACTTTCTTGTACATTTGGAAAATGTTTCACATTAAAATTATTCCTTTGTTTGTATGAAAAACTTGTCTGTTTATCTTAGCCTGTAGGCTACTACTGTTGGTCCCCTGGTTGGATATAACAACACCTTCAGTTTTTTCAAACAAAAATATATATCAGGTTCTCATTCTTTCCTAGAGATCATTTTCAAGGACATTTTCAGTGATGAATTAGCTGGTATGACACACAGGGATTGTGCCATGCAGTTATTTAAACCACTGTTATGCTATTTATTCATTCCTGTGATATTTATTTATTTTTTAATCTTCTTTCGTCATCTAAGTAAACAAGTTAATTATTTTTCCTTAAATTTTTTTCTACCAATAACTGAACACTAGCCTACAACTTTACCTACAGAAAAAAATAGAATAACTAAACATACCTTAATGTAAGATTTAATATAAGAGTTGAATTTGTTCAAGTCATGATTGTCACTGACTCTTGTCACTTCATACTAAAGCCCTTTTACAAGTTACATGAAGTGGAGCCTTTAACCTGATTGGTCACACTGTCTGTCTACTACTACAACTAAATTTAAACTCCAACTCTACCTGAACTACACATGCTCAACAATTTAACATTCTTTACCTGGTCAAAACAAGTTGGAAAGAAAGATGTAATTATCTACACAACTGAAAAAGTCTACCACTCAGCAATGACTAATTTTCAGAATAGGACTATGAATAGGACTATGAAGTATAATAAAAGTTATATTATTCGGAGTCTCTAAAACTCAGTTGTAATGTCATTCAACTGTGTGTTACTACTTTACGTAACTGAAGACTACCTATTTTCAATACTCTTATCCATAAACTGGCTTTAGACATTCATATGATCCTGAACATAAGTTAGCCATTTTAGATGGCTGACTTCATCTCAAGAAGTTCTGATAAACAGCCTAGTAGGTAATTCTTAGTCAAAGGAAAAAATGGAATGCTGAAAAAAATTTCCAGGACAACACAGAATGTTCCTGTTTTACTTTCTTCATCAAATTCCTTGTTTTCATGACTTGAAATTTGGTCAACTTTTTTAAGGATTTCCAGGAGGAGTGGGAGCCCTGATGTAGATGTTTATTTGCACATGGAGTGGGGAAGTGAGATCATATCACAAGTGGTCACTTGAAATGCATGTAGGGACACACTGTAATGCCAGGTGTGAATGAATACACTCAGAGCTGTCCATTTGTGATTGGATCACCCTGGACAGAAGTTAAAATTTGGTGTGTCCAGCCTCTATTTGACATTTCTAGATTAGGTTAGGCATTCATAGGTCTGTTATTTGTAAATGATCAACAGCTTTTTCCACAACTAATCATGGCTCTCCATGGCCAAAAATCTATTCTTGATTTTTAATCAAATGCCTTAAGCCAAAAAAAAAAAAAAAAGTTTTGAGGAAAAACACAGACATCAAGATATTCCATGTTTTTTGAAAAGCAAGTTACATGATTTTCTCTATTAGATCCTTAATAATTTAGTAGCAGTTTAGATGAGACTATGTCTGAGGCTCTCCAAATTGTATCGAATTACCACTGATTCCAAAAAGCTCTGATTCCAGCAATATTTTAAAAGAAAATCAAGAATCTATTAAAAAATGATAAACAATGTAAGGAATGACAAAGATACCATCTGAAAGATGAAGGTCACAGTCCCACATATGCGAACCGTCTTGTTAAAGCGCAGCTCCAGGTACTGTTGAAGGGAGATGATGCCAAAGGAAACAAAAAAGAACAAACAAAATCAAAAGACTGATTAAAATATCATCTCAGAGTCATTCTGTGGTATTTGGTCAGTGATGCAGATGTGTATTTTTTAAAAATAGTTCCACAATATCAAAGACTATTCATTATTGACAGGACAGCCAGCACTATCACTGAGGTTGAGAAAAAGTCTGGTTATAGATCAAGACCTTTAAAAGATGTTCAGTCTTGAGACCAGAACATTTGTTTCTGTTGAACATTAACACATCAAGGATAAGCTGATAAGAGGACAGATAAGAGTATCAAGCTCTGAGATCATACTTGAGAAGGACAAAGCCGGGACAAGCAGAAGTGTTGACAGAGTGTAAAAAAGAAAAATGGGCAGACGGGGAGAGAGGACATTACAATTATGGAATGTCTGAGAAAAAACATTAACAGGATATAAGTCAATCATGGTGGTACAGTCATTCCTATGCGTGCATGTTGTGAGTACCTCATAGGCACTGGACAGCTTCAGTCTGTAGAAGACTGGTATGAAAATATGAGCAGGTATGAGCAGTCCTAAAAAGTAGGAGCAGCCCAAGAACCAGTACTGAGTCCCAAAGGAGTACACCTCTGATGGAGCACCCAGGATGGCCACAGCTGACTGGAAAGTGGCGAGCAGGGACAGTGACACAGGCAGGCAGCTCATGGAACGGTCTGCCATGAGGAACTCCTAAAACATACAAAGTGTTGATGTTAGGCATTTCTAACAGACAAATTCCAATTATGTGACCAATCAAAGCCTGAAATTAAGTAGGCAATAGGGTCTAGAATCAAAGTAAGGGTAACATCTGTAAGGAAAGAAAAAATAAATCTTTTTTTGTCAAATTACCAACTTTTACCTGTGTTGTGCGCTGGCGCCCACCAGAGAAGGCATAAAAGAGGCCGATGCCAGCTGAGGCCACCAACAGCAAGACAAAGATGACATAGTCCACTGTGGTGAAGTGCATTTGGACTACCTCCCCCATAATGAGACTGGATGTCGGGAGGGATGAAGCCTGTTTGAAGTGGGCCTCTAGGGCTGATTACTACATCAAAGAAAGTGCTTCACCCATAAGGAGACTTGTGGAGAGATGGAGAGAAAGGACAAGCAGAGAAGTTAAGCCAGGAGATTTTAACTTCACTTCTCTCAGTGAGACCCAGGAAATGTGCAAGACTGTGCACAGACAAGAAGCGGTCTCATTACGTCTTCTCCTTAAGAAATAAAAGAAGGGATTTTTCTGTGTGTATTTTGTAAAAAAAATCGGATGTTTAAAAACACCATGGTAAAAGTTTTTTTTCCCAAGACCAGAATTTTTTATGTACATAGGTTTTATTTTGACTGAGCCAGTAGTGAAATCAATTTCAAGAGCATTGTATGAAAATTTTGCCTTTTTTTAAACTGCAACATAAGAATCTGCAAGGAAGTAAATGAGGATGATGCAATAGCTAATTACTGTTTGGAACTGTTTGGAACTGTTTGGAACAAGCTTCACTAACTAGATGAGTTTAATTTGACCAGTCTAAGAGAAGTCTAAAACAGCTGCATCTAACTAACAGCAAATAAATACTAATAATAGTTTGCAAGTTTTAAAGTTAAATAAAAAAAAACCAACAGAATGTAAAAGAAAAATACAGAGTCCTACAAGTAGTTGTAACCTAAATATGACAGACAAAGCTACTAAGAAAAACAGCAAAAATATCACCTACTTTGATCAAGCTGCTGGCTGACACACACTGGTCACTCAGACTTAAGGCTTGCTGTCACAGTCTCCCACTCCTACAGTCACTGTGGAAGCAGAGGAAAAAAAAAAAATCAGCAAAACAATTTGCCCCACATGCATGTGAAAAACAACACGTCACAATATTGTTACAAATGATTCAATACCTGTGCAGTGTTTTCTAAACAGAGCTATTTCTTTTCTTTGGGATACAGATCATTTCAGACAAACAAAACCCAATCCCTTGTTATATTTTCACAAGAGATACATAAGCATGTTCTTTCACAGTTTCTCACTATAGGGGATGTGTTTTTGTTGTAAGCCAAAAGGACCAGGTTTTAGCCCCTCACTGTGGTCATCTGAAAAAAAAACATATTACACAACACACAAAACTGTTTAATCCTTACTGCATGTTGTGTTGCAGTCTCTGACTCAACCTAAGCCTTGCACAAATTTATACTGTTGCACATCCACAGACAGTTACGGACTTGTTCTAGTCCCAAGAACAAGTTTAAGGTTTAGGCTACAGTTAAGCATCAATCTGGCATTCAATGCAATGAGAAACTGATTCACACTCAATTTCATATGCAGGTAGGGCGGCAAAACAGCTAAGATTGTAACAACCTCTGAAAGCTGAAGCAGAAAAATAAAAACACACACACACACACACACACACACATATATTTTTTTTTTCTTGGGTCGAAGTTATTAACGCCATCAGAACCATCGGGCAAAACTTTAAAGCTAAACTTTCCATACCTTGAGGTATTCTCAAGCCAATGCTCCTAACCATTAAGGTTTACAAATAAAACAATTTATTTTAAATGGAATTGTCCCTTTTCTGTATCCATTTCTGCTTTGTAACTGTTTGCAATGTTATTTTAGCGCCACTTCCTAAAACTATGGGAGCTGGCAAGGCACAGACTGTGCATGCGTTAAAAAAATTAGTGCCATTAAAAGGAGTTTGAGTTGACACGTTATTAACGCGTTAACTTCGATCGACAGCTCTAATATATTTATATGTATATATATAGTGTGTGTGTGTGTGTATGTGTGTGTGCTATCCCTAAGCACAAAATAAGCTTATTCACAACCAACCTCAGTCAGTGGTTAGCCTACAGTGCACATTTTCATTGACTCAAGCTAAATAAAAAGTATCATGAGGACTACACTTATTACCAGGCAGCAGAGCCAGAGCTCAGCGTTATATCTTTTAAAAGATTTTCTATGATTTTAATTCATCTTTATGTTGATATTCACCTATCTTAAAACTATTCATAAAATATTTTACTCAAACTCTATACCTCAATATTATGTGTTTAGGTCTACTTCCTAAGCAATAATAATAAGCAATAATAAGCAAACTATTTTAAAAGAAGTAATATGACCACCAAGGTGTCTTGTGTGACGTTGTTAATAATTTACATGAGTCTCTTTATCCAGAAAAATTAAGTGTTGAAAGTAGAATGATCACTGTGCTTCAAGCATTTTTTTGTTTTTAATTGAGCATGGCCATAGTCACTCTGTGAGGCAAATTTCTTTATCAAACTGCTTGTGTAAGGGTTGTGAATCCGGTGATAAATATTGTTTGACAACATGAAAAATGTCTACCACTGCACATTATACTCATTCATGCTTGGTAATTCATGCATTATGCCATAAATCACGCTCTTTGCAGCCATATTGTGGCAAGCAGTATGGAAAGAGAGAAAGGAAGCAGCTCTTAGCAATGGCAACCCTTCAATAACATCAAAGACAAAACAAGAAAATTCCAGGTGGTGTAATTTGAGCTCTATTGTTTCACGTATATTATCTATGTGAAGAAAACTAAGGAAAATTATGGTAAGAACAATTTCTACAGTCACCTTCTCATTACTTCTTCATGGAAAAGTAAGTTGTTTTTCAGACTAGTACTTCAGCAGCCACCCTCACACGTTGGCATCTGTAAATGGCAGTAAAGGGCAACTTTTTCAAAAAACAAGTGGCAAAAGATCCAGGCATTATCCCTGAGTCCAGCTTTTTTGTTCGAGCTGGAGGTTTGGCTGTTGCTTCAGGCATTTTGTACAGGTCAGAGAACTTTGTCTCTATAGTAACCAAAGGAAGAACTCTCTCAAGATTCAATGTAACAGGTCATTTTATAGTTTTTCCAAGATCACAAATTTTTAAGTTCCAATCAAATTTTCTAAATTTTTTATTTAAGTTTAGTAAACACATTTTGTCATTAGGTACTGTCTTACCATGTGGTGGATGGATGAAATTTTAACTACTCAATAAGAAAGTCTACAAAATATCCAAATTTCTTTTATATGTCATTGATAAATTTGTTGTAACACTACTTCAAAAAGGAAAAAAATGTGCTTCAGTATGTTATGAAACAACATTCCATGCTTTCTTAAATAGAGTGTGGCACAATCCAAGCTTAGGTGCTAGTTTTAAATTCTTCAGTTTTGACACGCCATCTAGAGACCCTCTTTGAAAATTCCTCTGTGTGTGTGTGTGTGTGTGTGTGTGTGTGCGTGAGGACAGAGGCAGCACGCCTGTAAATGACACTGAAGTACAGCAGCATAGTTTTTCTTTTGTTTATTTACCTTAGGCGCACTTACAATAGCACAATTATAAAATGATATAATTTCTGCATTGCAGATATTATAGAGCCCTACTCGTGTTCATCAAACATCAGTAATGTTCTGTACTGACAGGCCTGTCTATGTGATATCTGCACTGGTTTGATCAAGGAATGGCCAAAACATATGACCCTATTAAATCCCACAGGTATTACTGCTCATTATCTCTTTTCTACCAGAGCATGACTGCTTGGGAACAGAGGCAAATGCCAGTGCAATGGGTTTGATTCAAAAGCACCCATCACAAGAATGCTTTAACATCATTTAATGTAGCTCTTTAATAAATGCACAAGATGTAAATCCAGAGCAAACTCATTCATTACAAAGTCAATTGCTACTGCATCAACCTTACACAGATGCTTTGCACTGCAGTTAAAGGCACACTGAGAAATATTTTTTAAAACAATATTAAGTAAAACTAAACATTTGCTGCAGTGTTCTTAGGCCTGTGTATAGAGGGTGCCTTTAATGCTATTTAACAAAAAACCTTTGCTCCTTCTGATTTAGAGGATTTGAGCTTACTGCCCTTAGTTGCACTTCTTGGCAGCAAAAATAAAACTGGTACTGTTCAGATACATTTATAAATATGGGCAATATCCATTGCCTCCTAAAATGTCTTATAACCTGCCAGGTTACAAAAGCCATTGGACTAAAATTCTCCAACACTTAAAATAGATTCCAGCAGCATCACAATTTAGGGTTCATGGAAAATTACAAAGGTAACCCTTGTTTAAATGCTACAGTCACTAGTAGCACTAGTGCCTGTGCAGTTGAGATGCAGAATACTTCACTAAAGTAAATCTTTAACAAGCAGCAGAAGTCTAAGAACAAAAATAAAATAATTTAATAGCTTATCAATAGTAAATTTGAAAATTGAAAGCCAGACAAATGGCAGGAAGTGGACAGTAAAAACAGAGTCTACTGTTAAATATGGAATATCACAGAATTGATGATAATTTGATCAATTTCTGTTTTCAAGAAAGAGGAATATTTATCTGAGGAGAATATTCCAACGTGGTTGCCAATGTATGGGCCCCCACTCAAACAATGCAAGCATGTTAAAGCCTTAGATGCCAGCAAAGTCAGCAAAAAAACTATTAAACTTGTCACTTACTCCAAAAAACATGGCCAAACAGTTTCTGAACATCTTCAATGTATCAGGTGATAAAAAGTTTTTTCAATTTCTGTCAGCATACTGCCGACTGGAAACGTAAACATACGTGTGAAGACCAGCTGCGGTCTAAAGTCCATATAAAAAACAAGGAAACACGCACGCACGCACGCACGCACACACACACACACACACACACACACAAGCACACACACGCGCATACTCACACAAGCACACACACAAGCACACACACACACAAGCTCTCTAATCAAGGTTTTTGGGTTTTTTTCTGCCAGTCGCTGAAATCAGTATCGTTGATACCAGTACCAATCACATAGCGTCTATTTGAACTTAAAGCTTGCTTTTTATAGTGTGGCATTAATTATTCATTCATTTATTTAAGTTATTCTCAACACTGTATATTCAACATTATTAAATTAAGAGATTAGAGAGTATCATTAATTGACCTTTTTTTCAGCTTTAGCATTTATCTTCCTGAGGGAAAACAAATTCAGTTTCACAAAAAATAAAATAAAAAGCTCTATGTGCACCACCATGTGCAACATAACACTTTCCAGAGATGTTAAGAGACACAACTGAACTCAGTTAAACAATACATGAACCTTCCTGTAGAAAAATAGAAACAATTTTATAAAAAATAACCTGGCAATATGTGCATCATTTATAACATTCAAGACTGGCAATGCCAAGTTTGCTGGGCATTAACCAACTTAATTAATTTTCTGGCATTAATTGTCTCATGCGTCTTGCATCATACGTTCCACTCTTTTGACAGTACTCAAATTGGCTGAAAGCAAATAGGGTCGCTGATCAATCGGAGCACCCCTACTCTTAAAGTTAGTCTCATGCTGTTTATTAACCACACATGGAAAAAGGAAACAAACACAAACACATAAACACAAGCCATTGAGTGGTACTGCTTGACTTTTTTTGCCAGCTTCCATTTTTGTCTGTGTGTGTGTGTTTGTGGTGGTCGTGTTGCCATGAATATCACAAAACACAAATCACACAAGGAGGTCAGGGAGGCTCTGGTTGCCTGGCAACACAGGGACAATGATTATATATAACATGGGTTAGTTGCAACTGAGCTGGTGACATCAGCAGTTTATCCCCAGACCCCCTCTTGTGTGTAAATGGTGGAAAACTGAAGTGCTGCTTTTTATTTCTAAGAGAGTGTGGGTACGTTTGCAGGTGCACAGGGAAGACCGCTGAATGAGGCCGGTTCTTTGTAAAGTTCTATCAAGGTAGTCCAAGCAAACAGCACACTTTCATTATTGTCATCAGACAAGTAGATCAGGCACTATATGAGCACTCAAAGAGATATTTACAGGATTAAAGGCTAAAATCATAAAATACAAGCAGATCTTTTCTTTTTGCCCTTGACATGAGGATACTGATATCAGTCTTATCGGTCAGTGTGTCTTTTTGTAATGAAAACAGATTCGTCTCATTTAAGGGCTTACAAGGTCAGTTGGATAGAACACAGTATAATGTATCCTTTTCAAAAGCCTTTTATATATTTCATTTAAACTGTATACAGCATATTACAGAGTAGAATCAACAACCAAGTTAGCAGCTCCATGTGACTGTAGTTGAACCCAGAAGAGCTTTGAGCTAAGTGCTAATGTCAGCATGCTAACATATTGATGTTTAGCAGGCATAATGTTTGCCATGTTTGCTAACTTAGTTTAGAATTCTATCAAAAAAAATGGGATTGCTTGTTTTGCATTAAGGCTAGGAAATATAGACCAACACAAATATCACAACATTACTGACCAAATACCTACATATTGTCAGAGTATTTAAGTAATCAGTGTTTGTGCTTTAACAAAGTATAAATGCAATAAGATTTATTAAAAAATGATCAGCAATGTGAATTTACTGACTATATGGGCACAGGCAAAACATATAACTTATAGGTTTATGTGACCCTGGATGTCTTAACATAAAGGAAGAATTATGTTCTTCTGTAGCCTACGTTGAGTAATTATAACTGTTGTTGATGTGGACTTAAATGTAGACAGCCTGGTATGCTTTGTTTATAGCCAATTATTAATGGGTGGCTCTTTTGCTATTTGACATAAGTAATTTGTGCCAATAAAGCAGGCCTGTAATAGGCTAAATCATATACACGCACACACACGAATATATATAGATATACAGCCTCAGGAGTATAAGAGTATATAAACGATGTGCTTGCATAAAGCAAGTAGGCCACACCATTATAGCTTTTATTTATCTTTTCAAAGTCATTGTGAGTCCTGCCTTTGGAGTCTTTGGACTGCCACAGTATAGTTCGAACACTGGTCCGAACCCCCCTCCGACCAGTAAATGGCTCTGAGTCAGAGCAATCAGGTATAACATATTTATTTATCAAGAGATTCCAGTTCTGCTATTTTTCTCCTCTGGAGCTGAAAGGTTATCAGCACATGCCTGTTAGCAAACAGAAACTCTGTTACTGGTCTTCTGCCCATAGTATTTTCTAATCTAACCTGGCGAATTTAGGATTTTTTTCACCAAATTAGTGTCAGTGATTGTTAAAGGATGGTTTTGTTGAGTTTGCTTGTGTCTTGGTCCACTTTGAATAAAGTCTGTTTTGTGAGACAATAAAGCTAGTCTTAGTTTGCTGCAAAAAAATAAAAAATAAAAAATAATATACTCGTAAGATGTATAAGTAGAGCAAATCACAACTCCGATGCCCTTTTGGATTGAACTTGGATTAGACACCAATACCGGCCTGGCAGCTGGCACTTGAAGAAAGCACTTTATAACACTGTAAGGTTAATAAGATGCTGCTAAAGAAAGCTTACACAAATAAACAGCATAAAGTTAAGATTTACAGTGTTTTATCAGAAAGGCTTAATTTACAAGATAAGATAGCCTACCTCAAAGATGAAGATGAACAGGTTGTTTTGGGAAATGTATGTCACTCTTGAGTATTTCTACTAAACCATCCAGAGCAATCTCCTACATAGTGAATTGGCCAGCAACCAGGTTTAAAACATTCTCTCATATACTAATTGGGTTGAGTGAATCTTACAGTACATGTGCAAAAATACATCCTGATGTGTTTTCCTATTTTCAGTGATTAAATGATATATTGTCAGAAACAGTGAAACAGTAATGTTTTTAAGCTTTTTGGATAAGACAACCACAAAATGATCAGATATTTTCTTTTAATACTTGGAGAAAGAGACATATTGTTTTGCATGCATTTACCAACTACAAATGTATACACTCTGCATGCTCACTCACAGGCCCAGCTGGTTTACGGTCATCATCTTTGGAATTTGTGAACCCATGGGGCCAAGCTCTGCTTGTATCTCAGCGACCCACAAGGCCAATAATCTGACTAATCATTAAACCCTCAGCTGAACCCTGGCCTGCTCTGTGAAATAAGTATCTACATCACTGAAAGGGAGACAAGAGGTAGAAAAACTGGCATCACAATTTGTTTTTATAAGCAACAGAGATAAAAAGCTACGGAGAAAAAAAATTAACAAATAAAACCGCCACCACTGATTAATGTCTTATCATCAGCAACTCGGTGTGTGAATCAAGAAATGCTGTGACACTGAAGACTGATTGTACTGAACTAAACATGACAAAAACACAGTGTTAGTCTTTGTGACAACCATAGCAAACACCAGATTATACTAAAGGAGAGCAATCAGCTACCAGTAGAAACAAGTTTCAGATGCCCAACACCTCCAGTTGTTCTAAATAAACTTCACTTATACTGATGCAAATTTCCTGTAAATTTCAATGTTGCAGTAAGGCAGTTTTCGTCATTGATTTACGAGATCACCTAAAGAACAACCACAAATATAAAAACTGGTACTTACAGTGGTAGAAACAGTGTAGAAAGAATTCGTATTTTTTCATGGTGCTATCCTTAACCTGATGCCATATTTTAAAGACTACTGGTGGGTTTTTTTCCCAGCAGCCTAAAGTACTGCTTTGTTTCCAGTAATGACAAATATTTTTTGGATTTTAAAACCTACAAGACTATTATTTAGGCTGACATTGTTTATATTCTATATTTATTTAATACTACAGACAATGTTAGAGTGTGAACTGTAAACACAACAGTAGCAAATATATCACGTGCATTTGTTGGTTAATCATTATTTTATGGAGCAAATAAAAAAAAAACCTGGACAACTTAAATATTTAAGTGTTCGGTCTGTCTTGAGCAGAACATGCTTGTCTGTCTGGTTTAGCAAAGTGCCCCGACGGTTAAAGTTTGCATCACTAATGGAAATGGGGTTAAACAGGTTCGTTCAAACCAAGGGGTAAATATTGGTTTTACAGGGTAAACTAACTAGCGAATTCAAACGGAGTCCGTTAAGGCACCTTTATGACTGAAACGACTTCAAACCCAAACACAAGTTATAAGAAGTCCTTTGATGAATCGTGAGTCGTTAATATTCGTACGGAACTTACGATCGTGTTGTTCACCGCGCAGTGTGATCCCAACATGCACCGAAATGTCATTCATTTCAGTTGCCTTGAGCTAGCCAAACCGGCTTCCGTTTGTCAATAATGCTGCAGTTAACGTAAGAGAAGAAGACATTTTTCCAGCTGTTTTGTCAGACATAGCTGCAATATTCACTATCAATACCTTAAGAAACGGCCACCAAGAGGGGGGGAGTCAACACGTAATCTTCTGTGATATTTTACCATGCGTCCACATGGTCCTGTCGCCTTATCAGCTAAAGTTTCTGCTGCGACCGCGTGCAACAACTGACCATAAACGACAAACATCAAGGGCATTTTGACCTGTAATATCTTTTTAATGTAGTAGTTATCTAAACAGTCTTACCTTTGACCACTCTTCGCTGCCAAAATACTGAGGCCAAAGCACATCACTTTACGGGCATGTGTTAGTGTGGTCAGGCGCTGTCAGACCGCCCATTCTCCTTGACAGTAGAACGGGTGCTGCGTTCACATGCTCCTGGTTAACTAGACTCTCATGCTCACCTTTTACCTCTCTTCACGTGCCCACAGTTACATGCTGCTTTGCCGGATCCGCGTGCCTTAACTCGTTTGTAAAAAAAAAAATCTTACACAAACCCTGAAATAAAGGTTTTTCATTGAGGCGTTTTTTAAACCCAGTAAATTATATAAAAAAGATTCCCATCAAAGAGAACACAGTTTTTTTACCGACATTGTCGTATACATAGGCTTTGTCACTTTTTCAACATCTGCCTTAATTCTCACATTTTCAAAATCCTTAGAATTTTGACCTTCCCGATATTGCTGATAGCCACATGTAGGCCTGCCTCAGCAGTCTAAAAATAATAAATAGCACTATTTTGTGAGAACAAGTTTTATATTAAAATAAACGAAACGAAAGGATATTTTAAATAAGGATGACAGGTAGGCATGACGGCAGTGTAGCTGTCGAAATGATTTCAGCAACACCATGATTTTTTTGTCGTGTGACATCGACAGGAAAAACAAACCGGTTCAATGTTTAAAATGACGCCAGCTTGCAATTGCTGTTCCGCTGGAGGCATGGAAAATCGTCATCAGTTTGTAATTAGCCTACCACGATGCCCGCTGATTCACTTAGCAGATTTGATCACAGTCACTCACCCCGCATTACATATACAGAAGGTTTTCCGTTTCTTACCTGTTCTTTGTTCTAAAGGTCGAAAGCAAATGACAAGAATATCCTCCACGACGCCTGTCTAGCAAATAACACATATTTACGAGCGTCCCGAAGCCATCCTCCATTTCTCCCAGTGCGCATTCGTGAGAGCGCATCTGCATAGGTTGCCACATCTCTTTCCCCTCCTCCGGCCGGTGACTCGTGTCTCAATAGAATAGTTGACATATCGGTGAAAAACAACGGGGTAAAATCAGGCTTTAAAATGTACTCTCTTCCGATTTACAAGACATTTCTAATAAAAGTTGTAACCGTCACCTTTACCTGTAAAAAAATTGCATTCCAATACTGCTTTGCAATTAAAGTTGTCCACACTAAACTAAGTTTTGAGTGCCTAGATTCCTACTGTCAAATAAGTGAAATATCAGTATAAATTAATAATTTACACTAAATTGTCAGCTCTCGCTATAAATTAACTTACAAACCCCAAAAAGAGTACCCACATTTTCATCTGTGACGTTTATGTCAAACGTTATCATCATAAAAGTCCAGGATCATATTACCATTTCTTTATTGTACAAACAGGGTAATTAACTGCGAATCCAATTAAGAGTTGAATCACACTTATGCAGATTTTTCAGACTTTATAACTTTTTACACTGAAAACTACTGCATTCAGTTTAAGTGTTTGCAGGCTACTGGCTCCTGCATTCAGAACAGCCGTCCTACATATTTAATTTCCCTACTAGCATATATAGCGGGCATTGATCCATTCCTCTGACAACTTAAGGAATGCCATGTGCAGCAACTCCAAACCTCTTAACAATGTTTTACATTTCACAAGTTATTCAAAATAATATTACATTTTCATTAAATACCACAAATACTTCAGTCTGTGGTTATGGGCACTGCAAAATATTATTCTGATATATTCTGATGTCACTAGTGTGCTGTAAGTGTAACCAGAGAATGGGTGTACAGATGCATGTATAACAATTATGACTGTTGAACTCATGAGCACGTCTGCCACTGAGACAAAAATACTCATCAGTCATCATTCCTCCTTAAAAAATAAAAAAAGGAAAAACTGAAAAATAAAAAAAAAAACATTGTTCAATATGCTGCCAATTATCCATAATCCAGAACGTTCTCTTCAGTTCAGTTGTCTGATGATAGAGTTAATGTCTGTGCCACGAAATCCAGGGTTTCCTAGGTCCTTAAGGAGGCCAGCTTTATCCCTGGCAGCATGGCGAGCCACTGACAGCTTGAAAGGCAACAGGAAGTTGTTGGCAGCCCGGAAACCCTTACCAACTGAGTAGATCTCGTGAATAAGGTCCTCCAAACAGATTATCCCTTGTTTACCTGAAAAACATGAGGGAAGAGATGAGTGATGGATTGGAGGAGGGTGCAGTTATAAGTTTTAAGGGGTGGGGGTTTACATGCAAAAATTGAATATTATATTGACAATAATGTTTCCATTAGCATATAATATTCTGATGATAAAATAATCACTTGTGTTTACTCATAATCTGAGCTTTTTAGGTCTACAGAGAGAGCACATCCTCTTCCACAGAGACCACAATGTTGGTAAAAAAGCCCAACAGACCAACCACAGTCACAGTACGGTCCTTTAATTGCTCGGAGTAGGTGAGTGAAGGTGGATCAATCTTACAAAGTTACAATATGCAACCTTACCATTTGATGCAGACTGGCCCTTAGCTTTTATGATGCTTGCTCTTCTTTGCAGGGTTTTGGTATTTAGGGTGTGTTTTCAGAAAAAAAATGCCATAACTGTCCAGAGCCATGCATGAAAAACTCTGTCATAAGAAACTGATATTCATGAACCTGGAAATGGTATTGTATGAAAAACATTCTGCACCATCTGTATTTTTTATGCATTTAAACTCATTGAGTTTGGCAGAAGAATAATTGCAACATCTTATTTTACTATTTAGTTGATTTGGTAGTGTATGACAGTTTGAGTTAAAAAGATGGACACAGTGCAAAATGTCATCACAAAGGTCAGGTGTGAGGGAGTAAGAATCTTATGACCAGGCGAAAGCAAATGAACTGAATTTGTCTCCAAAAGTTCTGCAATTATAAAGCGATGATTTGAAATGTATAAGTGAAGGATAAAGGATAGAGGGGGTCATTTAGGACTGTCGACTGGTGTAAACTCAACCGCTTTTTCATCAATGCTAACCAGAAGAGGAGATAGTGATAAGACTTCTGCAGAAAGACACCCCAGAATACACTGATAAATATCCGGGGACTGGATAATGAGGGTGGGAGTGTACAATACCTGAAAGTGCGTAAGGAGGGAATCTAAATGAAAGCAAAGCACTATTTCTCTGTCTGTGGTGGCTAAATTACATTTTGGAAGATACCTACCCATGTGTTGCTCAATGAAGGTGTTGTCTGTGAGAGGAACTCTCCTCCGGCCTATCCTGGTCTGTCCTCTCTTCAGAATGAGCTCACGGACAGACTTTAAGTTGGGATATCTGTTGAAAATATCAATATGCATTTATAAAATACAAGAAACAATCAAAGAGCCACAGAAAGTCAATCTGGGCTGAGTTTTTCAAAAGTAAAATGTTCGTCCCTCACTCACCCCCAGGCTACATAAGGCTCCACCATCTTCATCATGGCTACAGATGTCTTGTTGATTTTGACGAAGGCCCCGCTGAAAATCTTCCTCAGTCTCAGCATCTGGACAACCTTCATCACTTTGGGACTGACTCCTTTAATCCTAACAGAAAAGGGACATCCATATTTACCAAATGTAATGCAAATTGTGATGGTGGGTGATAATGTAGATGTATATGGTTATATAATATAGAAATACACATCTACAACTGTTTTTCATTTACTGTGACACACAGTACACATTTTAGAAAGTGAGTGCAGCCAAGAGTGAGCGTGTCATTGGACATAAAAAATAAGCACTTTTGATTGACACTCTCAGTGATTTCACCCTGACAAGTTTTAAAGGGCTGTGACCTGAAATGTCACATCATTTGGTGAGCAATACCATTAAAATTACTGGGGGTGGTGTGCGTGTGTACACTATTTTCTATAATTGTATTTTTGCTTCTCTCTGGCACCTAGCACTGACTTTTTTGGATGTTCATACTTTTTTCTCCTTTTTACCTTGACAAGTTTTTGCCACCATCAACAGCAAGATCATCCCTACAAGTTCTTACTGCATCTTAGCTGTAATTGATCTTGGATCCTTTCAATTTTAACTTATGCCTCCACAGAAGTAGTAAGCACACATAACACTGCGAGTAAATAAAGTTATAAAAAAGCAAACCAATCCTAACAAATGGCACCCAGTGCTCTTTACAAATCACTATTAACCCTGCTTTAAAACATATATACTGAAATTCAAAGTTTGCTGTTTAAATCTCCTGTATGTCTTTGCACTGTGAAATGAGCCTTAGGTTTGCTCACTATTGATTTAGTCACAGATTGACCAGTTTATAAATGTCTAACCATGAAATACAAGGGATGTTTGAAAAGTTCCAGACCAAGGAGAAGGAAATGAGTTCTTACGCTCCTGTTATATGCTTGCACATGCATTTCAATACTTTGAGCAACTGCAGTTTGAAGTTAAATAACAACAAATTAACATTTGATGTAGTTCTGTATCAGCTTATTGAAAGTTGCAATTTAGCACTGCTTGAGCCATCTTGCCACAGAGAAACCAAGAAGTTTGAGATAATAATAATTATACACAAAATATGTATAGATAATTTACAATTAATGTTGTTGGTTTTTTAATCCAACTCAGCAAATGGTTGCAAAATTGTTAGGAATGTGAAAAAAAATGTCATGACTGTTCCTGATGTTACTTGAAATACTTACTTAAGTAACTGCTAGTACTTGGTATGTGCACATTACTGTGCAGCACTCCATTCCTGCACCTCAGGTACAATCAATTTCCTCTTTCAGCTTTTGATTGAATGTAGCACAGCACACCCCATACTTTCCAAACCATGATCAAGTAAGGGGGAATCTAATTTATAAACCTGTTTTGGTCAAAATACTTACTCTCTGATGCGCACGGCGAAGGCTAGCCTGTTCTTAGCAGGAGGCAGTGGGGCAGGTGGTCTGTGCTGACCTCTCCGGATGCGGGTTTCATCACGATGCTTCTTATGACTGTCTTTCAAGAAGTCCTCCAAACGCTTGAACTTCAGCGGTTTACCTTTTGATGTCTGGAATAATGTAGATATACAAACAAAATTATACAGCAGCCAGTAATTGTAAGCACTATGTAGTTTGAACTCTGTCTTTGCTTTGCATCAAGCCTACATTTGGACGAAGCCAATATCGTTAAACACTTATTGCAGTAGTGTTCCAATCAGGCATTTGGGGCTTGCCTACTGGCTGTTGAAAAACTTTTGACAAACCAAGGTGAAGCAACATGTTACACTCATGTAACAGGGATCTGAGGGGTGTACTACAAGTCAAGATTAATAGGAATACAAGGTATGTTAAAAATTAAGCTAGAATTTTTCCAATAAGTCAAAGGCATCTCTCTTTTAACCTTGCTAAATCACCATGCTTACTTTGGCTGCACATCAACACATGCAAACTTGCTGCAGAATATGTTAGGAATATCAACAAAGACAGTTGAAATTATACTTTCAGCTTTTAAATATTCTATTCTCTAAACTTGCATCCAGAAGACATTTCAAAAAAACTATCCAAACTCCCAATCCTGGATCACCTCCCACATCATCCACAGGGGAAAGGAGAAGGTACTGCAACATCAGGACTTAGCTGTCTTTTAAACACGAATAAGATAAAATGAGGATGACAATGTAAAGCCCAAACTGGAACAGGAGTTAAGATACTTTTTTATTAGTAACATTTTTCTATTTTTGGAACTGCAAATTTTGGAATGTTTTGGATAAAGCTAAAATCCAATGACCAGGTGGTGTCATCAAACCTCAGCCCTTGGGGAAGCCGACAAAGCTCACCTGCAGAAATAGCTACTCATGAAGAAGCAAAACAGTGACCTGGCTAAGCAGGTTAGTTATCCACATGCATCCACACTTCTCCAGACAACTCTCTAGGGTAATAGACAGGCAGAGGCACAAGCTCGCTAACCTTAACCATAAGTCCAGGTTAGCAAAGCAACCAACACCAATCCTTATGTTCCAGCAAAGCTTCTGGTAAATGCAATGTAGAGCTTTGTCTGTTGCCTAAAACCTACCATCATTACTTGACAGAATATTAGTCAACTCATTCTGCTTGACTGCTCTCACTAAAAAGTGTCATATATACAGCCTCTAAACTGGGCCTCCCACCCCCAAACTCTCAGACATGAATCAGTACCCACAAGCACTCACTAGAGTACTGTCTTTTCCATATGCTACTGAGGTTATACCTGTGTGTTTCTGTCTTGAACTTGCTGTGAAAATAAATCTCTGAGACAACAGTGTATGAAATGTACTGTATGAATAAAGTTTTCGTACCTGATACTTTTCCCAGTATTTAACTTCTTACTGTTACTAAATAAACACAAGAGTAACCATCATCACTTACCTTTCTCTTCTCAAGCAGTGCAAGCTTTGCTTGTGTGGCTTTAACGGCCTGATATGCTTTCCTCTTCTTCAGGAGATACTCGGGAACTAACTTGATCACTTTTTTTGATCTGATAACAGGAGCATACACAAACACAGTGACAAAAGCTTTCAAGTAACACTGAAATAATAAACAAGTGGTGGCTGTCCTTTTCCAGGCAGTACGAATAAGTTACTTGTAGCATAGGTTTTCCAGATTGGTCGGCTTAGTTGCAAACTGCTTGACTTGTAATAGGCAAAGAAACAGAACACAAAAGGGCACGGAGGCTGTCAGCTACTTTAGTATCATTGTAAAAGAACATAAATGATCCCAAACATTTACAAAACAGTACGCTAGCTGTAACTATGGCTATTTTTCGGTAATGGGATCTTGGCCCGTGTGGAATTACGCTCTCTATGATTTAATTTCTCATCATAAAAACTCTAAATATAGGTCTTAATCGAATGAGTAACATTTCTGTTTAATGAAAAGAGTCGGCACTGAACGACCTCTTGCAAAGACAGAGCGGATTAACTCAGATATTCTTAATAGAAAATACATACTCGGTTTCGGCCATGGTGAAATCAGTGGATTCCACCGTCGCTCAGAGATGACGTCAGAGTCTCTCGTGCGATAAGACAGTGATGCAAAAAAATCATTAAACAATATCCCAAACGAGGCATAACGGTACGACGTAACATTAAAGAAAGAAATTACAGCTTTACGAATTTACCTTTTTTTATTTTTCATCATATAATTACATTATTCCAAATGTTCCATCTAACCAAAATATTTGTATACATAGGCATTCATAAAATAAACGGTAGATTTGTAAGGTCTCAGTTTTATCAATGCAAAACAAACACTTTCCAACAATTTCACATGTTACATTTCTAAATGAAACATCTCTGGATTTGCTTGAATTAAACTGTTTAATTTAAATTAAACTTCTAAACTGACCTACACTTAATATTTAGAAATCTAGAGTTCCGAATAAAGCTTGTCAATAAGTAATGCCTGCTAATATGACGATGGGGGTAGAAATGCGAGCGGGGGCACGTGTGACCCCGGGGAACATGCACGGCGAAACTAGCGTTTGCTTTTTCATTGCCGTACAAGAATAAAGTGTAGTTGCACATCCGCTACAGTAGGTGGCAGTGGCGCTTTCACGCTGCTGTGTTTTTGGTGATCACTGTTAGCACGACATTCTCTGCTGTTGCTGCACTGAAGACAAAATACAGATCCCAGCTAAACATTGAGCAGGAGCTCATAGTTGCAGTATTATACTTCAAACCCTGCTTCGAAAAGTTGTGCTGTGCAAAACGTGCTTATTGTAGCCATTATTTCTGACTTCATCATTTTGATAAACAAAATCATCACAATTTGTTTGTACAGAGGTGTGCTTGTAACAATTTTATAGACAAATGATACTATTTATAGTCGTGACGGAGGGTGGGGAATGCAAAATGTTTTCTTCT
>JAPZDZ010000010.1:2979269-2992454 GCA_029783805.1 Acanthurus tennentii
TTTTGGACTAGATGGAAAAAAGAATATCTCCTTGAGCTACGTTCTGCACACTGCTGTTCTCCAGTAAAAAAGGTCACGGAATTAAAACCTGGAGATGTGGTGTTAATCCAGGAGGACAAACTGCCCAAAAGTTTTTGGAAAATGGGAAGAATCCGTGAAGTTTATGCGGGCAGAGATGGAAAAGTACGTTCCTGCCTTGTCATATTACCTTCCAAACTTACTGTAAGAAGACCTGTGCAACTCCTGTATCCTCTGGAGCTGGATTTGTGATGAGCTGCCCTTAGTCAGTCTCATCGGTCGGGAGTCTGTTACAGCTTTAAAAGGTGCTAAAAACAAGCGCACCCCTTTAGAGACGCTTGCCATTCACACAGAAGTTATCAATGAACTGATTAACTTGGGGGAGGGCTTATAAACTACCACTATTGTCATTGTTCAGATGAGTTTTTCAGTGTGATGTGAATAAACAAGCGTAAAATTGCATTCAAGTTTTCCTCTTCATTGATTGAAAAGATGTTGTGTAAAACGCCTTCTAGCATAATAGCCATAGCCAATGAGGTGTAACACACTGCGGAAAAACAGATATTTAGCAAGCTAAAAATGTAGCTTCAGAATATTTTTAAACCGTAATATGGATAATGGCAAATATGCAAACACATTTCTTGAGCACAAAATGCATTTACGTTCGCTCAAACGTATCGATGTGCTATCAAAATATATTTTTCTGTGCTCAAAATCTGAAATTGCGCCCTCAGGATAAAGACACAAATATAACGCCATAGAAAACCTTCTTAAGGAGTGGTACCAACATGAGGCAGCACAAACACTGGATAGTTATAAACATGGAAACAGTTTCTAGAATGTTTAAACAATATGAACTGCCTCAAGTAAATCATTTTCAAAATGATCTTGCATTTCAGTCATAACTGCACTGACATCACCTTGGTTAGCAAGGTGATCTTTGATCCTTCACATCCAAACAAAGCAAGCAGCACATTTTTTTTTTTTTTTAAATTGAGAAGCCAGTAACTTCGTTTTCTGGTTGAGTGAACACTTGACAACATGCCGTGTAGTTCTCCTACCTGCACCTGCACTGGGAGCTTCTCATTGCTTTCAAGGACGCCTTTGAGCCCCAGAGCCGCAGCAACTCCAACCTCGGCTATCAGGTTGTGTCCACAGGCATGCCCAATACCAGGCAGGGCATCATACTCACACAGGAAACCCACGTTGATTTGTTTACTGCTTCCACCTCCCCAGATTGCTCGAAATGCAGTGTCGAGTTTGAAGTGACTGTCAACCTTCCAGTCTTCCTCCTGACTGAAAAACGCCACCAGTGCGTCATGAGCCTTGGTTTCTTCATAGGCCAGTTCCGGACAGCTCCATATGTCATTACTGAGTCTGTGGAGCTTCGCTTTGGCTTCGTCTATACAGCTGCAAGCTCTTTGTTTTAGCTCCCCTAGCAAGACTGACATGTTGCTCGGTTGACGGGAAGTTGCGTTGCTCTCATAAAGCCGTGCTTTAAACCACACTCGGTGGGTCTACCCGTTTTGTTTTGGGGCTGTAACCTACAGACTGGGCGGAGTTAGCACTTGGTTTAAAATGGGCCTTCCCGAAAGGAGGTCTTTCGACCTGCCTAGCGGCAAAAAGAGGTGTGTTGCCACCGCTAGCGTCTATTTGTACGCTCGATTGCGACAGTGTACTCAGCACTTGCCGGTCTCCGTCCTTCACGTGAACGGGAGGGTACCACGAGCTTCAAAACGAGCGGACCCAATGTCGCCACTCAAACTCACAGCTGTCCTCCTGCTCACTGTCAGGTTACAGTAAACACCATCCACAGCACTGAGGCTAAATTTGTAACAGCCTCACTTCCAATAGCCTAGCCTGTGCGCACAGCATTGCTAAATATAACTCAGACAGAAAGAATTGAAGGAGACTGAAACATATGTAGAAACAAGAATTGTTCACTGTGCTTTTCCTCTCCCCTCCTCTGCCCTTGTTGGTCTCTCTGGGTTTGTGTGCTCTGAGAGTAACAGTTCTTTCTTGGCTTCTGACTGATTACACTCACCTGGCTGATCATCCACACTTCCATGATCTCATCAATCTGCAGTTTATCTTCTCTGGCTTTTCACCCACTAATGACAAGATTGTTATTCAACTCTCTTTTGTAGTTAGAGGCCAAAATATTCTTCAAAATATCTTGTTTGTCTTTTCATATTGTTGCAGTTCCTTAACTTGATGTTTCTTAGTGCTCTTGCACTGCCTGTCATCACATCTGTGTCTACAACCTGCTTGTCCTCCAATTAACTCATGCCAGCCATTCTGCTCACCTCCACTAAGCCTGTCCTTTTATGTCATTTATGCCTCCTTCTGCCATCCTGCTCTTCATCATCACTACATTCTCTAGTTATTCCCTCTACTTTCTTATCCATATTTATTTTTTTCTCTCTTAAAATAAAACAACCAGTGCCAGACCTTTGCAGTATTTCTTACTGCTTTAATTTAGTCCATCCTTTGTGCCCACTGGCATTAAGCTAGTGGCACTTCAGTCTAGGATCAGATAGTTAGAAACAGCTGCAATCAATTACTCACTATTGCAGCAAGTCAAAGGAGGGCAGAACAATAAAACAAGATGAACAGATTCAGGATAATCTTTAACTTTATCAACTAACTTCAGAGATTTATTTTATCTAAACCACCCAGCTGGCTCTTAGATCCCATCCCAACTAGGTTGTTTGATGAAGCTTTGCCTTTAGTTAACACTTCTTTTCTGAACAGGACCTTCTAACTGGTACTAAAGGGACAGCACCATGCTTTTTTTTGCCCCTTGGGTTTGTTTGCTAAATTTTCGGTGACAAACAAATATCAAAAAGTAGCAATTTGAGTGTCAATACTGTGACAAGTGTAGCAATAAATGAAAAAAAAAAAATCAAACAAAAAACCCACACAAAACATACAAGTTCATTAGCTGATACTGATTGAAATCCAACAAAAAAAATTCAAGTAATAGAAGTAAGTAAATATTCCAAAAATATCATAGAATTCAAACAAAAAGACTAAACATGTAGTTTGAGACCTTAAATCAAAGGGGTTACTCTGGAAATGTAGTGAATATAATGAAAATGCAATCCCTCATCGTGTCCAAAAATGGTCCCCAAGTTTTATTAAATTGAGCAAGCAAACTGTTTATTGTTCACCTAATTTTTTACCGTCTTAACAAAGGGAAGATTGTAAGGATGAAGAATTGGTGTGCTCCAGGAATTTCTTAGTATTATAACACTCAAGATAAACGCAGGTGCTCCCGAAAAAAAAAGTCAATTCGTTGGATTAAAAAAGGGAGAACCAAAGGCAATCTTGCATGGAGCAGGAAAATAAGCTCAAGTATTAGTAAAAAAGCCTTTATTTAAATGACAGCTACTTACAGGGCAGTTAAAAACCAATCGATTTTGACCTGAAAGGTCTTCATCAGGGTGAAAAGAGGTACAAAGAATGTCCTTTATCCATGAGGAGTGAGATGGAGGTACAGGAGACCCCCACCTCAGAAATATCAAGCATCTTGCCAATAAGTAACAAATGCTTCAAAGTCTGCTTTGTTTTTAGGTAGCTGCAGAGTAGGAGGCAAAACCCTAAACAAAGCTGTAAGCACTGACGGTTTTAACTTGAGTCAAAGTACAAACTGAGATGGCATTGAATATCTGCACCGACTAAACTAACAGAGACCATGACAAAAACATATGATCATGGGTAGCTGGAGCTTGATGGCATCGTACACAAGCGAGATAAAAATCACATAAATTTAAGAGAGCAAGACTCTACTAAAATGTGTATGTTGCAGGATTTTGCATTGGGTCAGACCATGTCTAGCACAAAAAGATAAGGAGTAAACCGGACACAGAATAGGGATCCCCTCCCCCAGATCCTCCTCCCTCCTAAGTTTTAATTTTTTGTAAAGAGGCTGGCCGCAGTGAGTGGATAAGATAATATAAATCCAAGATAGTTTCCTTTATGGATGGAAATGGGGTTAAGAAGGGATCAGCTGGTGAGGCTTCCACAAGATCTGGAAAATGTGGGTTAAAATTACAAACAAAGGATGAAAATGAAAGGAAGCAAATGTATTGTCAATATACAGATCACTAAATATCTCAGTGCCTGAGTTGGACCACACAGAAAATGCCCTTTCAATCATAAAAGTGTATAAAATGGGATTAGCAGATATAGGAGAGAAGGGGGAGATAAGAAAAAGAAAATTTGTCGAACAAAAATGATGTTGAAAATGCTTCCAAATTTTTAAAGTAAACTAAGCTGTTTTTAAACGAAAGGGAGAGAAAAGTTGAGAGGAGTGTGGATGAGGGCAGACAACATAGAAGGGTTTAGCAAAAAATGTCCTCATACTTATCCATCGAAGAGGAACAGGTAACCTCTCCAGATGGAAAGTTGGTTTACTCATTAGAGTGTCAGCTCAATCATAAAACCTGAGGTTAAGAAGAGCCAGACCTCCAATGATCTCTGCAACAGTTCCTAACATAGTGGAAGGGTTTTCTTATTCCATTTAAACTCAGCAATTACTTTATCTAGTTTATGAACAAAAGACTGAGGAGAAAAACAGGCATGCACTAAAAGTTCTGTGAGCACCAGGCTGGTTTAATTACTTTTAGAACCACAAGGTCCTATACTACATTCACTTATATTCACCATAAATATGCCCATTTTGAACAACATAAAACTAAAATAAACTTCTATAAATGTTTACTGTTATGCAAATGATGCATGAGAGAGAATGATGAGATGATGAGATGAGATGAACAATGAGATGAAACCAATCATCTAAACATCAAATATGTCTTAGGCAAGTAAATACTTGGATGATGAAAATAAAGAAAATACATTGTTCTAGAAGAGAATGATCTGTAATTAAATGTTTCAATTAAAAATGGAATGTAATTTAGAGAACCCATGTTTTCTAATGAAAGGTTCTATTCTAGAACATAGAGATTGAATTGATTAAGTTCCCCCCAAACATGTTTTCTCCTAGACCTAGATCTGAAATGTTGTACTGTAGAATGTATGTTTGTATTATACAGAGAATGTGCTGAAATGTACAGTTCTAATCTAGAGTGTTTTTTTGAATTCTAGAAAGCATGCAATTAAAGTAAAAGAAGCTCCTTTAAAATATAAAGACAGACTACAAAATTTCGGTCAGGTTCTAAAATAAAATGTTATGTGTTAATTTTACACAAGAAAGTGTTAAAATAAAATATTCTAATTGAGTGTTGTATTCAAGTGCAATGATAATATTCTGTGTGTTTTTTACTGCGGGCAATGTCTTTCACATCATCCATAGTAATTTAATCCATTGTTTGTGTAAAAATATTATATAGATCAGCTATAAAAACTTGAAATACTTCATCACAGCCTGAGTGCTCATTGAGCAGTCAGGAGAGCCTGTTTTTACATACTGTACAATACAAGCTAACCTCTGTTATGTGTCGCAGATGCTCTGGTTATGCCAAATAAATAGGACAATCTGATGCTGCTTTGCAAATAGAATGAAATAATTTCACATTACCCTTCGCTGACAGAGGAGCTGCCCTGAGTAAACTGTCAATTTGTTGTTATGGCAACACATCTTCTGTGCCACTTAAGGCCCTGTCAGCTTGTACAAAGTCCACCTACACAAACAATCAAAGACGAACAAGCTATTTTTTCCTGCAAAAAGACACAATTTAGTGTTTGAATTAATAAAGCTAAATTGTTATTTATTCTACAAAGGTCAGTGCACGTCTCATTATGCAGCACAATAGGCACTTTAATCAGACATCAAAGAAAAGCTGTGCTACCACTACTGCTGCTGAGTTTGCATCTGTTTTTGCTTTATCAAAATATTCAGGTTAAGGTCTGTGAATATATTCCGAGAGAGAGAGGAACAGTTAAGAGTGGGGCTTTGACAAGGCTAATTGATTATAAAGTCCCTTTGAAGTCAGGAGTGTGTGGATCCTAAAATAGCTCAATGATTTTTTTTTTGTACACACTTATACTCAAATACACACTTCGCTATACTCAGCCCAATTCACCCCAAGTTCTTTTCTTTATTTTGACCTTCGTTCTCAAAAGCAACTTGTTTCATTGAATGTGCCCGGATTTCTTTCATTTCCTCCACAAAAGTAAAATCTTTCGCAGCTTTCTGCCAAGATTGTTTAAAAAGATGTGTTTTGCCACACAGCAGACGAAAACCTTTATCAAGTGGAAACTGGGGACTAGTACTGTATGCACTCTATATATACAATTATCACTGCTTTATCAACTATCACTGATCCATTTATTATCTTTCTACGCTGATTATATGATCACTTCTTTGAATCAAGAGAGAGTATACTTGCAAAGTTCTCCAAACAGAAGTTTAGGTATGAATAATATTAACAATGGCTTCATTCTTTTTGTTCATTAAGCCGCTAAGAGTTGACAGTGTGTGAGCATACACAAAAAAGGACCCTGAATCTGAAGCAAGTAAATGGGATTCAGAAATCATTCAATTAATTATAAACATTAATGCTGTCCCTTTTGTGACATGACAGAAAGTCACGTGTGAAAATAAGGTTTACAGTAAACAAAAATTGTGCTTTTGATTTTAGGTTCATATCACAATGTTTTCTTGATAAATACCCTAAAATAATTTCCTAATATGGTCATTATGACATTTATGGTTTTCTGACTGTTGTGTTTCTGCCAACAGCTGGTCATATTTTCACTCAGTCAGTAAAACATCTCAACATCTACTTGATGGACTGGCACAGTTTCTGAATTGATGTTTATGGTCTCAAGACAATATATCATACTGATATTTAATTCCTGGGTTTTTCTTTTGGGCCACTATAAGGTCGACTTGTTTTTTTTTTAATTGAAACACTCTTTCTAAAACTGATGAATTGTGTGATCTGGTAAAGACAGTAAAATACTGTAATACTGAAAAACATTTAAAGACATGGTTGTTTACTTGCAGGAAGAGTCTATTGAAAACAAGCTTTTGACTGGATTCTGGAAAGTTCAAGATCTAGTTTCTAAAACTTGACTGAGATAAGTTTGGGTCCTTTTAGCTTTGATAGGTTAAGCTCATATAATTCTCCCAATTTTATAGAAAAGAAGACTGATGTTCCCCTTTATTATATAAAATCCAAATTTTGTAAACATTTACAGTGCAACCGATCTTTCTCAGTAGAACTGAACACAGTCTGTAACAAGAGTTGAATTCACAAACAAGAGTGATCAGGCAGAAGTACAAAGGGATCAGGCAAAAACACAAACCAGGTAACAGGCACAGGTCAAAAATCCAATAGGCAAAAACAAGAACAGGCAGGATACGATGCAGGCAGAAGCACAAACAACGATCTGGCAAATCACAGGAGAAAACTGACCGGTATATATACTGAGGGAATAATGAGCTGATGAGCAACAGGTGTGTGGTGGCTGAGCAGGCTGGTTACTGATTGGCTGACAGTCAATGCAAATGGGTGTGGCCAGAGTACTGGCGGGAAAAGCTGGCAAGGGCTGACTGGAGGATGAGTAGAGGGGTGTGAACAGGAGGAGCAGCAGGAGGGTGGGGCTAAGAAGCTCCAGCAGAGTCCATGACAGTACCATAAACTGTAGTAAATAGGTTTCTCTGGCAGCAGTAAACACACATGTAAAACAAAAAATTGGGTTCATTTGAGTCTTTTTTTGCTGTTGCAGAAACTCCGCCCTGATCCAGAATAAACAACACTGCAACCCTGCTGCTGGCAGGTCAGACAGGCAAAACAGCTCAAAACTTAACAGCAACACAACATCTTTTTGCATTAGTTTGACAGTGAGAGTCAGAAGGCAGAAGGAGGCCATCCCAGCAAGTGGCTCATGAGCTTGTGTATACAGCTGCCATGACATGCAGATGAACAGAATATTTATGAAAGGCGATCCCGGTTTTAATCACACATGCAGGTACAAAGCACCATGCACTATACACACCAGCATACACACAGGCTCATCTCACTCATATACACTTGCACACACAACAAATGGCAAAATCAGCCTGCTTGTCACTTGGGCATTTTGAAGGGTGGATATCAGGTGTCAGCATGGTGGATTGCGCTGAATAATTTCACAGGAATGATTCATACCACAGTGAGGTGTTTGATAGACACATTTGTGACATAAGGTGTGGAATCTCTTTTAGTGTGGCCTGATTTTTCGGTTTTTGATGCAGGGATCTCAGCTTATGGCTAGGATTCTTTTCTCAGAGGTCACATGGAGCTGAAAGATAATCTTTGTCTTACCTCATCTGAAAACTTTTAGGTCTAGTCTCTGAAGCACATCACGCAGCTACAAAGGTCATTTTGGGTCCCTGCAGTTGTTTAGAGATTTTGAGGATGAAACTGTACATGAATACTAAGTCCTGCAGATATAAGTTTACTCAAGCTGTAGCGAATTCAAGCCAAACAAGGCCAAATGCAAGGTTAGTTCAGTTATTTTTGCAGCTTATTTTCCAAATTTAGACACTTCAGGTGGAAGTATTAGGCTAAGTATTCCCACACCAACACTAAGACAGAAAATGCTTGTGTATAGGGCTATATGTACAAGTGAGGACACTGGTGGTGTCCTCAGTACTGCATCAGGGCTTTAACAATCTGGACTGGGTTTTCTCAACTATTAGTAAATGCATTATTAAGTTCGTGCATTTAAGTCTTTCTAATTTCATAGTAAAATATAGCTAGTTTAAACCACTGTAAAACCTTACAAAACTGTGAAGCCTGGGTTGCACATTATGCTGATGTCTGGAAATGTGTGTGTCTTGTCTTATAGAGGGTTGGAGCATAAGCCATAGGCATAAGCCTGACAAAACATTTTGTCGCAATGCCTATATTTTCTTGGTACAACCCTGTAATTACATGCAGGATCACAGGAGATATAATATCAATACTCACAGAAATCATAACAGTAGAGATGGAATCTGTATTAAAATATCCTCTCTAACTCTCTAACTCCTTGTTGGTAAAATAAGCTTTGAGTGCAAAGACCTCTGTGAACAATATGAGAAGTACTGCCCACTTTCTGTCAGTAGATGATGCTAGAGAACCATGCAGGACGCAGTGCTTCACACTATCATGGTCATAATGTGCTTTTATTACAGGCATACAGTGGCCCTGCAGGCTCAGTGTTCCCTCGGTCTAAAAACCTGAGAGGAGACAGACCAGCGGGGTCTAAAGTGGGATGAGCCATTATTCTGCAGGGAACCATTGTAGTCTTCCTTTAAATAGACAATTGTTGATTTGACTTGGCTACTTGAGCCGGTGTATAAGGAGAAGGTGCTTGGCTGGCCATGCTTGCCTGAGCATCATTAGAGCCAGCATCTGTCTGATAGAAACCCACCAAGAAGCCTTGGCTGTTAGCACCATGAAACTAAAGAATCAAATCACAGAAGCTCTTTTAGCAGCTGATTTTAATACTTTCAAGGTTTTCAGTCTCAGATGTAGATCTAAGACACAATACTTTGGTCTGTATCTGAAAAGATGATGCTGTAAAATTTAGGAGCTAACATTTGTTTTGCAGCAATGAGGAAACTGACATGAAACCACTAGAAATGAAATCCATTCTTGGCTCTTTGAATCAAAGCCCAATGAATCAAGATTCTTTTTTATTAATAATAGATCAAATATGCTATATGATGAAACAATGAACCAACAGACGAGTGCTGTTTGTGTTTGCTTATTGTGTAAGTAAACAGTTGTTTACTAACACATTAGCCATGGTAACTGAATAATGTGAAAATATGTAACATATCCTGTTGTCAACTTAATCTGCCACCTTTACGTTATCCCTGCATTAATAAAGCTTTAAAGAGTGATATATCCTCTATGGAAAAAAATAACGCACTCATTAATGATGAGATCATTTCATCTGTCACCAGCCTTAGATTTAAGGGGAGACACTGCAGATGGATATGACAACATTTTTCACTAATATATGTTACCATGACACTTCTCCTGTTGATTACTTAAATTAAGAAAACTTTTTTTGTATAACAATTTTTCTGAGACCTTATGTTCAAATAAGGAGGAATCTAATCAAATATGTGCCAGTTTGCATACAGAACAGAAATCTAAATTGGATGGATAAAGCCAGGTTTAATATTACTTGTTCCATTTCAGTATAACACTCATGGCTTAAGAGTCATAAAATCAAAGCCATAAAAATCAATTTCTGCCAGGCTGTTCATGAAACCTCTTCAGTTTGAATGTTTACAGTAAGATAGTTAGTTTTTTTCTTTTACAAGTTATCTGACATTTCACATACAAATATAAAAATGAGGCTATGTAATTAAATAAGTACTAATTTACATACATATTTAGAAAAGACATCAGACCAATAGAAAAGACTTTAATAAACTAAACAATTAAATTTGCATTTGAAATGTTTTCCTTCAATTACTCTAAATAATAACATGTTATGACGCAAAACAACCCAAAATATTTTAACTGTCCGTCGATGAAAAACAGTGTTTTTCACTTGCATTGTCTCCTCACAAACAGAACAGTCAATGGGCAGTCCTTGGCCAGCTGAAAATTGTGAAAAAGAAGCTTGTTTCTTCTTTTAGCAGCAATATAAGACACAACAGTGATTTGCTTTCATGGTGGCATCCTCTCACTCTTCTGCGTTACACCATACTGGTCCTCCTATGTCATCTGATACTTACTGCAGTGGTAGGGTGACAGAGTAGGTGGGCATTGAGCTACACAAACAAAGCACAGCCATCAAGTTATATGTATACAGAGCCTGTATGTAGCACAGGGATGAATACAATATTTTGTGTTGTCTTTTTGTATCACTCTTTTGAGTTTACTATTTGACCTTTAAACTCTCTAAGCCTCCTGCTAATAAGGTGTTATGACCAGAATGTACCCTTTGGGTGCTCTCACAGTCACTCCTACCATCTCTGTGCAATTATAATCTTTGGAGAAATTCCAGAATACACATTTATGAGATGGCAGATTCCTAATCAGCTAATGTCTGACTGTGGAAGATTGTCCGATGCCGCCCGCTTTGTCGTAAACCAGAGCACTAACTACTGAATTCATAAAGTGCCTCCCTTTGATGATAAGTGTGCTCCAATGCACTAGTAGGCGATTACTTACTGTTGCCATTTGCAGCCTATTGCGTGTGTAAAGTCAAGTTTTCCCATCAATAAGCACTTGGTTGCATCCATCCCTCTTACAGCAGTCATTTATTGATGGTGGAGGTTTTGGGAGACACTGCAAATGAGGGACTCCTCCATCAAACGCAATCAGATCACTATTAGTTTTGATCTGATGGCATCGGGCCGTTGTTAACAAAGGCTTCGATTGGAAGCTTGCCATACAAAATGAATTGCCATCTGCTGTGAGTAGAGTGGCTGTAAACAGCTTCAGATTTCTGTGTGGAGAGAGACAGAAGCATTTATCAGCCAGTCATCATCAATCCCTGCTCCTCTCTCTCTCTCTCTCTCTCTCTCCTTTCCTCTTTTAATTGTCTTACTCTCTCTGCCACTCTGCTCCTTCTTCTCTTCCATATTTCTCTCTTCTCCTTTATAACTTTATACTTTTTTTTTCTTAATTTTGGTTCCACCACAGGATTAGTGAGGGATTAAACCAACAGCGTACATTTTAGCCATGTTTTTACATCTGTTTAGGTTGACAATAATCTAATTTTACAGCATCATCCTGAGTAGTGCCAAAATTCTGTCATTCATTTGGACTTAAAGGATAAAGCTGGTGTTACTCTATATTTTCCTTTCTTAAAAAATCTCATAAAAGGAACAAAATCATCAGTGCATTAGTTATTTAGCGCCAAGCCAATTGGTCTATAATGAAAACAATCTTTTAAAGCCTCTAAAATGGGTCATATATCATTTCAAATATGTAATTTACTTCTGTTGAAGTAAGTAATTTTTAGGGCTGAAAGATTAGTACAATTTTGGTGCTTCGCTGTTTTTGGCAGCAGGACAGGGTATGTGGGAATGACTCAAAATAAACTCTAGTGTGCATGTTCATGAAGGAACATGTCACCTAGTATAACAGTTTGGCTCACTGATGTGTTATGATAATTTTTAGCAATGCCAAATATGCTGCATGTTGGTTTGTCTGTCAGTCCATCACCTAGTCATTTATTCATGACTAAATTATCTCATAACATCAGTTGAAACTTATTGTGACCTGAAAGGCACAAGGCAAAAATCTTGAAATGCTAATGCAGTTATTTATATACATATACAAATGGAGCTTTGAATTTGAATTTTCTTTGAATTTGTGCCATGGTGCAGTGAATTTTAATATTCCTCTGCTTTAACCTTGTCTTATAGGTCATGCCTGTTTCAGCAATAAGGCCAAAAAAATAACTGATTCAAAATTGAAAAATGTAGCAAGTTTGAAGGTGCTACTGCTGCAACATCTGCATGTGCTGCCTTTGCCATTAAAACTCACTGCTTAATACAGGGAAATTAAATTTGGTCAGGGTTAGGGATTATTTTAGATTTTAGACTTATTCTCCTTTAGAGGAAAAAACTAAATATCAAAGCATAACTCAAATCAGGAAGTAGGAATAACTTTCGTATACTGTGAGTACAACAAGTACAAGGCTTTATTGCTTCATTCAGTCTCTCCAAAAAAAAAAATTTGTGACAGGAAACTCTATCACTCATCCAAAAGATCATCGGGTAAAACTAAAGAGGTTTGTCTGTTCCTGAACACTCCTACTCTTCTCAGTGACCCTATCAGGAAACTCACAACTACAGGATCTTTTAGGAATGCCTTTTCCAGGAGAACTGATTGGTCTGATTGGTCAATAGACAGTGCCTGTGTACACACTGATTTCTTATCTCAAACATAATCTGCTCTGGAGCATTTTAGGCATTATGTATAACTTACCTTGGTTGATATACCTCAGTAAGAAGTAATCCATTTTTGTAACACCAAAAACCAAGAATTAAACCTACTGTTCCATTGCTAACTGCAAATCCTGCTCTGTAGCACAGGCCCAAAGTTTACTTTGTTCCATCAAAATTGATCTGTGTTGTGGGTTGTTTGTGGTGGTAACATGTTAACACCTTGATCTGACCCATGCGCGTCGCCAGACACTTTTTACCGGGGCACATGCCCCGGTAAACATGCGCTGTGCCCCCCTGTAAATCTCTCA
>JAPZDZ010000010.1:2992554-3002918 GCA_029783805.1 Acanthurus tennentii
TCATTTCGGGAGAGAGCCCAGCTGATGTAGCTTATCCACAGGAGGTCAACACACTGACATAGGTTGGGATATTTATCTGCCTGTAAAGCTGCAGGCCTAGCAACGCCCCTGATATGACCCGACTACATAGCATAATCTGCAAAGTTGAGCTAAACAGATCCTGCAGGAAGGTGTGTCAACAGTTGCTAGCGGCTAGCTGGAGAATGTACCGTCTTCAGAATTCTTTTATCTTGCAAAAGCCAGATCTAATCAATAAGTAGAGTGAACTTACTTAAACTTCCATTGTCACTGTTTGGTTGGCCTGAATTTTTGGTCTTTGTGACAAGACACCAAAACAAGGGTGACACGGAGCAAATGTATCATCATGGAAAGCCAAGTGTAGATTTGAAAAGTGCTCTAAATCTTTTATGACAACTATAGGTGACATTTTGACAATCCACAGTAGAAAAAAAACACAGGGTTGAGTTTGGAGGTCCCTGCTCACTGTCACACTGTCATGACTCACTGAGACAACTAAATAGATTAGAGACATTGTTGACGGTGTCAGTAAAACTCTTAGTTTTGTCTTTTCATTTTCTTTTTGACAGAAACAATAATATAGAATTAGACCAGAGTTATCCTTTAAGGATTGTCTTAATGGGTTGATGTATGCTTTTTCAAGAAAATTAGTCTTAAGTCCCTTATATTATTGTTTAAAGATACCTTTTTACCTCTCTGTTCAACACACACACGCACAAACATACACACACACACTTCCGGTCTCTCCCTTCTGACCTCTCTGTCTCTCTTCCTATGTGCTGTTCGTCTCCCTCTCTATCTTTGTGAAGGCTGGCTAATGACACTCTTCCAGATGGCTTGCCTACTCTGTGTGTGTGTGTGTGTGTGTGTGTGTGTGTGTGTGTGTGTGCGTAGGTCCTGGTCAGGTTTGAAAAGGATCTTTCATCTTCTTCCTCTGACAATAGAACCCGTCCAGTCAGCAAAGCTGTCTATCTGCCTCCTATTTCTGCAGCACATGTCCTGATTAATCCCACCGTTGTGCCACAAAGCTCATTCTTGGCATGTTGCTCTCCTCCACCTCTGCTTTTATTCTTGCTTTTTTGACCAATCGTCTTTTTGCACTGTTTCTTGCTCTCTTTCTTCTTATACAGTTTTAATCTCTCTCGGTTCCTCCTTTCATTTTGATCCTCTCTTTCTCCTCCCACCTCTTCTATGCTGTGCTCTCGTGCCTCTAAATCTCCACCCTTCTGCCATAATTGTTTCCTCACATTTTTTTTTCCTTTTTTTTCTTGTTTTTTTTGTCTTTCTCTCTCTTATTTTCCAAGTCTCTCTCTCAGTCTCCTCCCCTCCCTCCTCTCCCCTCCTCTTCTCTCCATCCTCAGAGTCCTCAGTCTTAGTTGTGTAACAGAGAGTGACATGTTTGGCAGCTTCTCTGCTTTTGCCTCTCATAAGGAATTACTGTCCTGACCCACTTCCACATCTACATGATTGTTGAACAGTTGGTGTCACTAACTGCCAAACAGAGAGAAGTGCAGAGTAGTCAAGCAACCTGTTTGTCAAATATTCTCAAATTAGTTCAAATGACTGCTTAGTTTCAACCTATGTAAAGCTTTTTAAAAGGCTGAGATGGACCTAAAATTGAAAGCTTTAGTTACATAATTAGAAAAACTGTTGTCCTTTAGCTCCACCAACAAAGTTTTATTTAACCAATGAGATCATTTTCTAAGTCAGTACCTCAAAAAAAAAGTATAATTCACTATCAAGCAAGTGTCCAATCTTAACATTAAATTATTTTTTGCAGGATGCAGACACGTGTATCTGTCTACCAAACAGGGATTAAAGCCACATTTAGCAGTACTATTATTAATAGTAACAGGTAATGACTCCCTGTAATCACAGATGGCCTATAGGGCATCAGATAAGGGGAAGCTAAATTAAGAGACAAATTGAAGGGGGCTGGGGGCTTGTGCACAGACAAGTTCTCGACCCACCAGTACTCCCGACACTAAAATATGACTCAATAGAGAACTTTTTCAAAGTTGCTATTACCAGTCAGATGTTTCATTTGTATTTTAAGCCTGATGGACCCAGTCCCAGCTCCACCCCAGAAGTGTAGCTGCAGGAACTCTACATGAAAGATCGTCTGTTCGGAGAAGATGTGCATGTTAGGCTGTTTGGAAAACAGGGATCTAGAGCTTTCAGGATCACATAACCAACTGTTTGTTGTCAAAAACTCTTATTATGAAGCACTATTGCACCTATGATCAATGCTTGTCTCTAAGAAAAAAAATGCAGTGATCATATCCAGTGTAAATGAATTTCATTGTTAATAAAATTGTGGGTATGCCTTGGTTGAAAATTCACTGCTGATTTTAATATTTCATACTAACATTTCATATATAGTGCCTGACAGCAGAAGGAGAAGACTTGCATTTCTTCTTCTTATTGTAACACTGCAGGTAGGTGGTGGAGGGAGAAGTAGCTGCTGTTGGGTCCACCCCCTCTGTCAGCAAAGGAGACAACAAGGGTTTTTTTTATGACCTTGTGGCTGAGCTAAGGCCAGAGAACCAATGCCATCATAAATATTTTCGGGTGAGTGCAGAGCAGATGGATAAAATTCTGTCCCTCACTGGCCCTGAACTGAACAAAAAATAAACAAATTACCGAGATTTCATAGCATCCGAGCAGAGACTGGTGGTTGAACTTGAGGTAAGTCTTTTATAGCAGTGTTTTTCAACCACTGTGCTGTGCCATGAAACACTAGTGTGCCGTGAGAGATTTACAGTGTCAAAACTGGCATATTATTTGCAGAAAATAATTAATTTGTTTTTTTTTTTTAAAGTTTTTTAGACCAATTAGGTGAAATTGGATCATTTCCCACGGCACACCAGTGTGTGTGCCACTGCACAGTGGTTGAAAAACACTGCTTCATAGCATGCTGGCCTACTGCTCATGTAGACATCTGATCCCTGGGACTATGGGATCTGGAGGGCCTTTCCCACTCCTCAGAGGGTGTGGGCCCAGAAAATAATGTTCTGAAGGTGCATATGTTGGCATCTGTAGTTGTTGTACAGCAGCAGAGATACTGCTATGTGATAGTACCTTATATCTAGAGGTTCACTGTGAAGTACTAGATCTCTCCTTAACTATCAGCACCTCTGTTTAGCCTTTATATGTTTATATTTACACCATCTATGTGTTCTTGTTCGGATATGCTGATGACAAAGTGAGCTTTGCACAATGCAGCACAAAACAACAGTCTACAAAAAAACTCTCCAATACACTGATATGTGCATTTGTTTCATCTGTATTTTTCTATTCCTTTTCTCTATGCCACATACAATTTCTGTAATGTTTGGGCTGTTTTTTAAAAAGATTTAGCTAAGGACAGCAGGTAAAAACTAGCCTTTCAGGCAAATTCTGGTTCATTCACAGTCAACTAATGTTCACTGTCCCTGATAAATACTCTAATAAAATAAAATCAAACAAAATAAAACATGCACGGTGGCTCGGTGGTTAGCAGCGGTGCCTCACAGCTAGAACGTCCCTGGTTCGCGACCCGGTTAGGGCGCCTGGTATCTTTCTGTGTGGAGTTTGCATGTTCTCCCTGTGCAGCGTGGGTTCTCACCGGGTACTCCGGCTTCCTCCCACAGTCCAAAAACATGCTGAGGTTAATTGATTAGTCTAAATTGCCCTTAGGTGTGTATGTGAGCGTGCCTGGTTGTATGTCTATATGTGCCCTTGGATAGACTAGCGACCTGTCCAGGGTGTCCCCTGCCTTCGCCCTAACTCAGCTGGGATAGGCTCCAGCACCCCCCGCAACCCTACAGAGGAATAAGCGGTATAGAAAATGGATGGATGGAAAATAAAACATATTTTTAAAATAAATTATACATGAGAAAGAAATCACCTAACACAGCTTTAATGTGATGTCCTGATTGAATATTATATAAAAAAGGTAAACCTTTTGTGAGGAAAAAACAACAATGCTGCTTGTGATAGATTTAAAGAAATTGACAAACTAAAAAACAAAGAAAAAAATGCCACACAACTTTCCCCAGTGTGTACAGAAGCAAAGAGTACTTGAGATAAAAAAAACCAACTTGATTTAAATCCTAAAAAAATATATTATTTGCACTTGATTTGTAATCCTTGGCAGCATTATGTCTTTAACTTTGATGAAAAACTAAAGGGACCTTGACAGCTACAGTTATTAAACTATTTCAATTACCTTTCTCATGACTCATTCAGGACTGCATTATTTTCTGATCTTAGAACTCATTTCCATAGTGATGAATGGAACTTTTTAATTAGTTTTTGCTGCGGCCTTGAAAACAAAGCACAATGGAAAATGTTGTATGTGACCTCTGTGTTTATACACATGGACACCTAGAATTTGTTTCTGGATTTCCAACATTCCTGTGATTGTCATGATGTGTTTGACATTGATCCAGTATTAATCTGATCTGTACCCTAATTCTAGGCATACACCTTGTAGGAATAGTGTGACGTTTTTGGAAAATACTGCTTTGCTGAGTTAGATGAGATGATTAATGCCATGGGTAGAGGCATTTTCCTTCTCATATTATTTTTGGCATTTTCGGAAAGAGTTTTATCTAACTGTTGGAATATATTTTAAACTTTAATCCTAAATGGACAAAGCGTTAAAATTTTTAAAATTTGATAGGTGAAAATGAATACTGTTTAGATCCCTAAAGTTAGTTCTAGTGAAGACAGAATAAAAGCTTCCACTAACTCACACAAGCACACAATGCAGATAGACTGCAGACACACAGTCAGTACCTGGCAGTATAACATGGCTTGGTGCCATAATCTGTGGATGCCACATTTTACTGGGCTCTGTGACTTTGCAGAACTTGTGAATTTGGCACTTTCACACCCCCCTTTAATGTCTGCTGAGGCTGAGGTCAAAGCTGTGTTCCCACACTGTGATCCTGGCATGTGTTTCACAGCTGTTTTTATGTAAGGTTAGTGAGAGGGCTTCATGCTGCATAGTTAAATCTACCTGTTTCAAAATGCAGGGAGAGCTGATTGTTTTGCAGTGCTTCCTCTGATATTAATTAAAAGTTGGCTATAATTTGAGTGTCTACAGAGTGTCTCAGTGAAAGAGAGGCCACAGACAGCAGGGTAAATTCTCTGTGACTGACAGCAAAAGCTTACAAAAAAGTGCAAAACCGACACTTGAGCTCAACCTGTCGAAGGGGTGAAAGCAGAGAGGAGAAGGATCTGTAGGATCAAGTATTGTTACGAAAGTGTGATGACAGCCTGTCCAGGTAAGTGGCACCCAGCGGTTTTAATTTGACTTTTACAATTGGATCAGTTCAGAGGATCCGTGGATCAGTTCAGTGGATCAATTTTAATCATGTAACAATATGAATAAAAATATATAACTACCATCAAAACTGGAATGATCCCACAATGACAGCAGGAATTAATTTCTCTTACATGCAGCTCAGCCAGTTCAAATAAAAATCAAGTATTGGTTTTTATACAGATTAAAAAATGAGCTTTGTCTCTAAATCTCATTGGTCTATTGCTGTGCTTTTTTTTTGATGTTTTAAAGAATTGTCTATGAGCATTGTGTGCTTAAAAATGGGATAGCTGCAGATTAATCTCAGGTTTTTTCACATTCCTGTGTGCAGTCCAAGTAGTGAGGCAAAACATTTTAGAAATACTACTTCTCTGTATTTTGAGTTCTACCTGAGTAAGTCCCAATTCTCGAAAGAAATCTCTGCATTGTCCGGTTTTGTTTTAATGAATGCTTTTAAATTCTGCAATAAGCAGTCAGTTTTGTCATTCATATTCATTATTCTTGGCTTTTCTGGCAGTAATATGGGCCTGGTTGTTGTTTACTCTTTTGATCTCCTCAGCTTTTAACGGACAATTAAATGTTATTACATCAAGAATTTTTTATCGCCGGCAGTCATAATGAAACACTGGTTACATTGTAGCTGTGAGCTGTATCTCAAAATTGTCCCATGAAGTTGTGTTTATCTCTGCAAATCTAAACATCTATAAAATAGAAATATACATCATAGTGGGGTGTAAAGAGAACTTAACAGGGACTAAATATTAAAGTAAGTTAACAAATGACAATATCATTTTGTAGATATCCAATGTTTTTCAAGAAAATCCTACTTAGGAATATCAATTTTCTGTTTAAAACATAAAAAAAGTACATTAATACATTTACCAAACTGTCAATACTGAATCATTTGATACTTTGTTTTTAAGCTGATCTTCTCACCACTTTTGACACATCTCAGTGGTCATTTTGTAACCCCAAGACCCTTTTCACACTTATGTGAGCTAATGTGTTTGTGCAGTGGAAGGAGACAAAAACTGAAATATGTAACCACTATGACGCTTTATTTTTGTGGTCTAAAGCACTAAAGCAATGTTAATGAAAATGCAAAGTAAGATCCATCTTATTTACTTGATACTTCACTTGATAATCATTGGTATTTAAAAAAATAATTAAAAAATACATCTGATGATAGCAGTTGTTTACGGTTGATTTTGATGGTTCTTAAACCTGTGTAGTTTGTAACTCCTAATTATGGTGCAATGTTTTAACAAGTAGGCCCACATGCACACATGAGAGTATGCAGGCAATTGCCAGTGTTAAGCTCTGCTGTTGATTAACAGTTGGTGACAATGACAGATAGAAACATAGAAATTTGCCACCGAAGACCATATAAAAATAGTCAAGAAAGCATTGATGTAAACAATGCCATTTATCAAAGGACAGAAATTATTAATAATGTGTTATAGTAAAAGTTTTAGGCCTATAAAAGTTTTTTTTTTTCTATAATCATCCTCCTTCTAATTCTACCTAATAAGAGATACCATCCTAATGCAGTTTCTAGAGAACAAGGAATTCACAGTCCTTGTTGGATGCAAAAGTATATTCCAATTTAAGCGATCATATGGTATATGCATACTGAGTTAGACAAGTCACGTTAGTATCACCAAAAGTTACAGTCTTTTTGGTACCAACTCCTCTTTGTAATATGCAGAAAATATGCTTTTTTATGTTTCATGCCATTTTTTAGCATTAAAGCACTGAGTAGACAACTCTGTATTAGACAAGTTGTTCCTGTGACACTATCATCATAATGAAATTTCGGGTTGATCCTCAGTATTTATCTATAAATAACTGATTAGTTTTGAAGAAGGTATTTATTTCATACATATTAGTCTTGGAACAAAAACATAGGGACACAAAGATGTTAGAATTTTTGGTTTGCTGAAAGTACATTTTTTATAGAGGAGGGAGTAGATTTGAAATTCCTGTGAAATATAGGATCCCAAACCCTATCAATCATTTCTGTTATGAAAGAATAATCAAACTCAAAATTTCCTCTCATAACAATTACAATTGCTTCTTTAATGGTATGGTAATCCATAGGCTTTTCTTTCTCTGCCTGTCTGTCTCTTTACATTCTCCAGGAAAGATGCAGCACTCGGTGTGGTTGATTCTAGTAATCCTATGGATGGTGCTTGCAGTCATGGGCTGTCCTGATGTCTGTAAATGCACCAGAAAGCCTGATTTAGAAAAATCAGCTGTCAACTGTCATAAGCGGGGGCTTTATGCTTTTCCCTCCCAACTGCCCCCTGATGCTTGGATCCTCAAACTAGGTGAGCACAGTATCTTGTAGTTGACATAATCATTCCATAAATACATTTAGGGCTGATAAATTTATCTTACTTGTACTGTAAGAAGAGATAAGCTTAAGTAACAAGCTTTCTTTCTGTTGTATAAAGGTGAGAATGGTATCACAGACCTAAAGGCCAACACACTGAGATCAGTTCCAAAGATTGAGAGTATAAACCTGGAACGAAATGCCATCAAGTCCATCCATCCCCAGGCTTTTGCTGGTGCAAAACAACTGATGCTTCTCAATCTTTACGGCAACCACATCACCAAGCTTCCACCAAAAGGATTCCAGGTAAAGTGTCTTGAGAGAAATTACGTGTACAGAATCAAGTGTACACTCTGCAATAATCTGACCACAAAACTGCTGTTCCTTCCATGTCTCTAGGACCTCCTAAACCTTCGTTTCCTCATGCTGGGACAGAACCAGATTAGCATCCTCAAACCTGAGATGTTTGCAGGGATGAGGAACTTGTCAGACTTAGACCTTCCTCTCAATGCATTGACAACACTTCCCTCTAACTCCCTTAAGCCTCTGATTGCCCTTAAAGTTTTGGACCTCTCCCTGAATCGCATCCAAAGGATCTCCCCTAAGGCCTTCACTGGACTCAGACAGCTCATGTTTCTCAACTTAGACAATAACAGGTAAAAAACAAACAAACAAACAAACAAACATGTCATTTGGTGTATACCTCTATAAATCTTGCTCTATCAAACATATTGCACTTGGAAATGCTGTAGGCTGATGGATTATCCTCTGAAGGTATTTTCAGTGAGAACTGGATTGTCCAATAAATATTTATATTCATTTGAAGAAAAAGTGGTAAAAGGAGTAATTCTGTCTCTGTCTCCAATCCAGTCTGAAGACCATTCCTGCTGGAACATTTAAGCCACTGCAATCTCTGGAGATGTTGGTTCTTGACAACAACCTTCTGTCCACATTGAGCCTGTCAGCACTGGATGGTTTGGGCAACTTGCAGGTCATACAGTGTCTTGTGTTTATACACAAATAGACAATCAAAAAAAAGGTCGCTGTTTCTGTGCTGTAAAACCAGCCTCTTTATAAATGTAGTTAAATTTAGCGTAGTTTCTTAACCTTTCAGTATTACAGCAACTTCATAAAGACAATCTTTAAAAACATTGAGGACCTCTGGGTACCCTGAGCACCCCTGAGTACGACCATTTCTGTGGGTTTTCCAGCCTTTTGGCCAGGTCTGCAGTCAAAGAACTTCAAGGAACTGCATACTCCAGCACCAGATGCACAAAGCCTGTGTAGCTGATAGCCAGCTCTGGGTTACAGCAAGTTACCCTGGATGATGACCCTGGATATCTAGTGTGTAGCAGGCTGGATTAGACTATCAAACGTTCAATGGGTTAATCCTAGTGTGTAATTGAACAGTGAATATACCACCAAAGTATATATACCAAAGTAAATATACCAAAAGTAGATAAATGCTATTGGAAACTTGGCAGTCTCACTTTAACTTACAAGCATTCTAAATGGTCTGGGACACTAATGCATGTAAGGCAACACACATGATGGACACACGTGTGCCACGAAGGCTCTTATGTGCAGTGCAACACCTCCTTCACCAGTGATTCTGCAACAGTTGGTCTCATAGCATGGCCTGATGGTTTAGGTGTTCTTTCTACATTTTGTGTCAAAAAGACCCTACTAAACTGCTCTAAAGTGATCTATTTAGGTGATATACCAAACATATCAAATGGATGGCAACTCCAAGAAGAGATATCTATTAGATTCTAAATTTAAGACACATTCAAAGTTAATAAGTAAACTGAGACAATTAGATGACCCTATCAACAATGTTCACTGAGACTGCATTACACAGATACTTCTTGATGTTAATTGATCAACTTAACACCACAAAAATAAATGCATTGTATACTGAACCAGGAACTCTACCTGAGGAACAACGAGCTGGAGCACCTGCCACCTGATGTGTTCAGGAACTTGGCCAAGCTTTCTCAGCTGGCTCTCAGTGGAAACTACCTTAAGACACTGGATGGAAACATGTTCACCCATATGCCTGGTGAGACTATCGCTTGCCTTTTTACTGCCCCATTTTAATAGAAACCAAGAACCACCTCACAATATTTAGAGGTAGAAATAACTATATAATTCATTGATGCCAGTCTGATTTGGTATAGTCATTTTACTTTTCTCACTTTCTAAGATTTGAAGAAACTGTACCTCCATGACAACCAGTGGCAATGTGACTGTAACATCATCTCCTTGGTGGATTGGATGGGACAGACCAAGGCCACCCTGCCACCACAAGATGCTCTGAAGTGCATTGGTCCTCCAGAGCTACGAAACACAAGGTTGTCAAGCCTCAAGCTGACAAACTGCTCTGACCAGCTTAACTCCTGAAAACCTGGTTAAAGACCACAGTGAAGGCATGGGCCCAATGAGATTCAGATGAAGAACTTTTACTTACTTTTACTTTTAGGTGTCAAACTCTGGCCTGCGAGCCAAATTTGGCCCGCAAGGCAATACCAAATCACAACTAGAGCTGGCCCGCCGGTATTATACGGCGCATGTACTGCTAGTACTACAAATCCCAGAATGCTCTGCTAGTGTTTTGTGCGTGAATCAGGACAGAACCGCGGGCCACATCTGGCCCTGCGTACAATTATATCAATTATATTACAGATCAATATCACAGAT
>JAPZDZ010000010.1:3031619-3044131 GCA_029783805.1 Acanthurus tennentii
TATGTAAAGTGTCTTGAGACAACTTGGTTGTGAATTGACGCTATATAAATAAAATTGAATTGAATTGAATTGAATTGTTTGAACCAGTGCCCTCCTTAGAACCTCACACCAGGATGGACCTTCTCTTTAAACTGCATTTGTTCTTTGCACCTGTCATTATTGCCCCCTGCTGGTGCACCACCCTAGTTGACTTAAATGCACTTTTCAAACCGTGCTCAGGCACAAAGTAACACATGTGCTTTAGTAAATATGTGGATCTGTTTACATGCTTTGACATGAGACTGTCCTGACAGTTACATTAGATTTCAATTGTGGCCAAGTTTCAAGGTAAAAAAAAATCAATGTTAATCAAAATTTGGCTCCAAATGGGAATCAATAAATGCAATTAGCTAAGACTTAGGCGTGTAATGTGAAATAGTGTTGGTTAATTTGAATGTGTGTCTTTTCAGGGCAGTATTTTTGCATGTTGAATTGTGTGTAATACTTATGTGGTTTTATTCTGTACTCTCAACACTTAGTGTGGTGCTATTGCCTCTCTCTCTTTCATCCTGTCTTCATCCGTCTCATTTTCTCTCACCTATCATCTCATTACCTGTCCTCTTTTTTGTGATTGCTGTGTTGCTATGGGCTTATTATAGCAGTGAGCATGAGTGATGAGTTAGTGTGGGCAGGAGCCAGATGTGAGTGTGTGTGTGTGTGTGTGTGTGCTTTTGTATTTCTGTGAAGATAAACAGGGAATGGTTGAGTTTCTCTATACAATGCAGGAGTGGATTAAGCTAGTTCAGACAGTTGATCTCTGACTCTCTAACACACACACACACTCCTTCACACAAAGCATGTTGTTAATCCCTGTTCACAGCTGATACAAGTCATTAACATTCTGTAAGGAGTCAGTCCACTCTAAATAATCCTAGGCTACTTCTCCTTTTGTCTCTCATCCATTCATCCTCTCTCTCTCAGCCTTCCCACCCAAAGGCTCCATCTCCTCTATTCACTTATTCCAGATTGTTGTCATTCTCAGGTTGACAACCAGCATTTGTCCCAACATTTTGTCATTCCCCTCTGCACTATTACAGATGCACAAAGTAACATTAAGCGTCTCCACGAGGCATCAGGCTCTGAAGTACCTAAATGTCAACCAATCAGCTGCAAATTAGGGGTCTAGAGCAAGCCAGGTGACAGTATGAACCGCAACAAAGTTGACTTATTATTTTAATTTAAACCACAATGTTTTCCTTAACCCATTCAAACTGTAAAAGTTTTACAATCACAACCACAATTTCAAGTATTCAGGTTTGGATTTTTTTTTTTAACTAAAACCAGACAGGCAAGAGATCACTTTCAAGAAACTGATCTAAAACATAAACATGCCCTCTCACTAGCTCACTGCTAACAGTAGTAATATTGTACACATTCACAGCCTTGCTGACTACATCATTTTGTGAGATTAGTGGTTGTTTTTGAAATGGTCTTCTGGATAAAACATCCACTGTGTGGCAGCTGATGACAATTGCTGGCCAACTATACCAGAGTTAAGCTGATGTTAGAATCTCTGTCCTGTTCTTATGTTTGGTTTGGGAAAGTTAACACTCCCGCAAAAACCTATAAACATTCACATTTCTGCTGGAAAAATACAATTACAATTACATGCTAAACATAAACAACATGCATACATGTATTTCCTTTTCTCTGTGGAAAGTGGAGAAGCTGCTGATTTTACGATGCACACTTAATCAGCTTTCTGCAGCTTAAACACCACAAACTTACTAACTTTTGCAGCCTCAAAAGGTCAAAACACAAGCGCAACATCTGAACGTTTGTGAGATATTATTTGCTTTATGTTAATGTTATTAAGGGACCTTTGTGGCACAAGACTGAGTCCTATTGTTTTAAAACACAGTCAGAATTGATTAAAAAAGCACAAAATTCACCAGTTTAGACCTTTCCTTTAGCAGGTCTAAACTGGTGCTACTCTCGCTTTATTTCTGATGGTGGAGCATTCAGATCTGCAGCTTTAAATTTTTACTTTGTTTTAAAAGGTGCTGACTGAGATAACAAGAGGCCTTTACATATTTATGGATTAAAAACAAACATTTTCCCAATCAAGTAGGCTTATCCCCCTTGTTTCATGGGTGATTAAACATATTTTGAAGAGGATCAAGGGGCTTTGTTTTTAATCATTGTGAGTGATCATCCTAACTAATGGTGTCCCATATTCTCACAACATAATAATTTATGAACTTGCAAGACCTATAGTAAAAGTGATTGTCATCCTGTGAACGTCTAAGAAGTTGTTAAATTCATCTTTAGATAGGCTCATTGAATGGATGGAGTATGGACTCATTAGAAATTTAAAATGCGTGTCTCCTCAAAAAGGATCAAGGACCCTGATGATGACTTATGATGGTCGCAACACGTCAGTCATTTTAAAGGCATTTTAATTTTGCACAAATCCTACAGTGCCCTGTGCTTATTTTTGAGGGAGACTTGCATTTAACATTGTTATTGAAGCCACACTTAATCCACACATTGGGCCATTCTCAAGACAATATAAGCACAGTGTGCCTGCAGCATCCAAAGATCTACATGTGATCACTAGTAAGACCCAGCAGTGCTTCTCCATGTCAGTGGCATTAACTCCAAACATATCTGATACCATTTTGTATACCTTCTCTTCAAATGCTACTGCCCCTCAGTGGCTAATCATTCCTGACACTCTTCTCTCCCCACTCACCCTGCCTACAATCCCGTCCTCACCTCTCCTCTGCACTCCATGATACTTAAAACAGTTCACTCCAAGTATTTGAACTCATCCACCTTTGCCATCTCTACTCCTTGCATCATTACCCTTCTAATGATCTCCCTCTTGTTCTAGCACATGTATTCTGTTTTGTTCCTACTCTTCTCTCATTGCTCTTCTTTCCTGTGCATACCACCTCTTTTTTGCAGGCTCTCCGCAGCGTTCTCACCACAGCTCACAGTGAGAATAAACCCTGAGCTTTCAGGGCCCCTGGGGTTACTGCTCACTCTGTGTATTGGTAAACAAGGCTAGACTGTCTTTATAATCTTGGAATATATATATATATATTTTCTAAATAAAATCAAATTTCATCTCATGGGTGTAACTTTAAAAAAATATGCCTTTTTATTTTTAAGCTACTGATTCAAGCAATTAAAAACATTTTGGCCCCAGTGAGAAGTATGAACAGTTTCACAGTCTAACTTCTAAAATTCAAGTTGAACATGTTGAACAGAATACATTTTTTCAATTTTTTACAATTTTTTACTTAAAAAATGAGGGACCACTGCCTTTATTAAACTGGAAAGGCACAAACAGAACTTTTTTCATCATCAAAATCAAAGGGAGGATGATCCTAATCTTCTTTTTTATCCAACCTTGAGTATCTATGCATGTTTGACTAGCATTTGAGAAAAACAACCCAACAAACCTACCTCCATTACCCTCGGCTCCCACCATTCTCCTCCACTGGCCCATCCTCAGCCCAGGACATTAAAAATTACCTTCTCATGGTAATTTCTAACAATTTCTAACAATCTCTTTGTGGTTATGGCCTTTGGAATCGATCATTACCCTAAGATTCTGTTCAAAAGACACTGAGTGCAGTTTTGGGTTTATCAACATGATAAGGTACAGTATACTGTTATGAAGTAGCACACTCATTATTTATTGAGTTCATCCTCTAAAAGCCACACTGACCTTTCTTTTATCTGCTTAAGGCTACAAACACTTTAACATCAGAGTGGAGGTTTTCTATCAATAAGTCTGGTGCAAAACAGTGAGCTTCGGTTTGTCTGAGTCACCTGTTTAATTACTTTTAACTGTTACTTTTTGGTGTTAGGTACTTTGTGATACATAATATAATTTGAGATGTTTGTACTGTAGATACAAAGAGAGTTCAGTAGTTTGTTGCATGTTTTTTTTCCAGGCAGATTGTTCCATTAACTTGACTGAGTCCAGGAGCAAGAAAGCATCATTGCATTTGTTCATTAGCGTCTCACTGTGCTCTTGTCACCAGCAAATAATTAGAGCAGGGCTCAAATGTACCCAAAGTAATTTAAACAAAGTTGTAAATTCTTCCTTAGCGTTTGTCTGTGAAACTGTCTGAGAAAGAATCCAATTTTGTAGGTCAATATTTCAAAACGTATATTTGTAGCTTAGAAATTAGAGCTACTTTTGCCATTTTTAACAGATTTGACAACTCCAACCGTGACAGTCATGCAGCAGTGGGTTGTGAACAGATGGGATCAGTTTTATTTTATCAGTAGGGGTAAAATAATTTCCTTTCAGTGATTTTCTAAATTTAATATGTTTATTTGTATTTGATCTTTTTTGTTAATCTCCTGTTATGATCTGCAGCTAATCCCTCAACTCATCTCTAACTTAATTATATGATTTTTCAGTAATGTCGAAACTAGCAATTACAGTGATCCCTGCAGTTGACAATGAAAACTTGTTTTGACAATAAAAACTCAAAATGCCATACTCTGATTGTGTAAGATACTTTACTGTTATATTTATACTCATTTTATACAGGGTTAGGGTATGTGTATGGGAGATTCATGTTTAAAGTTTGAGGCTTGTCCAGAGTTAATTGAACTGCAAAGGAGCTTTGGGGCAAACTTTGAAAGATAGCCCCCTGGGATGTGCCTTTTGCTAAGCATTAGAATCATTGATGTTGCAACTATAGAGCTGATCAAAGAGCTTGGCCCTGTGTCAGCCGTTTCATCTCTTATACCTCAGGATGTGAAGGTAAGCAGGTTTTCAGATTATTACAGTTTATTATCAGTTAACATTACAGCAATGCAGTTTGATGGTACATTTCATTTAAAAGCTGGAGCAGAAACCAAACATGTGACACTTAACATATTAACATGAGTGTATCAAACCTAAAGGCAGGTGATTTTTTGGGGAACAAGAGTTCTCTCTTTGTCAAGATATTTGTGTGTACTAATTAGTGCTACTTAATGTGCCCAGTTTGCATTCAAAATTATTAAGGTAGAGCTCTCTGTCTCTGTCTTCTTTCCTCTGTCAAAGTCCTCTCCTGTATCTTTGTCCATCATTTCATGCTGCTGAGATTGTTTGAGTTATAGGGCTTGCAAGCTTTGGTTCTGTTATCCATTCTGCACTGCAACCCCCCACCAACACTCTTCAGTATGTTCCCCTCAGCCTCAAGGCAGTCCGAAGCTGTGATATGGTCTAGATCAAAACAAACACTCCTCGGTACCCCATGCAGTCTGCAGCCACAGCGCTGTAAAAAGTTAGGCAGGGTTTTTAACCATTTCATACTTACTTCTCAAATCGTGAAGTAAATGGTGATCTGGGCAGAGAGTAACTGTGCTCGGATTGCCTTTAGAAGTCCAGGCTAGAGTTCCCTGACCCTAACAGAAGTTCATGTTAACTTTTTTTTAAGTTGTTAATTTAAGGTGAAACAGTTACACATTTGGACTTTATATCTTTGGGATGTTGATGGGATGATATAGCGAAGTTTAAAAACAAAATAAGCAAATACAAATCATTGATTCATTGTGGTTTAATATTATTGTCATCACTGTATATTGAGCTACTAGAGTATGTATAAACTAGCCATGAAAAACTTACAAAAGAAGACAATGTTTTGCTGAATTCCTTTTCATAACACTTTTTACAACACTGATGTCCTGCTTAAAACTTTGCCAGGTCTGTAATCATGATACTAACTCCCTTTTAATTTAAAAAAAATAATAATGTTGTGAAGTTTTTTATGCATGAGTTTATGCTATGAATGTTTTGATTTCAACTGTCTTCTGTTTGTTCTTAAGTTTGTGTGTTGTGATTGATGTTTGGTCTTATTTTTGACTGAAGTATGAATTGATTTTCAGATTTGAAACTAAAATATACAGATCTATTGACTGAAGCATCTTAAGAGGCTGGTGCTGAAAACTAATTTCAGTTCTATACAGGTTTACAGCACATTAGACACTACTTCTGCAACTGACAGTGTTTCTCTGTATTTGTTAAACTGATATAGAATATGGCTACATTGACAATCATTTTCAGATAATTTTATTTCACTGCTGGCTGATTCAAAGGTCTGAAATGAGTCACTGACTCAGAGAAAAGTTGAAAAGCAAATGCACAAACTTTTAGAAACTACAGAGCTTAATCATTAGCTTTCATTTTCTTCTATGTATTTCTCTGGTGCCTCAGCATAGTGTCATATTGCAACAAAACACTAAATCTTTTTCTATTTCCAAGAGAAACCACAAACAAATCTTTTGCATTTTTTTGTCAGTTACCTAGCAACCATGCTCCCTCAACCTTAGTTTCACCACTTGGATGCAAAGCATACCCTGCACTTGACTTCCCCTGCTGAAAACTCTCACATTGCGTTTGAAGGCAGCTCTGCTTCAGGGAGGGAAAAAAAAATCAGTGACCCATTAGCATGTAACAAAGGATGCCACACACATACACACACAGGGACAAAAATACTCAAGTATAGGCACAAAAATAAACATAAATTAATGAAAAGGCAAACATAAACACAAAAAACCAACAAATAAAATGCATTACATAATATATAACAGACATTTGCATGCTTAATGGGAACACACTGTTACACACAGCAGAGTTGGCCCCAGCTTCTGGTCCTGTGCTTTGTGGTGTTTCCAGATAGCTGCTGACTTGCGCTCATCAAGCGTCCACTAAACTCTTGTTTAGACTGTGAAAGCCGCCTGCTGACTTTTTCTGTAAAAACTCTGTTATCTCTGGAATGCAGAGTGGCATTTAAATGATTTTTTTCTACCATCACTGTAAAGCCGAGCTTCTTGTTGATTTCAGTCTGACGAGAAGAAACCCCTTCATCCAAACTTATGAAGTTACAAATGCCTGTCTGGCTCCGTCATCTGCTTGAACCTCTCCTCTGGACCCCCTCTTGGCTCAGCTAAGCTTGTTTGGGAAAAAATTAAGAAAGTGTAAGAAAAAAAACAGAAACACATCAAGCTACAGTCAGCTGCCAGAAGAAATGGTGGGATAATTTCATATTGAAATGAAAATGCTGTCATCCAAGTAAAAATATTTAAGAACAGCACCAAAGGACCTGCAGTAATTGAATGTCACTCACAGGGGCTGGTGTTTTTGGCTACAGTTTGACAAGCAGTCTAATTGCATCTCTGGATAGTCATGTCTTTCTGCAAGAGAGGAGACGCCTGTAACTTTGTGCTGAGTCATGTCCGGTGGGGATATGACTCCTGACGGCCTTTCACTTTGTTACCAGTTGCTATGTCACACCAGCTGGAATGGGAGTCAGTGTTTCCCTCAACCTGCGTCACTGCTGAGGTCCATTGGCTGTAGTCTACATGTTCAGTTTGGCAGTGTCATTTTGAACTTACTAACACCAAAAGTATAAAATCCAAAAATCAACTCCTGGCAATGCTAGTACATGCAAATTTCTTACAAACACAAGATAATTGAAGTTTTAAGTAGTGCTGCTAGTAAAGTGAATGAAATGACTGTGTAATATAATAGCTGTGCTCAAGTAATGAATCCACATGTTTTATTACCCAATTTGACACTTTTTCTTAGAGATGTTTCAGCATTTTTTAGCTCAGTGTTTTGATTTGACATCCCGAAACTTCAGTGTTGGTTTACTCTCACGACTCCATCATAAATCTCTTTTCCAGCTAGCAAGCAGCTGTTACTACTGGCTGCTACTCTACCTGCTTTGCACCACACAGTACATAGACTTATCTCATTATCAGCAAAACCAAGTAAAACCAAATGAAGTATAAACAGTGTGTGTCAACACCCTTCATCCATGTCCTTTTGAAAATTTTGACCAAGAAGTGAGCAGATATGGATTCTTTCTTAGTCCAGATGAAGTCATCAAATCTGTCATTATAAAGGTTTTGACATTATCCCTTTTGGGATATTTTCAGTGAACGCATCATGAGATTCCCCGCACAGGCTAGACACAATTTAGCCATTAAAGGCGTAATATGCAGAAACCAATGGTTATTGTTGGCAAAAACAACACTTAAACTGACCCCTCCTCCCTGGTTCAACCAAACAAAGCAGCAGTGGTCATGTAAAATAAAGAACTGATGAAGGTAACAACAACACTGAGAACAAAGCAGTGAATCAGCAAAATAAAATTCAGTTTTCTGACAGTTTCACAGCAGTTATGTTCTAAAGCACAAATAAAAACGGTGCTCCGAGGGGCTGCCAGATTTTGTGTGAAAGATCAGTTGAAGTGCATGCTTCATTCCCAGCCTCGTTGCTTTGTCTTTGTAGAGTCCCAACCTTAATGTTATTTCCTGAGGGCATCACACTGAGGCCCAAAGGTTGTAGCCCAAAAATGTTCCAAATACAATGAACAACAAAATACAGACAAAGTCTCTGTAGATACAAACTTTAACACTTTATTATTTCATTATTATTATAAATAGGAGAGATAAGAAGACACCTTAATATGAAAACATAATTTAGTATAATACCTCAATATTAAACGACTGGGGAGTAAGGACTGGCATCAAGTTTTTGAGGGTTCAAAATGTAATTTTTTTGCATGAGTTTTGTGCAACTGTTTTAACGAGCAAGACAAAAAAGAAAAAAATAAAGCAATGTCACAAAAGAGCTGCTTTACAAAAGCCTGTCCACCAGGTCAGGTGTTAGCAGTTGTCCTTGAATATCTAAGCTTGATAGTTTCACTGTGAATTTACTAAACAAAATAACAAACAGCAAAATACAGCTACCAAACTCAATACATCCCTGAAGCTTGGGGGGAAACTGCATGGGAACAAAAGTTATCCATTCAAAACAGTGGGAGATGCCTTTATTACAAACCAAAGTCCTGGGGAATCCTTAGCTCAAGCATATCCAGGGTATGATGTGATCATCTGAAATGCCGATCATCCATACATTATACGGAATGTGCAGTGTGCCTCCAGTATTTTACATTACATCTTAACACAGAGATACTCATTATAATGTGAGATGATCATATCATGTTACCCGTTCAGAAAGGTCATACATTTACTTTGATCATTTATAAATTAGATTTCCTGGTTATTCAGTCTGAGGCTGTTCTTGTTGGACACTTATCATAACAAGCAGTGAAGCCTCTGATCTCAGGATAATTTATATGACCTGTGGCTATGTTCTGCAGGTTGACTCATGACATACAGCAGCATTGAAAGACAGCAGATGGGATTTTTTTAAATCCAATCAGAGCTAATGTCATGATGCAGAGGTAAACTGATCTGCTGAATATGCTCCAATATGGGTTGAGTTAATTTAATAAGTGCCCTGAGGGTGGAAATCATTTTTTTTGTTAGAATAACAAAGTATTTGTTATTTCACATGGGAATTTATGCATGTTTCTGTGAATGGAGGGGAGATTACATCGCAGCATTTCATTACCTTACCTTTTGAAGTGATTAGTGATTAGTGTGATTATCTATTATTCACTGTGTGGTTGCAGTAGGTTGAGATGGTTGAGGCATTTTACCATTTTATCTAACAGTCTATGAAGGTATTTAACAGGTCAGTAATTTGCAGTAAAAGAGGGTCTGTCTGTCTTTTCTTTCATTCTTTTGAACACATTGGGAACACCTTGCAAATTGTAGTTGTATACTGTGTTATGTAACACATGTTCTTCAACTCTCAGGTCTCATTCTGCAATTTGTTCTTCTTCTCCTGTCCTTGCAGGCCAATAAAACTTTATTGATATTTTCAGCCACAGAAACATTTTGCCCCTGGGCTCTTTGAATCCACACAGCTAACAACAGGAGTTATTAGTCCAGGCAGCCCAAGAGACAGGCAGTAAAAAACCAGAGGAACAAGGATCTGTGAAATGACTGAGAAGTGAAAATTGCAGACAGATAAACACACACACACACACACAAAACAAATATTTTATTTCCAAACAGATTCATTATGCTCCTTAAAATGAAGACGTGGGTTTTATCAAAGGTTTCCACTGACCTCTATGCATATAGCAACATGAGAACATGAGAGTCAGCTGTTGTAAACAAGATAATTGGCCTCCAGTGGCCTTAAAAAGAAAACCATGACAATTACCAAGTAAGTGACTAAGTGATGACTCATTTACAGTGATTTTTATTGATGAATTATTACCAGAGCCGTTTTAATAATTGATGTGTCAAAATGTGTAATAATATGTAAGTACACACTGGCACATGTTCTGAAATTTACAGGATCTCCTAATCAAGGGGAGGTGCTGCATGGTAGTTTGTTTACATTTTTAATAGTTCTTAAAAAAAAAAAAAGTGTTTTACTCATGATTTTGTTCCCTAAGATGCACACCTCGAATAGGTGTCTGTGCAGCAGAAGGGGGAGCTGTCTCCGCACTACTCTGAAACCTGCGATTCAGATACCCCAGGGTAGCTAATTTAGCATTTTCACAAATTTAAAATACAATAACAGGAATATCAACCTAAAACCTTCATCACAGTGTGCAGCACTTGTCATACAGAGAGTTTGCATTAGCACAACTCCTAATGCAGTGTCAGCTTTTGCCAGGAACAATTATCATGTCAACAAATAACACAAACATATGAAAGATGTCCCATAAACCTATAAATCTGGTACGTTTGCCAGTCACCAGTTTTGGTGCACAATTGACTCCATATTTAAGTCAGGTTGAGTGGATCCTACACTTCCCATAATGCAATTTGTCTCCTAGTTAGACCCTCCTTTTAAAAACTGTTTACTCTCAAAACCCAAGCTAGATAAGCTGGATTTAATCAGAAGGCTCATTTTTTAGACTTTGCAAAGATACCTACAGAGCAGCATGACACATTGCACTGCTGCCAATGATGACTAATCTGACATGCACTATTGTTGGAGTGCTTTTTAGGTAAATATTGACTTTTTTTTGGTACTGTAGCTAGGGTCAAATGTAGTACTTTTTATGGCGGTGTTTAAAGCATTTGTTTGGGTAAAGCTGATGTTTATTTGTCAAGCCTAAAATAAATATTAAGAAATTAGAACATTTGTAATATCCCACACAGTGTAACACCATCAATTTCTTACGAGCAAGGGAACAATATTAACATGGTGAATCAGGTGTGGTATCACATGGAGACTTCAAGTGATATTTAAAGCAGGAAATAACTATTTTTCTTAGTCAGGTTTTTGAACTGCTACCTCTTTATATGATGTCCTCTCTGTGGTATAGACTTGGGAAGTGGCTTAAGTTTTGAGCCTCAATGAGTACCAGAGTAGCTCCTGAAACAGCATCTAAAAAAACCTACTTAAATAAGTATGTATGTAAGACTGATTAGAGTTTTATTCCACCAAAGTGTTTGTGATTTCTGTTTTTGCGTGCTATTGCATGCAAGGTTCATTAAGGTTCATTTCAGTCGTATCAGTGTAATGTACAGTGTGTAGGCGTATCTGAGCAAAGATGAAGTGAATAACATCCCCCTTGTCATTAAAACACAGTAATTATCTAAAAATACTTTGTTCTTAACCAACAAAGTGGCAATTATGAGGAAAAAAAAACATTTGTCAGATGGTTGGAGATAGGAAGGTGTCAGTGTCAGCTTAGTAGATTTTACCAGTAAAGCAGACATAGCCATTAGCATGCATAACTTTGTTCTGGGATGGAATTTGTTTACTGGATTAACATCAACTCTAGGATTTTAAAAGCATCAAAATATTTCTGTACTAAATACAATCTAAAAATTAAAGCTGCAAGCAGCGTTGGACGGGCCCTCGCACCCCGGCGCATGTCGGAGCCGGCGCCAACTCGCCCCAGACGTACTGGGCTGCCTGCGCTCTGTCCACACCACCGCCCAAGCGCTCTACGTGCCTTCTTTCTCTCATGCAGGCAGGCCACAACATTACTGCACTCACTGCTTCACACTGGAAATCAGGCAGTCAATCAACTTCATTCATGTGCTTAATTAAAGTCTTCTCTATTCAACAATCACCTGACATCCATTCAAATCTCAACATAGAAAAGAAAAAAACAGTCTTCTCTTATGTATTTCCTAGCACCAACATTGCCATCCTCCACCACTGTGACCTGTGACATGTGCCTGTCATCTCTCCTTACTGTGCCTGTACACAGCCAGCAGGATGCTGTTCTCCCCATCTTTTTCTCTCTTTCAATCCAATGGAGAAAGCAATCCACACCGCGCCTGTTCGAGCTTCGACCAGGCCAACACAGTTTTAGCTACAGACTTCATTCAAATTTTATATGAGTCACAAGACCTTGATCTTTAAATGTTATGTTTACATGTTTTTTCTATTTTGTACAGTTTTTGAGTTATCACAATTTTAGTTTGATCCAAAAGGCATTACTGCTGATGCAAACTGCTCACTTTAAATATCTCGCAAAATTGATTCAAAATGGATGCATATACAGGAAAAAAACAACATTTCCTTATGTATTTCCTAGCACGGATGATACCAGCTTTCACCATTGTAATCTGTGGGTCTGTAGTCTGTTTTTTAATTTTAAAGTAGTTCCAGTAATTGGAATGTA
>JAPZDZ010000010.1:3051689-3066230 GCA_029783805.1 Acanthurus tennentii
GCCAAATTTGGTGAGTTTTTGAGCGTGTTCAGGGGGTCAAATTAAGCGTTAAAGCAGCGTAATAATAATAAAAAGAAAAAAGAAAAAACGCTAGAATAATAACAATAGAGCCCTTCTCCCTGTAGGGCTCGGGCTCTAAAAAGAAACAGAGCAATAACAATAGAGCCCTTCCCAGGTAGGGCTCGGGCTCTAATTAGACAATACGGAAGTGAAGGCTATATCTCTCCCTTCATCAAATCTTAGAACAGAGTTATGTACAAACCAATACTGTCTATATCTTCTGTTTTGGACACTCGCACATGTGCATTGAGGATTACCTTAGATCTTTCATGGCCTAAGCTAGCAGGTTATCACTGTTGTTTACTCTGGTTCAAATGGTAGCAAACCTCTTACAGATGATCCATACAGATGTTTTTTACTACCACATGTCGAACTTAAAGCAGCTGTTATCTTATTTTAGCTTGTTTGTTAAATTAAATGTAGTGTGTTTTTGCAATAGCTCAATGTATGACTGTAAGCAAAGTTGTTGACTAACTTGATCATAAGTCAAGTCAGTCCTTTTTTGACAGTTCATTTGGTAGCATTTTATTGCTTGGTGTTAGCAGCATTTTATCTTGTTAAGGTAGCATTAGCATGGTATGTTAGTATTTCATGTTGTTTGCAACTATTGTGCGGACTTTGAGTGCAGGAGTATATGTCTGAGCATGTTTACTTCAAGGAAAAAGTTTTGAAGGCACAATAATTTTATGATGTTTCACAGTTTTGTTTCTAAATTAATATGTAGATTAAATCTGCTAATATTTTTTCAAAATCCTGAGATTTGTACTTACCACACACTGAAGATGATATACATAAATAAAATTACACACAAACATAGTCAGTCACACCTTTGTGATATTTTAAATAGAGCAGATCCTTTGTCTTTGTCTGTCTATTTTTCTGTTAGTCTTTAAAAATTGTGTATTAATTCAGCCATGAAATCCTCAACTCAAAACACACGAGCAAATGCACCAGGGGCAAATCCAGAGAGAGGACTGCAGTATATGTGACATTAAGCATGGGTATCTGAGAGGAGGTGTCTAAATCCCACAGGGTGATGGCATGAAGTGGTGTGAGTCATTCCTTTATTACTCAAAGACTTTTTGTTGGCAAAGAAAAGGGGGTACCTGTTTTTTTCCTTTCCTCTCTTCTTGGCGACTGTGTTCCATTTGGCTGTGCTCACATGTCTCATACACAGACCCTTTGGGAATATATTACTTGAGTGATTTGGGATTAAAAGAAATTGAGAAATGTGCTTGTATATATCTAAAATCTGAATGTCTGTCCCAAGAAGAACACTCATTAGAATGTGCATCAAAACTGAACCAGAGTCCATGTTGAATGCCTAGACTTCTCTGTTGGTCCATTTGTTCATACTTTGTTCAATTTTTTAAATAATTAAATGCTATTATGAGCTGTTATATACATAGTCAACCATAAGCTATATTTACAAGAGGGGTAAAAATGGCAGTTGGTGGCGCTGCATTGGCTCTTATTTTCAACCAATCAACATACATTTACATAAAGAACAATCAAGGTACACTTACATCACTCAGATTTCCTCTTGTGCTGGAAGAATACCTCATCTGAAGCAAGAGTGAAAAAGGTTTCTCTAAATAGGGTTCTAAGAACTAAAATATTTCATAGTTTCTACAGTGCAAAATGAATAAAAAAAGAGGAGGGTTCCGACAGTTTTTAGAACTATAAAAAGAAGTTCCCAAGGTCCGAAAAACACCTTTTGAGTGACCTAAGTGTACCATGATTGGATAAACACAAGTGTCAGTACAGTACTACCAACCACCCTTTTTAAACCCCCTTGTAAACATTATCTTACAGTTGGCATTGTATATGACAGCTCATACCAGTTTTAGTTGTATAAAAAATTGAACAAAACACAGACATATGGACTGACAAAGTCCAGGCATTACTCTGTGTGTATGGGATGGAGGAAATACAACGCCAATTTGACTCATCAGAGTGGAAGCTAAGTTGATGCTGGAAAAGAAAAACAATTGTAGTTCTGATCCACGGAGTTGATTTTAGGGGTATGCTTCAATGACTGGAGAGGAGTATTACACTACTAAAACATCCATGCAAACCATGCGTCCATGCAATGTCGCTTTATTTAACTGGTGCTACATAAGCAGAAAAGCAGAGAAAAGGAGCAATTATAATTTCTTTTGCTTAAAAAAAAAGAATTCACTGCATTGCAATAATCCACCAAAGGCTCTCACTCAAGTGTTGACCCCATGTTGAAAAGGAGCAATTATAATTTCTTTTGCTTAAAAAAAAAAGAATTCACTGCATTGCAATAATCCACCAAAGGCTCCCACTCAAGTGTTGACCCCATGTTGGGCTGTGCCTGGTTTTCGCTTGTCCATTTTGTAACAGGATGCACTGGGGGTAGAGCGGAACATATACTACAGAGGGTTGAAAGTTCCATCTCCAACTTTTCCAGCCTACATGTTGAAGTGTCTTTTTGCAAGACTCTAAACCCGCACCAGTATTACATGAATGTGTGACAATGAGTGAATGCTGATGTGCTTTAAAGTGCCCTGGATAGTCAAGACTAGAAAAAACACTGTATAGAGCACAGCTCTATATACTACATGAAAAGGGGGTTAATCACAAACAAGTTTGTATTACAGCTAAAAGGCACACTTAAAAAAAATGTCCACATAAAATTTTAGGTTAAGTGTCAGAATATCTGGATTTGGTTAGATTTCATATTTCATAGATTTAGATTTAATACTGATACTCAAATAGATGAAAAGAAACAATATTTTCCGTTTCTTGTATGCTTCGTGGGAAACAAGTCAGTGGGGTCCTTAGTCCTGAAATACAATGTCAAACATAGCTGACAGGTCTGTTACATCTGTTAAAGCTTTTTCACTGAACAATTTTAATTGTTAATTAAAAAAAAAACTAATAATATGAAAGCATCTTGCAGTTTCCTGCCAGAATGTGAGAAACAAGATGAAGAGGAGCACAAGTGCTTCACTCTGTAGTGATTAATATTATTCTTGAGTGTGTGCACAGTAGATTTCCTTGGTGCTGTATTGCCCCTTACAGTTAGGTTTGGCCTTTTTATGTTTAGATCTATACATTTTTATCTAATATTTATAAATTATACCTTAAGCATTTAGACAATTACAGATTTTAGGAGATAAAAATCTCAATTCTTAGATGAATTGATTCCCTTTAACCATAAAGTAAAATGGTAAAAAAAATCTAAAATCAGAATGTGTGAAGATCCTGGATAGGGTCTTGTGTCTTTGGGTGGACCCATGAAGCCTAAAGTTCAGTCTCAATTTGGTGAGGTACGCTTCTCTTGATCTGAGAGACATGGCCGGTTCTTCCCCTCATTATAACTTCTCTGCCCTTGGAAGTGGAATAAAGAAATTTGAAAGAACAATCTTTATTCAAACATCACTGGAACATATGGTGGACTTTTGCCAGCAGATCAACAAGAGGCTCTGGATACAATGATAAAGCAGAAAGGATTAAAACTGTTCATCTGCTAATATTATCAACATTGTAACAATACCCAGCTGGTCGAAAATCTGCTGGTATGTCTTTATTAGCCTTCCAAAAACAGACAAAAAAAATAAACAGAAAAAGGAAGAAATTCTTATATTAGTTGAGCTAAAAGCAAACTTTTTTGTTTGGTTGTTTTTTTCAAATTTCTACAGATATCACAATAAAAATAAAATGGTAATTCTGTGGTAAAAATCTGATATTGTGGCAATCCTAGGTACAGGCAAATAAAACTAATGTAGTCTAATACAAAAGTCTCACAAATATCATAGAAGTGTTGCTGTTGAACTGTGCTGCTACTAGCTGTATAATCAATGAGAACAGGCAAAATAACAGAAACACCTTTCTGCATAGTGCCACCAGGGAAAAATAGGAAAAGAAATTGCCAAAAGAAAACAGGTTTAAAACATAATTAACAGGGTTTTAATGGCAGAGGAATAGATGAAAGAAAAAAGGGAAAGAGATGTTGAGCAAACGCAAGGAAATACAGAGAGAGAGAGAGTGAGGCCAAGAGCTTGAGCCCAAAGTAGGAAAGATGAATGATGGAGTCTAAATGAAATGTCATTCCCAGTAATGGGAAAAAGTCCCTGCCAGAAAGCAGGTCACTTAAATTGCAAAAGATATACTTAAGCAGTGTTGCCTGGAGCACAGTGCGCTTGACAAAACTGTTAACATTAACTTTCTAAAATCAAAAATAATGGAGGGAGGACAGAAGGGGAGGAAAGGGAAATAAAAATGCATTGCTTTTTGCCTGCGACCTGTGCAGCCTGGCTGCTGTCCCTAGGGTGGTATCGGCACTGGCAAATAGAATGCCCATGGGTGAGACACACACAAAGACACACACAATCTAGAAAGCATCCATGTAAACAGACACCTCTGCAAATAAGCACTATTCTCTCTTTGTCTCTCATGCATATCATATGTCATCTATTTGTACATGTGACTTGGCAGCGTTAAAGCATGAGCCAAATTGAGTCTGGCAGCTGTACATTGTGTCTTAGAGCTCAGCTCTGTTGTTCCTTTTAATGACTATCTCAATAGTTTGTTGACTGCAATAGTCACGTCCGCCATGAGTAAAAAATACAGCCTCCAAACCCGCATTATGGAGCACGCTTTCTCTTTGAAATACACACACTGCCCCTGGCACAAATCAATAGGAGGAGGATAAAATGCACTTCCATTTAATTAAGATAACCAGCACATTCTTGGTCATAATCTCGCTCTTTCCTCCTTCATTTCTCTCTCCCTCCGTCTTTCTTTCTGTGGTGTTACCCGTGTCATTCCCCTCCGGGGGTGGTGAGAAATGTTGTCGGTTGGAATCTGGATTTAATCGTTTCCCAGATCGACGCCATGTTTTTCTTCCCCTGAAGCGTGTTCTCACTCCCCAACCCCCACAACCTTCTCTTTGAAATGTTGTCTAGGGAGTGTTCTGCAGCCGAAATGTGTTTGCTCTGGGGCAATTGGACTATTGGGGTTGACATCTTCAGCTGAACGGGTTACAATTCATTGTATGGGCTTGTGTGACAATGCAGTAGTGCTTTGCTGGACTGTTTTCAGCTGCATTTTGTTGCAAATAGCTCAGAGTGCTGGGGCTTGAGCATCCAAGACACAGAAAAAAAAATCAAAGGATGGTGCTTATCGCACTCTTAAAGCCATGAAATGGCCATGAAGTATGTTTATGATAAGACACACTGCTTGATTTTTTTACTATAAAGGTTAAGTTTTGAAAATAAATGTCAATAAAGTCAGGTGACTTTTTCTTGTATGCGTATTCACTGCTTAAAAATTTCATTTTATAGCCACTACTTCTGGGTTCGAACACATGCTGTAAGAGGCCATACACCTCTTATAAAAGACACTTTGTATTTCAATATAGAGTTTTGTGAAATACAAATACAAAAATCCTACCAGTTAGAAGGTCTTTACCTACTTGGTATGTTTTGTGTGGCTGAGGTTAGGTTATAATATTTGCTCAGAGCAAGAGTCCATACTGGTTTGATCCACACAAGCCCTGACGTAATATGCTTACAGTGATGATGTTGTGGTATTTTTTTTTTTTGAATAATCATTCATTCTATCTTACTTACACATGTTTTTAGCATGTTTACTCTATCTTGATATTTGTTAGAATTGTGAAACAGCATATCATTTTAACTAATTCTGTAGGTGTCTTTATTTTTGCTATTCATTTGTTTAATCTTGGGACACTAGTGTATTGAGGTACACGGCTAATATGTCTGTAAAGAATAGCTAAAAAGAGAAAAGATTTGATTTTTTGGAGTCACAATCTGATATTCTCTTTGTACATTATGGATAAAGCATTAAGTTAACCATATATCTGACCACATCATATCTAGCTTCAATATTTGAAATAATATTGAAAATTATTGTAGTAGTTCATTTTTTTGAACACTTTAATAAGTTCAAATGCTATCATTTTAGGACAAACATGCTTTCAAGCAAACACTGCAGGTTTGTGCAGTGTGTGATTGTTGCATGTTTTTGCAATTCAAGTCTTTGTGCATCATCTTTTCAGGGTTGTTTAGTTTTGCTCTGTCTGAATGGTTGTTTTGCTACTGCAGGGCCACACGTTTTTCTTTTTTTTTCTTTTCATGAAAATATGGCCTAAACACATCACCTACACAAAATTGACACTAAAATAATACATCAAGCATAGACTTAAAAAATGAAATAACTGATTCCACAAACTCTGTATATGATAGTGACTCAGTATGATAAAATTTGGTTTATGCAGTTTAATTGAAAGAAATAATTCGACATTTAACATAAATGAGAACATTTTGTTATAAAGAGAAAAAGCTACCTTTTAGCCATTACAGTGAGAAAAAAACACAATGAACAAAAAACAGCTTTGTTTTACTTTTTAGTGCATTGGGGGAGTTGTGTTTTTCACACCAAAATTGATTTGGTCTGAAGGGGCTTTATGTGAGGTTAATAAACAAGTGAATAAAGTTTGTTGTTTGTTTGCTTTGCATGCTCTTTTGTGCCTCTTTAATCCTGGCTCTGCAACAACATATTTAGATTTGTTGTTACAATCAAGTCCTATGATCAGCTTGTAGAGTTTATCATACACCCACACACACATTTTAGCCCTCCATTTTAGTAGCTCCACGTTTGGGCAATTTTTGAAACAGTCAGAAGATTCTGTGATCCAATTCGCCTACTGATAACTTTTTACAGTTGATTCCTGGCCACAATATCGGATTAATTTTCTAGATATAAGACGAAAGTTAAATTGTGCCTGTGATCTTTAACTGACCTCCAGGCTTTACTTTCCTATGGGACATGCTTTTCCCTCTGATTATTTTCTGTTCTTTGTTCCCAGTTTTCAGTTTTGTTTTGCTTTCTTGCGTTCTTGTTTTTCTGTGCATAGTTTAGCAGAAATTTTGTGTGTGGACATCATCTGTGGTTTGATGTGCATAACAGCAGTTTCATGCACATCAAACCAAAGTAAAATGTAGTTTGTAGAGACTACAGAATTCTACAGCATGCAATACAAACATTCTGTCAGTGCCCTATGAAGACAGTATTTCAGACAGCATAGTTGTTTTGCTGCTTCCCTGTTCAATCAGTGTCCATTGGTTATATTTGACAAATCAGGTAGCACATGCAGACAAGGCATTTCTGCAGCTAGGTTATGAAAGGCTTAAGTCAGCTCCACTTTTCTTTTTTTTTGTGGAACACATGAGCTTGTCATCTTAGATACAGAGCAAAAACTGATGTAGTATATTCTGAAAATACAGATGGTCTGATCCTCCACACCACCCTGGAGGTTGGTCAGAAACCTATTGACTCCATATAAAGACATGCATCAACTAGCTGCAACAAATGTTAAGAAAAAATTCAAAAAGAAAGTGCACATATCTTGATCAGGTAGAGAGGGAACAGCAAGTTAAGAGTTACATGCTTGTAAAATTATGTTCACAGCTGTTAGCCTTTGTTTTTGCACATATATTTGCCAAAAGCGACTGAACTGAATTGGCATGTAAGGAATACATGTCCTGCATGTCAAATTTTAAGGTTTAGTTCAATCAAAATCCCTCTGCATTTTAATTTCAAGTTTTTGAAAATATTTTTTTTGTTTTTGTTTTAGCTTGAATTTATAATAATCTGAAGAGAGTATCCTGATTCAGTTGCAACAAATGATAAATGACAAATTTATTCCTTTTGTTACTTTTTTTTAATGCAATGTTATGCTAAATTAGTTCAAAAGAACCTCTTTTAAATGTGCATATTACAGAAAGAAGTTTTTGTCAGGAATTCATACATGTCTGATTCCTGTATTTAGGTACAAAAGCATGAAGCTGGGTTTGACAATTAAAAAGCATGTGGTCACCACAAATATTTTTATAATTCAGATCTTAAAAAATTTTATAAAAACTTTGGTTTTAATGACTGCAGTTTAAGATCCATAGTCTCTTGCCAATATTGTCATGATTCACTGACTGTTAAGTATTTTATTTTCTCCCTCATGTTTCATGTCTTGTCTTCCTGTTTTATTTTGTGATCACTTACCCCTGTCTCTGTTCCAGGTTCCTGTTCTGCCCTGCCCCCTCCTCTTCTGTGTGCACCTGATCCCTGATTGTGTCTCTCACACCTGTCTCCAATCACTCCCCAATCAACCCTGCATATATTCCCCTTTGTGTCTTGTCTCGTTGCCAGTTCGTTGATGTTCCTACTCACGTTCCAGCACTCTTTCATAGCCATAGTCATAGCCTGCTTGTTTATTGAACCTTGCTTGTTTTTTGACCTTGCCTTTTGCCTCACGTTTCTTGGATACCTTTGCCTGATTGCCTGTCTACCCGTGTACCGACCTTTGCTTGGAATAAACCTGTCTTTTGTGAACCGAGTTGAGTCGAGTAATTGTGTCCTTCAAACATCTAGCCACGTTCCTTGACATTGAGTCTATCCTCCAAGTAGTTCACTGGGGTTTAAGAGGTTAAATAAGAATCGACTATTGTACCTTTTTTCTATTTTATACCAGGTGACAGTCACAGTTTTACCTTGTTAGCATAATAAGAGACTTAACTAAAATGATTCTGAACATGGTGAACATGAAACCTTTTTTAACACCAACATTGTTGTAACAGCCTGTTTTCACTGTCATTATGAGGAAATTACCATGCTAATGTTAGCATTTGCCTTTGAGCACTTTAGTATTTAAGGTAGCCTTAAAGAGCCAATTACATCCCTTCGTATAAAATGACTCCATTACCCAGAAACCATGTTAACAGTCAGTGAACTGAACACCGTTTTTGTTGCTGTTGAAGCACAGGTGTCATCTCTCCGTAACCACTGGTTGTTTCTTGAATTGACGACATCTGTGGATGTATGAGAGAAGGTTTTGAAATAAACACATGCCTGGTTACGTTACTTTGAAGGTGTTAAGAAGAGTTTCCTTCACCATCAATTGACAACATCAGAATTTACCTATAATAGAGTCTCAATTGTCAAAATAATGCATAACACTTATTTGAGAAAAATATCTCACATCTAGGAAAAGATATAAGCGGGGTTGTAGTTTCTCTCTTATTTCTCATGTCATGCATCTCTGTCTCCTCCCCACATCGTCCTTCCTGTCTCTACCCCCAGTCTCTCCATGTTTTTTCCACTCATCTTTGGAATGAGGACAGATACTGTGGGGTGTGGGATGCACCAGTGAGCCCCATAGAAAATTTATTAGAAGCTCTGATGTTGGCCAGCCCAAACTGTGATTGCTTAAGCACTTTTTTCATGGTGAGATGTCAAATGGATATGCCATGCTTGATGGAAATAATTTGTACTCCGTTTCCTGTCCCTCTCTGTTCCTGTTATTGGCTGTGTGTATATGTGTATATGTGTGTACGTGTTTTTGTGTTACCAAGCCATCTGCTTTGGTATTTATGCATCAAAGCACTTGTGAAAAATATTCTCATTTATTCATTCACATCTGTGCATGTGTGTGGACAGACGATAGCTGTGTGCCTTACTGCCTTCACATTAATGTCTATAAATTCATTTATGTTCGTATGTTTATTTTATTGTGTGTGTGCACCTGTGTTTATGTTTCTTGACAATGGTTTTTATGATTGAAATTTCTGAACCACCAAGACCTCTCATTTCCAAATGTGTAGAGGGCAGCTCTCCTCTACTTCACTCTGGAATAGGACCACTCGACAAATGATTGTGTGATCTCTAACAGACACGCATCAACACCCACATTCAGTGATGAATGCATTTAGATGTGTCTCCTTGTATTTGTAAAAAGAGAGACAAGCCAGTGATAAACACACAAGTACCGTGACCTCCTGGTTCAGCTGTGGCTGCCACCAGGTAAATAGGATATTATGAATATCATGTGGGTGTAAGAACTCTTGACACAAAGGCACACTGGTGCAGTAAAAATTCCACATTTGTGCAAGCAGAGAAATAGGAAAAACAGGGAATTGGACCCAGATAGAGACAGGGAGCAGAACTTGTGCGGTTCAATAATTAATTAAAAACAAATCAAATAAAAGAGGCTCACAGAAGGTGCATTTCAGCAATATTCAAAACCAGAAACAGGCAGTCCAAAAAAAGCAAAGAGACCTGCAGAGGTACAGGCAGGAAATAGAGGTTTAATTGAAAGAATGAAATTCAGTAAAAATAAATATACAGAATTACTCGAACAACTTAAAATGTATAAGGATAAACTGGAATAGACTGAAGAGAACATGGAGTTTTTCCCTCCTTTATCTCAAAAGAACTCCTGTCCACATAAGTGCTGCTTTAATGTGATGTCTTGGTGTCACTTTTTAAGTCCAGTGTGCATGATTTTGAGTGTTTTGTCATTCAAATGTGACAGAAATGGATTATAATATTCATAATTGTATTTAATTTAGTGCATAATCATCTGAAAAGAATTGTTGTGATTACATACCTAAGAATGAGGTGAGGGTATCTTCAAAAGGAGCAGGTCTCTGCAATGGCCTGATACCAATTACCTGATAAGTGACCCTGAACATCCCATGCTGACATCCACACTGATAAGAGCAGTATTACAACAAATCATTTAGGTGAATAAAGGTCTGACAGGCTAGTCAAGCCATCTACTAATGCAGTGGTTCTTAATCTCTTTTGGCCCAGCACACCCCAAATTATGCAGGTTCCATAAAGGACCCCTTTAAAGAAAATGTAGGCTGACTGCCTTACCTGAATATTAATGCTGATTATTATTTGGTTTATTCCCCTAAAAAGTGTCAATAAAAGCAAACAAACAGGTTTAATTTAACTGGACACAGCTTTTCTTTGGTTTTATTTATTTATAGATTTTTTTTCACCTGTGACTGTGGCAGATCGCTTAACAATTCTACCAGCAACTTCAACCAATTTTATTATCTGACACCTCTGAAACCTACACTTAAGGTATTAGAAGTGACATGGCATGCTTGTTCATGTTGATTACCAATATGTTGATAAGACAATTCTCTTTACAGGAACGGAGTGTCCATTTTCCTAAGCTCAAACAGTGACCCTATGTTGGTGAAATTTTGTTGTCCTCATACTAAATTTTGTTATTGGCAGTTTATGTTAGTTTAGCTCAGGCTCATGCTAGTGTTGTTGCTTTTATCTTTGCTAAAAAGCCATTTATAAAGTAACTATGTTTACAGAGCTGCCAAATTTCAATATGGCTTTTGAAAATAAGAGATGATTTAAGAAAAAAAAACTGACAGCAACAGTGACATGAAAACATGTAGGAAGTGTAGGTCAAGGATATTGTTGTTTGTGAATGTAGCTATGCATTTCTGCTGCTTCACTGACTCAGTAGTCTGCTATTAGAGCCGTGAGTCATCGGCTGGAGGCACAGAGACATACATATATTCACATTCACACACACCGCAAGCCTCTCTGCAAGAATAAGCCAAATAAGCCAAAATAGCATCTTTCATCTTCCTTATTTTGTGTGTCACTTCATGCCCTCTTTGACAGATGACAGTGCAGATAGAGATGTATGAGGTATAAAGGAGAGACAACTGACATGTAATGGGGACCCTGGGACACATTTCCTCCTCTCATATAAAAAAGTGAATGTCTCCTTGTTTCCATTTATAGCAGCTGTATATTGCACTGTGTGTCTTGAGTGCAATAAACACTGCAATTAACAAAGTTTTTGACAAGTCACCTTTGGTGTTTAAATATATATGTACAACCTGCTATTAGGTGAGAGTAACACAGGACAGGAGAATAGTATCAACACAAATAAAGTGTCATGGACGACTTAAAAATACAAAGGTTTAAACTATAAAAATTCACAAAAATTACATTTTTTTTACAATGTTCTGACATTTAACATTTTACAGGCATATCACAAACAATAAAGAAACATTTAAATTGTAATTTGAACATAAACAGCAAACTTTTACTGGACTGCTCAGTCCAGCACCAAGCAATAAGAGTAATATAGACTGACGTTTTTTACCTCTGTCTCTAGGAGCCATTCTGCTCTGCCAAGAATGCAAACTATCAACATATATATTTATTAAGTGCATTTTTACTGAGCATCAACCTCTCCTATACCCCTGTATTTTAGATAAGAAAGACTTAACGCATAAATAAATAAAGGTTGCATGGGTACTTTATATATAATCAGAAATAGACTCTGATCATTGTTGCACAGGTAAAAGGAAATTGGATTGAGATCCTTGCCGGTGCAGAAAGGATAAGGATTACAAAAGATAAAAGAGAAGTAATAATAAAAATATTAAAAAATATAAGAAATGTAATGAGGACATACATATTAAAAACATATAAAAAAAACATTGATCACTGCACACACATTTTATTGCACATGGTGGTGCATTGTACACCAAACTGTGCAATGTCATGTGTCACAGGATAAGATGCAGCTGAGATGCAAGTGTGGATCTTAGTCAGTGAAGACATCTTTGTAGAATAAATTTATCTGTAATTTATCTGTAGTGTATCTGTTGCTGGTGACTTGAAAAAAACAGAGTCTGAGGGTCTGGTGTGAAAGAAAAACTTAAAATCGTGAAACTGGTTATATTAAATGGTTATTTATTTGCAGATGCAAATAAGATAAAGCCTATTTGCAACCTATGTAAAACTGTGTATGACAACATACAGCATCAAGTTCCATCTAACATTTCCATCTTTAAAATAGTTTAAAGACAGTAATTTATGTACATTTTAAGTTGTTTACATGTTAAGATTGAATTCCTGCTGTTCATAAAAGCAGCTCCGCTACTGAAAGCAAAATCATGTCATGAGATCATATTAATGTGCAATATTATCAAACCTCAATTAATCTCTGTCTTTGAGTCAGACTGGGAGCATGGAGGTAACATTATTGCCTGAGATGTATAATACTTAGTGGGCTCTAGAGTAAGGCACCAGATCTTTTAATAGAGAAAGAGACTTAGGAGAGAAGATGAGAAAAATGCCTTTGATGTGCCATAAATGCATGAAAGTAATTGAAGTGTTGGTTTGCTAAGGTTTAACTGAGGGTTTTATGGTAATTGATTTTTTTTTTTTTTAATAAAAGGATTTTTTTTCATATTCCTCACACAACAAAAGGCTTAACCCTTAATCCTAGTTTAAAGAAAACACATTTATCTTCAAAACTGTGCATACATTTATAAGGAAATTATTAAAAAGATATGATGCATTAATATATTTCAGTGTCTTAAACCATTCTGGACTGGAGTTTAATTACAATGACCTTATCTTCTATCAATGACTTCAGAAGGAGACCTAAATGGATGTCTATCAAACATGGACAGAATCCAATTAAAGATGTCAGGTTCATAACAATACAGGACTGTATGCAGACCTTATAATTCACATCCACTGAAGTCTCCACACCAGCGAGCTGCTATTCATTAGCTTTTGTGTCCCTTATCTGCTCCTGATGATGGTTTTATAGTAAAACCAAAAGTTTGAAACAGCACATACGCCTCTGGCTTCTCTGACATTACGATAAAACTTGAATGCTTGACTTAGCTCTAAGAACAGGCTTAAACAATCAAACAATGATTGCAACAGATAAAAGTAAGTGGGCTGCTGCAGTACAAAACAGGGTGGCAGGACACAAGACAAGTGACCTTTCTGAGGGCCAACCTGCCCCATTTCTACACAAACACACACAGACACACACAATCCCTGGAGGGACAAATATCCAGAGCAGGCACTTTGAAATATAACCTGCTGCTTATCTTGCTATCACACTTGATTCTAATTCATCATCTGAGCAGCTACGATTAGCTTCTTGAGCGGCCCCTACTGAGATATTCACAGGCCTCTGCTTTGGCCTTATCTTAGTTAGCCAGAGGCCGTGTTACGCACAGACTTTCTAAACAAGAACACAGTCCAGCCAAAAAGCCTCAGGAGCATCATTTAAAATGCAGCAGATAGTACACAGTGATGCAACAGCAGCTGAATGTGTAAAGTGGTTCAGTGCAGGATGGATTTACAATGTTTTATTCTTATTGCCATAAAGTGCACAACAACTGTCCCCTATCCCACTCCAAATCTGGAATGTCCATTTGGTTGTCACTATTGTCCTTGTCACTGATAAACTCTACTACAAACATGTTCAGCCTGTGACACATTGTATCACCCGCCTGCCAGTGATGAGTCTCAACAGAAGGCTGAAACACACATATATCCTTCCTTCACTGTGGAGTCCGGACTGTATCTGTAAAAGTCATCACAGCTGCACTAAATACACAAACCCTCACGGGCTTCTCATCTCTCTTTGTTGGAATGTTTTTATTGCAGGTTTGAGAGGGACAACTTCACACCCCTCACCCACCCAAGCCCACCACTCACCCCAGACCAGCACTACCACAACCCCTTTCACACTTCTAGCTGCTCTCCAACCTGCCCCCCCGTCACACTCAGAGTGTGTGAAGAGGAGTTGAGCCAGCTGTTTAAGAAACAGAAAATCAGGAAAGCACCAGGCCCAGA
>JAPZDZ010000010.1:3088862-3112503 GCA_029783805.1 Acanthurus tennentii
TCGCTGTCTGCGTGATAATTGGGGATGGAGTTTATCTGCCTGTCAATTTATGCAAGGTGTATGAAGAGGACAGGACACTGTTGCTTTAACAGAAGAAAGAAATAATCTAATCTGCAAATTGCTTTTTTATTATAAATCATGACTACATTAATTTTTGACAATGAACAATATCTGCATGGACAGTTTTGGCCCTGAATTACTTGATATTATATTTAACATTTTGTGGTATCACACACCACTACCAGAGGAGATTAAATATGATAATGTAGACTTGCCAATCCATATTTATCAGTTACTCTTTTTAAGCCACATGAATCTTTACATCTCTTTTTACATTGTCATGTGACCAGTTGCTAAAAAAGTAATGTTTTACTTTTTTAAACTTTTTCCTTTCCGTCCTATGCACCCAACACACACCTGAACTACAACACTATATGTTTTCCAGCAAGTTCTACCACAGGTACTCGACATGAGGTTACTGACAGTGTTGTGTGAAATAAACAAAGTGTTGGGTCACCTTTAGTATGGCAAACTCTGCCTTTTTGCTGCGTGCCACTGCACCCAAAATCTCAATCAGGTTGAACTTTGGGTGCCGTGCAATGGGATGTCAGGAGTGAGCACAGCAGAAATTGAATTTTGTCTAAAAAAGGCCTTTAAAAAGGAACATGGTTCATATCACGTCAATAAAAACTGATTCTTCTGTTTCACTGGAATCTTTGTCAGAGGCTGTGAAGGTGCAAGTGCTCTCACTGATGGGTTGATTTGCCACCTTCTCCAACATTACAAAGGAGGGCGTTATAAACCTTTCCCTTCGCACAGCCATATTACAATGTAGTAAGCAGTATGTTTCTCAAGTGCTATACACAACTGAAAAGGTTCCCTACTTGTCTTACAGTTCACTGTTTTAAGTGAGAAACATCACCTGGACAGGAGATGATAAAAGTTTTACTGGGACAGTACAGCAGATAATTTTGATACACCAGACCCATTTTTATCTACAACACTAATCTAAATTCAAAACATTACGTTAGTTTATGTCTATTTGGATACAAGCAAATTTTATCAGTACAGAAAGATAATAGAATAAAGCTACTGTTTTGTTACTTTTCTGTGATGAGTTTAAGAGTTGTTGCTGGCAGTTACAGTAAATACACAATAGGTAGAGTAACAATGTGGGACACAATTATTTCTTTAGAAGGCTCACCTTGCTAACATGGGCGATTTAATTTGGCTGCAATCATGAAAGGCGGGCAGAAAAAAAATAATGAATGATATTTAGTATTGGGTGATTTCCAGGAGCTTCAGATTTAAATGGGAAACTCCTGCTGCAGGTTGTCATGATGCTTGTTTTTCTATTTTGTCTTGTTTTTGGAAGCTAGATCAAATGTGTGTGAAATGATTCGTAATTACCTCTCCTCTTATACTCTAATAAAGCCACTCTTTCATGACTATGCATCGAGAAGACAGATTTCAATTAACAGATTTTAAAGTAAATCTGAGAGAGAGTGCAATATATTACTAGACAGCTTACTTAAATATATGAGAACACAAATCAGCCAGATTTTTCCATTTGTGGTTTATAGATGATGGTCTTGCTGCACATCTTGCTATTTCTAAAAAACAAAAACGAAAACTCTGACACACTGAAGGTTATGTAATTTGCATCTTGGCAGTTTCAACAACATTTTTAATGGATTAACAGAAGAGGAGGATTGCTGCAATTAGCATATAAACTGAACCAAAATGACTGAACAAACAGAAACGAGTGACTCTACATCTTCATAGGCTAAAGCTGTAATAAAGACAGGGTGGCAGAGAGACACAGACAGAGTGGAGGGAGTGGAGGCCAAAATAAAAGACAGAGGAAAAATATAAAAAATAGGACTTGAACTACCTAATACGATAGGTAATATTAGGGTTAACATTACATTCTTCAAATCAACAGATCACTCAGTGGAGTTTTACACCAAACCCACTGCTGTTCAATCCAAAGATGACTTGTGAAACCATCCTCCTCTTACCAGAGGTGTTGTGGGTAATTCCTTTTGACAGGTTGGCCATCTGAAGCACACAGGACACTGACAGACTGCCCATCCAGCTCTGCAGGACAACACAAGCACATGTGTCAAGGCCCATAATGCCTAGCTGCATGTGCCACCCCTCCACACCTCTATCCTTTACCCTCTGTGTCTGAGTATAAAAGGATCACAGTGAAAGAAAGTGAAGGACTTGCAGTGGTAGTAAAAATAGTGGAAGACAGAAGTTTTCTGATAAGTTGAAAAGCAGCCGTCCACCTGCCTGGGAAGTGCTCAGATGGCATTAGAATTGAGAGCTGAGAGGTGTTTTAGGGACAAAGTGAAAAGAAAATAGCTGACTCACTGGTTCACAAAGTCGAAAAAAAGCTAGACACTGGTTCCAGTGTTTGCTCAGTGAAACAGATGAAGAAATGTCTGCCTGGAGAAAAAGATGGAGCTGAATCATGGAAACAGTGCTTGAGTTATTCTGTATCCTCACATAATAAACAAAGCTGCAAGATGTGTACTTAAGGAACCTACAGGAACTCTTCACTTTGTGGTAATGCTGACAGGGAGGCTAATTTTTACCAAACTTTCCCAAACTAGACTACAGTCTTTGTCAGAAGCAGTCACTTACAGCTTCTGTTCTATCACATTGAAAGTTTTAAAGACAAACCTCATGGTGTCTTTAAAGGAGAAGCAAGTGCCAGGGTTTGTCATCAAGATTGGTTGGTTAGAGGAACTCTAAGTTCCTCTCTCAACAACAGTTTATTATTTCTTTTGTTTATTTGAGGCCAAAGAGGAGGGCCTACAAAGAAAAGCAAGCTGAGATGCCTTGTAGACCTTTTGTTTGAGTGAAAACCCGCAGTATCTCAGGCCACAGTGTCAGTCTTAAAGTAGAGAGCTGCTGACCTAGAAGAACTTTAAGTCTCCTGAGTCCCATGACAGTTTAAAAGTTTACTAACTGTTCTGTGTTCACAGTTTGGCAATGTGTTTGAATTCAACACAAGGCACCCAGCCTATTTCTGCTTGGCCTTCACAGAGAGAAAGTACCAACATGCATCAGTGAGCTTGAGTCCCATGCAGAGCGAGATTAAAATTGTCCCCCTTGCTGTGGAAAAGTTGAAGAAACAGAGTCTTACAGACAAACCTCGGGTTCTAGACGACTGAGCGCAGTGTGCCAGAGCCGCAGGACAAGAGCTCAATGTCATTTCACAGCTTTAAGAGGAGGGCTGGATGCTGGCAAGGATTTGGGAAAGAGAACAGCAACAGAGGGAGGTGAGAGGAGGAGGTGCAGGAGGGGGGCTAATCCAAAAACATCACTGCCAAGCTGCACACATACACACACTCATCAACACACACACACGTAGAGAAGAGGGCCAAAAGGTCAGCAGTGTGTGCCTAGTTTAATTATGATGAAATATCTGGCAGCGATGTGGACAGCACCCAGGTGCGTACTGGGAAGACAGGCTGTCACCAATCTGTCAACGGTCTGCCACAGCCTGGACACACACTCACCTGTACACCCCCCCCCCAACACACACATACACACACAAATACATGCACTGTCCTTTACATTAAGAGCCACAGTTAAATCTTTCACAGACAGTGATAAGTTTAAGTATGAAGGCTCATGGTCTCTGACAAAACAGTGTTTTATAACAGTGTTACTCCAATAATATAAAATACATCAGTATGACAATGACAGAACCACTCTTATTAATGCACTTATTTCTTGTTAATGTCTATTTGTATTTTTGGGAATTTAAGATAGTGAGTTTAATTATGCCTGTTACTTTGATGTAGGGTACACCATTATATATAATTTATTTTACCAATATATCAAATAACTTTATATGTGCGACAGGGTTTGCTCATAGTGAGTTATGAGGTTGGTTATGACCCATCTCCCTGCATTTCTCTCAGCTCTGCAGAGATCTTTCAGTGCACTGTGCTGTTTGTAAACTTTGGTTTCACCTCACTGCTCCCATCACTGTCATTTAAAGCTGCAGCAACAGGCAGCTTTTTCAGCAAGAAAAAAACAACTCTGATAAAACTGCTTTACACTTTTCAGCTCAGCACTAAATGGCAGATTAACAAAGATAGAAGATCATGTGACCTATGTGATGAGTCGGCAGTGGGTTTTTGCAAGGCCTATGCAAGCTGGAGGCAAATGACTTTTTAAAGGGAATAGTCAGAGTAAATAAGACCTTGGACATTCATACTATAACATTTATGCTGTAACATTTATGAGTGCGTAAAGACTAGGCCATCTTAAACCTTCAGAAAAATTGGAAATGTTAATTAAATGTTGATGTCCTACATTAAAAACCTCAGAGCTAGTGAATATGAGCTGAGTTTTTATTTTCTTTGAATTTATTTGGCTGGTTATTTAAAAAATAAAAGTAAAACAGAAAGGAGGATCTTTCAAATTATGTTCACCTTTTTTGTGATACAGACTCAGTAGATTAGTTATGAAGACACTCATGATTTGACAAGGGGGTTTCATTTTCAGGATTGTGAATGATGCATGGTTTGTGTTACTAACAATGAAAGAGTGCAGTGTGAGCATCAAGTATTTCCAGTATTTTAGCTTGTGTATTCAATAGTGAGATTTTGGAAGGGTTTCAGAAGATTACTGTTATGTGTTATGATTAAGGTTTGTGAAGAACAGAAATATGTCCTTTAAAAAACTCTAAACACTATGCAGACTTAGTTTATTAACAGCACTTATCGATTTTCTAAACATAAACAGTTGAAACCACATCCATCTCCTTCCTCTCATGTTCCTTTATGGTGAACAGTCCCTTTATTCATTTTCTGCACAAGGAGAACATGATATTACAGAGTACAGTGAGCTGAATTGTTGATTTTCAAATAAGGACACAAATCTTTGATTTTAAAATACTTTATTTCATAAAGAATATCTTAATTCAACTTGGTCAGTCACACATACACAGTAAGGATAGAAAATGCTTGAACTAGAGAATAAGAGAAAAACAATTAGAATTGGGCATTCCTATCTGCTCCTTGAGAAGCGACTTACAAAGTGAGCTCATCATTGTGAAGTCTGACTCTGAAGAGAGGCCCGAGGGTTGAAAAAACTGTGCTACACATGAAAGATGTAGATTTAAGCACCTGCCCTGCTGGAGTGTCTGTGAGAAACACTGAATCCGTTCCAGCTGCAGGAATGAAGATCTGTGGCTGAGCCTGAACTCTGAGCGCAAAAATCTGTAATAACTCAATGTTTTCAGATGGCTCAGACACTTTCTCAAATTTTATTTTCACTATCTGCTACACTTGCTTTTAGTCAAATAAGAGAGAGAGAGAGAGATTAATGCTCAGTATCTTTCACATCCTCGGCTTTGTTCACTACTTACTGTCCTATCATGGTGTGGTTACACTGGAAAATAAGGTTTAGTTTAAAATAGAGCATGGAAGCAAGCCATCAGTATCTCACAAATAGACAGAAATAAATTAATTTAAATACTGAAAAGACAAGATTTTGGTCCTTGTTGTAAATTGAGCTATAAAAGATTCACATTGTCTCTCCATCTGTAAATAGGGCTGGATGGTTCTTTTCATGTTGGAAGACCTTCACCTGTGTGGCTAGACTATCATAAATGATCTCTAATATTTAGCCAATATTGCAAAGATTGTGCAAGATCTAAGACACTATTTGTGCAAGAAATATGTGCTCCTCTACTATAAAAGCTTGGACGGGTGTCAGTTTTTAGTTTGAGTTTTTAGAAAAGAATCCTGCACTAGAACGACACTAGGACAACACTAAGAAGGCATTTAGCAGTATAGAATACTTTTAACTGGATCATAAATCAATTAGAAATGCCTTTTTTGTTAAAAAATACACCAAAATGCACACGTCACAAAAGCCATTCACGTAATGTTAGAAAGAAAAAACCCACAGGCCAAAGACTGGATGTGCCATCCGGGGGGGGGGGGGGGGGGGGTTCAGGAATGGATGCTCTGCTGTTTTCCCTCAAGAGCAGTCCCTTTTCTGTACAGTGCGATCCGTTCGTCCACTTGTCCATCGATCCCTCAGTTCTGACTCACCGGTGAAGCTACAGTTGGTGAGGTGTGTGTGTGTGTGTGTGTGTGTGTGTGTGAGACGACCGAGGGTCGGTGAGCAGTGCTGGGCTGGACAGTGCTTCACCATGCTGTGCCTGAGACTGTGCAAATGCTACTGTGCTCTTCATCCTCTGGGCTACTGGTGCTGCTACAGTACAGTATGTACGGTACCATTCCAGAGGAGGCTGGGTGTGTGTGTGTGTGTGTGTGTGTGTGTGTGTGTGTATGTGTTTATATGTGTGTGTTTGCGGTACAAACGTTGGCCAGGCAGTGATTCACTCGGGTCTCTCTATGACAGGAGTTTTAGTCAGTTTGTATGTACAGTTAAGCATAAAACATGTCCTTTCAACTTAAGAGGACAAAGCAGAAAAGAGGCTTCGACCTCCATCCAGTTCACTGTTTGGCTTCACAGCAAAAAAGAAAAAAAGCATTTTTCTTTCTCTGCTTTACTCTTAAAGAAGAGAAAAAAATTCATTTCCAGACTGAGACAATGGCAGCCTGTATTTCCAGAAGTTTTTTTTGTTTCTCTTGGGTTGCTGATATATCAGTTGTTATGAGGTAACCAAGGAGTAGATCATACTGAAACACAAGAGAAAGAAACAGGAAACAGAAAGTGAGTCAATGCTCTGATTGGACAGGCAAGCAGGAGGCGACAAAGTAAAAATTACCTAAAAATTCAGATCATCTCATGGCTTATTTGAAGTTTTCACATAACAAGCACTGTGTGTGTGTTTGAGTGTGCGTGTTGGAACATTTAATTGGTCCATAGTAAGTTTTTCTGCTGACTCATCTCTATGCCGCCATCTTAACTGCTTGCAGATTTATTGGGAAGTCTGTTTGTTTACTTGAAAGACAGAAAAACTCTGTGGTTTATTTATTTCAGCTGCTGACAAACTTTTATGCGTGATGTCCCTTTGAAACTTTTCTTTCATAATCTGCATTATTCAGATTAAATCTGTGTTTACAGTCCCTGATTCTAGAGGCTGAAATATGATTCTGGTGTGTATGATTACACATATATGATTCTGTGGTACTTTCTATACAACATGTAAAGACTTTACAAGAGATCCCACAGTAGTTGACCACACCTGCATTTGATTGCACTTACCACGAGAGTAACACTGTAATTAGCAGTGTTATAGCAGGGATGATAATAGAGTAAAGCAAGATTAGGCAACTTTTGAGGAAGAAAGAACAAAATCATCCATTTGTAAGTAAAAGGTTGTATTCATTAGCAATGAAACGCATGTTTATGTAATCCAGCACATTAAAGGGTTTTACTTCTACTGTCTTACTTGTTACCAGTAGCTAAGGTGGTTAATGTTAGCAAATATTAGATAGAATAATGATTTTGCTTGCTTAATGAATCTAATTTCCTAATTGTGATCTTAATGTAAATATCAAAGAGGTGCTATTCACAGGGCAAAGTACTATACCAAAAATATGTGTCTGAATGTGTTTGATTTGAATTTGCAACCCCTTGCTAGATTATGTTCTGCTGTGATGCAGCAGGTTCAAATTTTCTGCCAGATGACTGCATGCAAGTCGACATGAGCACGGCATGAAAAATGGCAACTCCCTTACTCATTTCAACGACACATTAAGGCATTAAGAGTTCTGGCAAAAGATATTATTATAATAGGTGATTGGAAATTTGGCTTTTGAGGAGTATATCAATTAATTTACAGCATTTATAAAACATTTAAGTGATGTAGGCATCACATGAATGCATCAATAAGTAAATTCCAGTATTATAATACACAAATGACCCTAAAAAGGCTCATTTCTACTTAATATTTAGTTTGACTTTTGGTACTTTTAATATATTTAATGCTTGTATTTTGTAATTTTATTTGAGTAAAATATCTGAGTACCTCTTCCAACAATGGCTATATGTATTTTTTTAGGACAGAGCCCAATAGATAGAATGCTTTGTGAGAGCTCTCCAAAGTTGTGAGATCCTGTCTCAGAGTATTATAAACCCATATAACTCACATATCTATAACTCAGATTTTCGTGGGTACTATAAGATAATAATAATGAAGATAAGTCACACACTCCTAAAAATGCAGCAGGTTGCATTTGTTCTTAAAAAGCAGTTGTTTGCTTCCTGGGCGCCATGTTACCTAGTTAATAACATTTACAATTTATCTGTCACTGCACTTAAAGCCTTAGCGGCCATTGTTTAGCTGCATAGTGTGGCTTTCTGTCCTGTCTGGCACAACACAAGGCATCAGGGACAACCAGGGAAACTATTATTGTACATTTTGACAGAGAGGCGAGGAAGGCTGCAGCTTGTTTTACAAAGCACACAATAGAACAAGGCATCAAGGTGCTCCGAGCACAGCAGCTTTTTAAAGCTTTTCTTCACAACCTCTTAAATGATCAGCTTTACAGAGAACTACTGGCTGATTCAAACTTTATTCCAACAACTCAGTGATGGAGGATACTGAGGTTCGTTGTTCTCTTTAACTATTAATGGAAAAAAAAGTAGACAGTATTTTTTTTTTGCATGTGTGAGCGGTGGGAAGCTCAGAAATACAGATGCTGAAATAAGTAGCTTTTTTAGTCACATGAAGCTTTCCAAAATGCTGCTATTTGTTGTTCAATAAAAGAGAACATGTGAAGGCAGCCATGAGCCTGGAGCCAGTTTGGATTGCATTAAATCATCGGAGAGACACCACTGCACATGAGAGCTACCAAGTGAGGCAAAGACTGCTCGTGATGAAAACGTTTCATCATGATGGCTACACTGTTCCAGTCCTCTCAACTGTCAGTGCCTGAAGAAAAGCTCCAGCAATTAAACTAAATGAAATATCATTCAGTTTAAACAAACCTTACAAATGTTGCACGCTGACAGAGTGTCGTGTTAACAGTTTTTAAAAGAAAATGATTTTAAGGTTAATTATTTTTAATGATAGCAACATACAGAGCTTTAAGAGGATCCTCATTTGGTTGTCACAAAAAGAAAATTCATGAAATACTTTTCCATGTGGCTTAAATTTTCTTGAGAAGGTATTTCTCATGTTTTTGAAGACTTAATTGGAACCTAAAGCTGCTGCAACATGTTCAAACTGATCCATGCCTGGATTAGAATAGAAAATTTTAAAACTAACATTAAAACATGATGTACATTGTGTCAAACCACTTTTAAACCAGAAATTCTAACAACAGTTCCTTTTCACTGTTGCCAATAACACTGTTTCTATATTAAATATCTTACATTTTTAGGTTTTTACCATGACCTAAAAGTGTAAAACAACAATCCTTCCTGGCATGTTTGTGCTGTTTTATTCAATTCTGGAAAAACTGCAGCTGAAGAGAAGTTGCTGAATGCAAAAGAAAAGGCAAAAGCTGATGAACATCATGTAATGCAATGAGCATGTATAAAACAAGCTGTAAAACAGACATTGTTGCCAAGTGACGAAGTGAGTTTACCACAATAAAGATTTTCAGTTTAAGAGGTTTTGCTTTTTTATCATCAAAGACACAGTGATGTTTGTGATGTTTACCTAAAAAAAAAAAGAGATTAATAAAGGATTGCATGAAACAGCAGCAGCCAAAAATCACAGATTGGAGATTCACCACTTGTCTAACTGAGATGTGACTTGATGAGAACAGATCGGCACCTCGCTGACAGTAACTAATGCTTCCAAACGTTTAATTCATCCCTGAGGCCTTTCCGAGCTCCTAACACCTCAGTTAATCTCTGCTGGTGAGAAGACCGAAAGTTCTCTCTGTTGACTCATGAATATCCATGGACAGAGAGAAAATATAATGCAGAGAGAAGAGAGATAGAGACAGGGGATGTGTGTGAGGGGCAGGATGGACAGACAGAGAGTGAGACATGACCCTGTCCTATTAAAAAACCTGTGACATCTGGCTTCATTAGCAGTCGATTGATTTGTAGCTTTTTAAATTACAGCTCCCTCACTTTCACAGCCTTATTAGACTATAACCAACATAATTTATGCTAAAATATGACTTGTTATGTGAGAGATTATAGCTAAGAGGAATTTTGCCACTTAGTGCTTTGTGATAATGGAAGAAATATAATGCAGTTTATTTATCTATCATCTTGATTCAAGGAAAAAAAGGCATTCGTGCATGTTTAATTCTGCACAAGGAGCTAGAAGAATAATAACAATACATCTATTTTGTTCAATTTCCATGTCTAGTTTTATTGAATTAAGTTAGAACGTGTTTGCATATTTGATTTGATTAGATCTGGACTCATTTTAAAAATGTCTCAAAAATCAAACGGTAGATGCTGTTAGAATCGAATTATTGCTGAGCACATTTCACCTTTTTACACAGGAACATGTGTGTCAGTCAGGTAACATCCAATCTCTGTAGCTCTAATTAGGGTGCAGATAATTACATGCATGTGTGAAGTGAACCACAAAGGAAGATAAATCCAATTTCTTTCAGCTGTCGTGTTATTTTTATGTTTTTAGCTTTTACAGAAAGTCAACACAGCTGTGTCAGGGTTCCCACTTATTCCAGGACATTTTTGGTGATGATCTTGTTGATATGACAGCAAGGGAGCAAACCAAGCACTAACATTATTCCTCTTGAATGGTCTGTTTTAATATTGTTTTTTAAATGCAGAGCTATAACAGCAAAACAGGCTGTAAACTACACAAATGGAGTCTCAAAATGGCCACAGTGGAAGCTGAGAGTAGTGATAGAAACAGAGGGGGATGCGGCTGTTGTCTGTTGGCTGCTCTGATGCGCTCCGCTCCAGTGATGCTGACCATCAGGGAATTCAGCTAAAACCACTTTTGAGGCAGACATGGTACAACCTGCTTTACTGCCATTCACTGTGATTGACTCTTCGGCTGATAGCGCTGTTGGCAGCCCGTCAGAAGAGGCACTCTGTTGTACACAGGGATTTTATTACATGAAAAATGAAGGACACACTCTTTTACTTCTTTAACTCAGTGGAGATCTGATGTTTTATTACATCAAAATGAAAAGACTTAAAATGTGAGTCCCGCAAGTATAAAATGAGAATCATATGGGCTGATATTGAGTGACTAAAGGGAAAAATTGGAACAGGGTTGTTAATATAATCCAGAATATAATTCAGCTCTTTCAGATTTCAGGTTTGCTCATTTTTTGGAGCCGTGATAGCCTCATTGTTTATTCTTAGCTAAAGCAAAATAGAGGAATTCAGTACAAGTATTCCACGAAAACAAGACTGAATAACTATTGATCTTTGGTTTTAGCTGCAGTTACAAAGAAGTGGCATTTACAGCCCATGTTCAGTTTGGGGAGCTGTCAGTAGTTGGTGTTCGGCGCTCAACTTCAGTGTCCCAGTAACTAACCCTTTCAGCCATCGCACTCTCTTTAAAGTGGACTTGTAGTGTTTTACACTACATATCCTGGCTGCCTGAAGCCTTCTGAAGCCCTGAACACAAATTTCTCCCATGTGTAGGAGAGTGGAAGTGTATTTTACTCTCCTGTGGCCCAAATGTGTATTACAAAAAACACTATTAGCCTGATAATATGAGTTTAATGGAAGATGAGTTAAAAAGAAAAATTACCCCACCTTTTTCCACCAGAAACAAGTTAATCAGACAAATGATCCTGTAAAAAGGAAAAATAAATCAATCAATGAATAAATAAGTAGAGGCTAAGTTATGTATAGAGGCTACATGTCCTCACTGCAGGGGTACTGGGTTTGATTTTGCCCAGCAGCCGGATGCTGCCTTCCTCTCTCTCCAGAACTCCTATCACTTCTCCAGCTATCCTATAAAAATAAAAGGCATAAAAGCACCAAAATATACTTGAGAAATATATAAATAGATAAATTGATAAAAAATAAAATGATTCAGTCTGTTTTTTTAATCATAAACGCAGGAGAGAAAACAACTCAGATGAAACTTGGGAAATGGCTCTTAAAGACTTATTCTTCTCCTTGCCTTTGTGGGCTTCTGTTTGTTTTTGTTTTCTTAAATCTCAAAATGCTGAACAAAATACAATTAGTTCCAACATTGCTATAAGTTCATTTACTACATTGACAAATTAGTCACTATGATTGCATCCTAATTCATAAAGGCCTTACAGTTTAGTAGTAATTGCTGTAGTGTGTCTTCCTATTGGCTTTACAGGGTGACATCACATGCTTTAAAATCACATGCCCAATTATGTAAGTGAGTATTGCTTATCATGGGTTATAAGCTTTAATCGATCTCTTATTGGCCGTCGGATTAATAAAAAAAGGCTGATGCCGACATGTCAAAATGCCAAATATCGACGCCGATGATCAGCCCGGCTGATAATCGGTCTATCCCTACTTTTAATAAACTTATAATAGCTGCATCCATGGCTCGTATTGTACATCTAGCCATGTACAGCACTATATTCTCCCCCCATCTCTGATGCTCCATGTTAATTTTGCTCTTCATAAAAATCTAGACTGAAGTACCAGTTTATTAGTGCTGTTCTGTTTGTTGTGCTCAGCTGACTGTGTGTCAGATTCTTCACTTGATTTTAATAAACACCTGCAACATCACACAGCAGACAGAAACCATAAATCTATCTCTAAGATAAAGAGAGTGATGTGGGCATTTATGTAGCGCAACTACTGTGGCTTTGGTCAAACTCTAACGGTAATTAATGTCAGGTCAGCTATTACACACAGATACCAGGTTTGTACAGTAACATTGTTTGTGCTTAAGCATCCTGAGCTTCATCAGAGCTGTCAGAAATTTTTTACTTTAAGAAGCTTAATGTCCAAAATAAGCTAAACAAGCTTTATATAACAAGACATGTGATATTTAAGTATCTACCATGATATAACAGTATAAAGATGTTAATTAGATGCTAGGAAGGCTTTACTATAGTGAGAATACACAATATTTTAATCCAGTAAACCTGCAAGTATTCATCAATTGAGATGCAGTGAAAGTCACTGAATTATTGATACAGGGCATCAGAATCAGTTATTCTCATATACACTCATCTAAAGTGTACAGGCAAACCAAAGTTGGAAAAAATTATATCTCATGTGCACAAAATTGCATTTTGAGTGCTCAGTGTAATTAAAGGTAGCCTGACCTTCACTTACAGTGTGGACATACTTTACCAAAGCCGATAGATTAGTTTAAGAAAAATAATTCAAAGTATTTATTGGACAAACTACTCCACTTATCTCTGCAAGAAAACAATTGCATTGTTATTGCAGTCAAAAGTACTTCAGTCTTAGACAAGCTTACTGGGGGTTTAGTCCAATCAGATTGTCCTTAATTTGTAAATAGCCTCTCAGAGCCAATCACGGACTCTGATATTTGATCTACTTTAGATTTGCCTACATTAGTTGACCGTTTATTGTTTGTATTTAAGACATGCTTGATGAGAACCGATCAATGTTATTGGATGACAAAAAAATATTAAATATCTCCCCTTGAATAATCAATTAGTCAACTTCTTTTTGGATGTAGCTTACAACTAAAATGAGGCACTCAGACTACATTACTGGGAACCCTGTGTGACAAAAACATGCTAAATATAAATGTGTGATTTTTTTTTAGGTAGTTTAGCAGTTCTTCTCCTTCCTTTGTGTCCACCTCTTGCACTGCCATATTTCCACAGTAACCCTGAACATACAAACCAAACCCTGGACTCAGATTTTGCCTTTCAGGTTAAGTTCCATGGCCGTCATTATTGAGGGACATTCAGTTGGTTATTATCTGCAACCTTAGTGCTACACAAAGTCATAGATTAGTTGTATCTTATGTCTCTGTGCTGCATACTTTCATGTTTAATGTGTGATGTTACCATTTCACTAACTTTCTAACTATTTTTACCAACTAGAATTGATGTGACTGTTCTGTTTCTCTAAGTTTTATTGCTGAGAGCTGCTCTGAGCTGATTTGTGGAAAATATAATTATGAACATAAAGAAATCAGTCACATGTAACTTATATTAAACAATGTTCTGTATCAACTTGATATATAACATTTTGAGATGAAGAAAGTTAAAGAACATATTTGCTTTCTCTTCACTGAAAAAAACCCTGATCATATAAGTGCACAGTAAAGAAGCTTTATCATTGAATAAACAGTTTTTTTCTGACATAGTAAAATCTTATTTAAGCTCATTTTTGATGATGATGATGATGATGATGATGATGATGATGATGATGTTTCTTTCTTTCACATTCCATTAGTCTCAACATCTGTCTAGCTAATGATTAACCTTGTGTGTGCATGCATGCGTGCGTACATGCTTTTGTGTATGTGTGTGATCAATAAAAAGGCCAGATTTTCATGCCTGGGAAGATGGGAAGAACAGCAAATACAATAAAAGGTTAGCAGCAGGATAGCACAAGGGTAGCAGCATACAACAACATGATAAGGAACAGAATGTCAGACCACAGAGGTTAAACCAAGCTGAGAACAGACAGGAAACCTGTGCCTTGCAAGGGAGAAGTGTTTGTTAATGGAGCATGTAACATTTTACACAGCGACCTAATGAAAGACAAGAGTTCAGGAGAAGAAAGAGAAGATAAACAGGTGAGAGGTTGGAGGGCAAAGGTAACATTCTGGATGCTACATTAGTCATACAGGGCTTCATTATCATTCATTGTCAGAGGAGCTACAGCTGAGGAGGATGTGACAGCACAGAGCTCAGCAGGGCCAAGATTGAACAGAATTGTGTAAACATGGTCTAACTAGCAATGTTTCTTTTTTTTTTAGCATTTAGACTGACACAAAATGACAAGCACACTGGTTCCTCTTTCCTGATTAAATTATACCCAAACATCAAGGGATTGAACTATTTATCTGTTTACATAAAAATGTGTCGGACGGGTGAAACCCTATGAGAAATACATTTAGCCCAGGTCAGTTCAATTTGCTCTGTGCCTGTGCTGCTCTCCCCCTGCTGTGTCCAGGTGGACAAAATCAAGAGTTATAGAGTAATTCCACTGGATCATCTGCACCAGATAAGCTCCACTGAGCAACCAAAAAGGATTTTAAATCACCCGTCACCCAGGTGTGGAGGTGAGTGCTCAGGTGGAGCTGTGTGTCTGTGAGTGGATGCACAAATTCATTATGTGCATATCGTACAAGGGCTTTTGTGCCTGTGTGTGTTTGTGTGTGCAGTATGATTTACTGTGAAGGTGTGAAGGATCTTTAGGTCACAGTTGCAGGTGAGCGGTGCTGGAGTATGTTTGGTTTTGAGGGAGAAGTGAAAAAGAAGGATCGGTGTCACAGGGCAAGAAAACAGAAACACGTTTCAAGCAGCTTTCAGAGAGCTTCACTTCCAATTCAACCAGTCCAGTGCACCCACCTACTGTTTTTAAATGACTAAACATTTTATTTGTGGATAACACCAGTATTCTTGATATACAAACTAAATTTACAATGTGATCATTTGATATTTTTTCACCAAAAGGTTAGTATCTTGAATTATTTGAATTTAAAATAAGAATTTCAGGAAAACAAGTCCTCTTGAACCTGATAAAATTGAATGTGAATGAACCGTCCACCTGCTTTGTAGAGAAGTACCTCACTACTGCTGCTGCTGCTGCCACTGGTTTCTAAAACAGCAAAGAGGTTCAACATTAGCTACAGCAGGACAGCATGAAGTGAGATGGAGAAGCAAGATGATATAAATTCAAAATGAAAGCTTGAGTTACAACTACAGAGATCCAGTGTCCACAACAGGCTTAAAACACACCAGTCAGGATGTGTTTTACCTTGTCTCACTCTAACTTAAATAAAATAAAAAATAAATCTAACCATGCTATAGGGACACGACTACTGGGCTACAAATCTTAGCATAAAGCCAATCCTTTACAGTGCTTTCTTAATCAGAAAAGTTTATGAAAACAAGATCAGGTGGCACTGGTCAATATTTTAGTGCATTAATTTGAAACATACGCTGTACACTTTACTTTTCTGCTGACCTTTTTCCCAGAACCTGTAAATTAACTTGTCTAGGGTACCTAAACAACTTAACTTTGAACCTAGAGTACATTTTTTTTACAGAGACAGCAATAGTCAAAACTACTTCAATGGTCCTTTAAATTTACCTCCAAGGGTTCTTGTTCATTGAACCAACAACATACTGACTTCATCTACTGATGTAGGCACTGGTGTGAAAATGGATGAGATATGTATAAAATTGAACATTAGCTCTTTTTCTATTTTTTCCCTTTATTTCTATTACTAAACCATGCCAGGAGGGGAAATTTATCATATTCTCAAACAAAGTATTTAATGCTCTCAGTTGAAAAAAAAAAATTTTCTTACGGTCAACTCTAAAAGTTTGGAATCTGTGCCGTGGACATGCTACTTTTCCATCCACGAAAAACTGATTTTAAACAATGCTGAACATAAAATTAAACTTAAACAAAAATACAAATATATTTGACAACATGCTACTACTTTACATTCGATCATGTGTTAAAAGTTTACAGACATCTTATTATAATTAATACCAGCAACAACAGTTTCCTAATAGCTGCAGCTGTAAGAACACAGTGCTTTGGCCACATGAGAGTGAAGTCAGGTATATTGCATTCTTGCATGTTACATTTCTGAATCATGCATATAGATTTTAGGATGTAAAGTGAGGTTAACTTTAAAGATGCTACTAAAACTGAAAACAGTATCTTGTGTCAAAATAAAAGTGTAAGTCACCTGTTGCTCATGATGTTGCTTTTCTACCTGTGTGGTTTTGTTGTGATAAACATATTAACATCGCTTTGAACAGAGCATGTCCTTCCTTAAACGAGATATCCACAGCACATCATTTCTTTACAAGGATGGGAGCATATGTTAAATGTTTAGTCACAGCATTTTCACACACAAACAAAAACAACTCCATGTTAAAGTTGCAATCCTTTTTGGGCTATTGGATAATCGTCAAAAATCTACTGAAACTGAGAATGGCCATGATTGCTTCCATCTTTTTCATGCTGTTATCTTATGATAATGGGATGAATTAATGCGTTATCACAGAATAACAAGCTTGTTTTCTTTTGATAACGCATAAATTAAAATGAGCTTTTTTTATCTTGTGATAACACATTAATTTATCCTGTTATCATGGGAAAATGAGCCTTATCTTATTATAATGAAATAATTGTCTTAAGATAATAGAATGGTAAAAGATAGTCGAGACCATGGCCACTTTCAGCTCTCATAAAATCCTCTTCTGTGCTAAAAAACTTTTTACTATCTTGAAGCAAAAAAAAAAAAAGTAGTTTATACCTGATATGGCTCCAAACAACAACAAAAATAATTCTCAAGCTCAGCGTTATGTAAATAATAGCAAATGAGACCCTGACATAGATCAAAATGGATATCAAACGAATTTATCAAAACTGTGGCGCCTGTGGAAGACCATTAGGGTCAGATTTATTTTTTTTTATAATATTTTGTCTAAATTTTCTCATATTGCATAAAAGGTAAAAGGTAAAAAAAATATAAGGATTGTACCTTTAAGTGTTTCCATTGATAAGACCTATTAGAGGGATATGTCCAGGTTCCACACACTGCAGCACCCACATGACACATGAAACAAGAATCCGGAGTGATTAATAACAGCATTATTAGACATGAACAGGAACAGAGTGTGCATTAGAATCATGTTGGCTAACAGCAGAACATTTTAGCAAAAACATTAGTCAGACAAGATCATTGAACATTGTATAAACAGAAAAAACTATGCAAATTAATAAATACCATAGCTTATAGAATAACCATCTTAAGTATAAAAACACAGAATAATGGAGATTTTAACAAGGCGTAGCAGTTTATCCTTCGGCTGTCCACTGGAGTATTCTCGTAGTGCTTGTCAATGAAGTAAAGAATCAACTTCTCTTAACATCACATGCATTAACAGTTGGGGGGGCTAACAGTAAACCTATGGACCCTGACTGATCTACAGTGTGTGAAATACCTTGCATGTGATTGCCAGAGAAATGGTTGCTTTATTCAGTGATTTGCACTCACATTGCTTCAGGAGAGCTAGGAAATCAAAGCAAGTTTAATAACCATGTGACCGCAATAAGGTTGGGATCAAGTCTATAATGTGAGTGTTCTTTATCACACTTAAATAGTTATAAGTTTTCACCTTGCTCTCAAAAACTGGTCTATGGACTATACTTTTTAAGAGGCTTCAGCTCAATTTTGTTGTTTGTTACCCTTGCAGTTGTAATCAGATTAATGCTCAGATTAATTAATGTTATCCCTTTACATGTAATCCAATTATCGTCCCACACTGCCTATCATGTGCTCACCAGTAGAGATAGTAGAAGAAGGAGAGGACAAAAAAGGACAGCTTGCACCAGGCCTCCTTCAGGCAGAACTTGAGCGTGTCGCCGTTCATCACGGATGCTGGGTCGTAGAGCAGCTCCTTAGTGTCCGTTGGGGAATGAAAGTACCTACCACAGAGGGCAGAGACCACATCGCGGGTAGTTGACCCGTTCCAGACCACAGGGGGAAGGGGGGACGGAAGGAGGGAGGCAAGGGAGATGATGGAAATGGGGAAGAAAATAGCATGGAAAGAGATGGCATGATGAGTTAGGCGATACCATCATGCATCAGATGTGGGCGAAAATAGTATTTTTGTATGTTTGCTAAACCACCTCTCATGAACAGTGATTATGAATAGGTTGGCTAAAAAAATAAAATTAGCAGGCCCTAAAGGTCGGGTGCATGTCAAAGTGCATATTTAAAGCTCATCTTACAAGGTTCTTGTTTTAAAATATAATTAGCTAGAAACAAGGATTTCATTATTGAAAAGGGGTTTTTAACAAAGTCACAGAGTCCATATTAATTAGCTACCAGTGACAGCTAGCCAATAGTAATTGTAGTGGACAAAATAATGGTCACCAGCTGGAATGAGAGAACAAATTGGTCAACCTCTTTGAGTAATCAAGGATGCATATATGCAAAACTTTGTAAACTAAATATATACAAAAATAGAAAGCTTAACAGGTGTTAGAGTAAAGGGGGTTAGCAAAGAACATCCTGACAAGACCAATTAGTTTGACTTATCTTGTGGTTAAAAACATTAAAGTTCCCAACAAGATAAACAAAGTATGATTACATATTTGAATAAGTATTCAAATATAGTTTCACCCACATTAGTTATGTGGTTGTAAAGGTATCAGGGCTGGGGTTTGATAATCCTGTGAAATAAAAATTTTCAATAAAACTCTAAAATGGAGATTTAGGATGTTTCAATGAAACATTTTCTCCTGTTTCAACTTAAAGTCATTTATTAGCTGCTGACTTATTTAAAAGCTTGAGAGAAAAGCCAGCCTATAAAAGAAACTGCACCTGCCACTGCTATGCTTTTATTTTAATCAATATTTACACAAACAGCTCTCTAACAAGTGCGTAAAATGAAGATGTGCAGTGTCAGCCAAACACAACCTGGCACTAATTAATTGCAGAGTTGGTTTAGGGAATAGTAAGATGTTTTTTTTTTTGGAGCTTTTACATCCCAGTGAGACCTCTTTCAGGGGGCTGTAAGAACTATGAAACAGAAATTATGTCACAAAAAAAACTGAGTACTCAAGGAAAATCACCATGAGAAAACATGAAGAGGGAATTCCATAGCTGCCTGTTGCTTTGAGAGGGCTGTTTATGGACTGATTTGCTTCATTACTTTTCAAAGTGGGTGGATTTGCCTTTCATTAACCCCAGCGCTGATACAAAAGAACAGTATTCTGTAACAATGGATATTAATGTAACAGACCAATTGCACTTTGGGTTAGTTTTTTATTCTTTTGGTCAACGGAGCCCATCAAAGAGAATATCACTCATATTTTATATCACTTCATATTTTTTTTCATATCAGGTTTTTGATGTATGATTGGTAAAGCAGGCTGTCCAGGAAGTTGCCATCATCATGCATGTGGTATATCCAGTAGTATGTTAACTAATGAAAGTTGGCTCTTAACCACAATGAAATGATCAATAATTCACTTTCATGTATTTATTAAAACTGCATCAAGATGAAATAAAATGTACATTCACCAATTCCCATTTCAGTTGGTCAAATGATGAATCATGCATGTATAAAATTTTCAATTATGTAGCTAAAAAAATACATCTTGATGTATTTTGAGTGTGACAGAAGGGATTTGCGATGAATCAATGAATGTATTTCTACAAAAGATACATGCACAAAATGATAATGTACACAAATTTAGCTAATATGTAACACACTATTCTATTGAATTGCCTAATAAAATGCTATTAATAATAAGAATTATTGACACCATTGTTTAACAATTCCCCTGAGAAATGGTACCAGAAACCCAAGAAAAAACTCAAAACTTCCTGCTTTACTATATGTAATAGACATTTAAGATGCTCGGTGAGTGCAAATTTGTTGAATGAAACACAATCACACACAAACATATTCACACAAGGACTTTAAAAAGGATTCTGCCGCTGCCCACAGCTTTTAAGGAACTACAGCACTTCATGGCCAACATATCTTGGAATTTCTCTCCACGCCTTCGCAACCACATATTGAGAGAGTTTTTTTTTTTTTAATAAACAAGGAAATGTCCCCATGAATGGTTAAGCTACTTACATCCTACCACATGTTATGTAATGAGGATTCCTCTACAGCGGCAAGGCACAAACACTCACATGGCCATATGACCAATAAAACAGTTTTTACTAGCTATAATCATTCATCTTGTCTTTAAATATATATATACTAAATATATATATTTATAAAATTAAAGTAAGGTAAATTTTCAAAATAAAAATAAAACACCCCTGTGCAAATTTCCCAAATGCCAAGCGCCAAGAATAGACCAGGCCGGAGCTGGCGAGCTTTCAGCGCACCTTCGGCGCACTGTTTTGTCACGAAATTGTCAATGCGCCAAGCTGACTCTGTGGACAACTCCCCTTGGTGCGCCGCCACGCCCATCTAGGCGCACCCTGGTCTACCAAATTGTCACATAGGCTGCGCACTGTGGTGCGCCGCACGAAATTACCAATGCGCCAGTTGCGCCAGGCTGCGCCACCTTGCGCTGCGCCACAAAATTAGAGCCCCATGGCTTAACTTTTGAGAGAGTTCTAAATGAAAAAGTTTTTGTTTTCTACAAAACGTCCTTCAATAAAGCTTTGTTGCTGGCAAATGTGTCCATCTGGCTTAAAGCAGCTTTTCCAGCAACAGATGTAAACTCTAAAGAGAATCACAAGCATGTGGTATCATAAGCAAGAAGTTAAGCATAAATTCACAGATATATACATACATAGATCACATACTGAGACACCATTAGTGTCTCCTTCCCTCCCTCTCTCACTCTCCTCTGAATCACCTTGTCAATATTAGATCTCTCTCTTATCACTCACTCATTTTTTCTCTTGCCTCACTGCCCGAAATTCTGCTACTTCCTCCTTCATTTTCCACCCTCTGCCATCTCTGTCTCACTCTCTCTCTCTCTCTCTCTCTCTTCCATTCCTTGTCTTCTCATCTCTGGAAGCTGCTGCAGGAAGCAGCATCTATAGCCGGTGGGCATCTGGCACAGCCTCCAATTAATGAAACAGTAAGATGTTTTTCTCTCTTTGTCTCTCCTCATTCCTCTCCTCTCCTGCTACTCTCTCCTAGTGTCCTCTCAGTCTGTAGCTTCCACCAGCTGAGCACATTGGCTACAATCAATCAGGCTACCAGCAGTCTATGTCTAACTTGCACCGGGGGGAAGAGCAGCAACAAAGACAGACAAAGAAGGAGCAGCAAAAGAAATCTGATGATCACTGACTGGTGACCCATTTTTCTGACACTGCCTTTGTGGAAGTACAAGATGTGTGAGAGCATTGAAAAACTTGCTTTGAAGTAACTTGCTCTTTTGCTCCATAGAGCTCCATTATCATCTACAATGAGCCATGCTGTTGCACCGGATGAGATGTGCCTCCATTACCATGAAGACACATACACTGCAGATTATTTTAACTCACTCCACAAACACTATCTCCTGATATCTCCTGAAACTAATGCTGTTTGAGTAATGCTTGCCGCCAACTATAGTAGCCTGTTCTTTAATAGTAAAACAATACCATAATAAACATCTATATTGTAAGTCTTTCTTTACAAGAAAACAAGAGGCTTGGGGCTGAGAGCCTCTGACAGAGCTAAAAAGTTATAAAGTATTGAAAGATTTGTATTGAAGCAGTTTTGCTCTTTCAGTAGGATTTGTTGATAGTAAGAAAAATACAGAATAGTCGAATGAGGCTCATTTGGTCTTCTGATATTAATAGTTTTAAAGTTTCTTTTATGTCAGTCCAGTGTAGTTTGTCCTACCTGACAGTTTCGACTGCTACCTGCAGTCTTCCTCAGAGTGGTCACGTGGTGTTTCTGTGACATGTGTAGTCAGCTGTTTTATACAGGTTTTCGGCGCTGTTTTCCCACTGGTGGAGGTAGGAAAACAGCGCCTTCTGCAGTCCGACTAAAACGGAATAAAACGGAATGTGAGAAGGAAACAGCGAGGGCGCACACACAAGCAACAAAACAAAAAGCCAAACAAGAACAACTCAAATCAGCCATGTCCGACCACTGCAAAAGGGAAAACCACATTATGGACTGGGATGGAGCTAAAATCATTGGGACAAAGGACAACAAACACCGACGCATGATAAAGGAGGCAATTGAAATTCGGAAATGTGCCCCCAGGACAGTCAACCGGGATGAGGGGGCTTTCCTGCTTTCACATACCTGGGACACTGTACTAAAGAAGTTGGACTTCCCTTTTCCCTTTTGCAGTGGTTGGATATGGCCGATTTGAGTTGTTCTTGTTTGGCCTTTTGTTTGGTGCTTGTGTGTGCGCCCTCGCTGTTTCCTTCTCACATTCCGTTTTATTCCGTTTTAGTCGGACTGCAGAAGGCGCTGTTTTCCTACCTCCACCAGTGGGAAAACAGCGCCGAAAACCTGTATAAAACAGCTGACTACACATGTCACAGAAACACCACATGACCCCTCTGAGGAAGACTGCAGGTAGCAGTCGAAACTGTCAGGTACCGATGCTGCAGCCTTGAGGATCGGCCGATACCGATCCGATTCTTTTTGTCACTCTAAAAGTTGTTAATAATACATGGATGTAATTTGCTTCATACTGACATCTAAAAACACCACATTCACTGTACAACAACTTTTCTGGTCCCCTAAAAAAAGAAGGAATATATGTGACAACAACTGAAGTTATGTGTAACTGCTGTGGCTTTATTAAAACTTAAAGCTTACATCGCAAATAAGTTATTTAAGTTAAATAAAATAATCCCAGTGTATAAACAGAAAAGTCACATTTTACCTCAATGACATTGCAAAGCTGCAATTAATAATTTTATCAATTAACATAAAATAATAGCATGTCCATTTGAATGATGTAGGTAGAACTCAGTAAGTTACACATGGCTTTTTAAGACACACTATCAGAACAATAAAAATTTAGGCTATACACCTGGGGTCCGTTTCACAAAGCAGGTTTAGTGAAAACTCTGAGTCTGTTAACCCTGAAATCGGGGAAACTCTGAGTTTTCCGTTTCACAAAGGGAGGT
>JAPZDZ010000010.1:3112567-3127208 GCA_029783805.1 Acanthurus tennentii
ACAGGCACATGGCAACCATGGCGACAGCTCGTCTGTGTTACGGCATGTCGCACAAAGTGAAGTTGAGGATATATGAGATAGTTTGGGCTTATGAATCGGATCGGACGTATTCTAATAAAAAAATCCGATACCCGATCCAGTCATTTTGGCCTGGATCGGGCTCGATACCGATCCAGTGGATCCGATCGGACCATCCCTAGTCAGTATATCATGAATCTTACTTTTCAGGATGAACAAGTTTAACTTTGCCTGTATTAGGAGTGTCACAATTTACCACTATTCAAAACAACAGCAAAAACACACGCTAATTTGTGTAAAATATACAGCTCCCCTAAATAATTTCTGTATCATAACTGTTACTTATTTAAGCCTAATCTTATTGATAACCATTGTTTCAAACTTGAACTAAACCCAAAAGAATACCTTTCAGAAGCAAGCTTACTACAAGTAGGCTAACTGCAGCAAAAGCTCCAACCTGTTTAAATCCGAAACCCACAAAGTCAGCAGTGTGTGGTGGGCTTCATCAATTGTGTGATGGCCCCATCAGTGCATTCTGCCTCTTCAGCTCATTAAGGTAATAAAAATGTAACTCTACATTCAGGTATAACCATGTACAACTTTCTAACAACCTAGGGAAGTAAAAAACAGGGCAAACTCTAACTTCAAAAGTATGAAATAACAGTGCACCTAAAGCTGCACTGGTGTGTGGATAAAAGGCAAAAAATTTTAATAAAGGCTAGTCCTTGAAGCCTGTTTAAGTGTGGACAAGACTAAAAGCCCAGGATGGCACACACACACACACACACACTCACACACACACACACACACACACACACTGATGGATTGGATAGTTACCTCCACGTGTTGTAGAAGAGCAGGGGGATGTTGAGGCCCACAGTCAGCCACTCCTGGGCACACAGGAACATGATGCAGAAGAGCCCGTGGATGGAGTACTCTGGTAACACCAGCTATAAAGAAACAGAAACAGAAGGCGCATGAGGATGATGAGTCAGAGAGAAGAGGAATGGAGCTAAAAGCAATCAATTATTCACACTTAAATCACTGATGGAGCTACTTTAATGTCAACAAGCAGAGAGTCAGGCACCAACACTTGAGCTTATCTCTTTCTAATTCAAGTTCTCCACTGCATTGCTGCTGATTAGTGTTTGAACCAATTGCTATAAGAACTGCGTGAATGAACCAACACTACATTAAACTAAAGGGCAGTTGGTTAGCAGATGGACGTTATCATTTTAAAGCCCACAGGTGTAAGAAAACCCTTCAAGTATCACCATTAGCATTCAAATCCTTAGCCCAGCCTATATTTAGCCACTGAAAATCTGTCTATCTGCAAGCATTCCAAATGGCTAAATGCCCTCATCTAGATTATGGAGAGCTTAGTTTCACAATGGGCTGCACACACTGATGGCAAGGCTCCATCATTATCAGAATAACTAGAGGGGCTCGGCCCACGAATGCAGGAGGTAAGACAACCTCCTGGCAAACCGTAAGGGTTAGAAAATGTGTTAGTCCTCGCCGCCAATCCTCTGTCAATCTCATCTTTCCTTAAAGCCAACATTGCTCACTTTTGTTCTCCAAAATGGAAAATAGTTTTGGAAAGCTTAAAAAAAGTTCTGTTTGTACAGCTTTATACTGATCCATTACAACAAAGTTTGAATTTCATACAATTGCTGTCAGTTTGGCTACTTTAAAGCCAGGCTGAACACTGCGTTTCAAAAGTGGGCTTATATGAAAATACACTTTGACGAAATAAATCTAGCCAAAAGCCTGTTTCAAACTTCTTGTGTTAGCTTCATTACTGATTATTATTTAAGCTTCTTTTTTTTCAAAGTTGGTATGAATCCAGTGGTATGCCTAGCTTTGACCTATATTTTAAAGACTTCCATCTAAACATTATTTTTTGCCAAGCAAAATAGAGTCACACAGTGACACAATTTTGCTGTTTCTGCAAATTTGTGGGTTTGGTTCCACAGCCTTTTCTGGTTTGGTATGGACAGTAGTTTATTGAGGCTAATGTTGCAGTAGCTAGTGTAAGCAAATTTTGAATAGATATTGCTGAGTAATCTGTTTCTCCTATTAATTACATTAACATGACCCCATTGTACTTTTGTTGTCATTAATGTAAAATGAGATTACATGATGCCTTTCTGGGGACCACTTCCACTGGCTCTCAGTCAGGTGGCTAGGGACTTCAAAGACAATTTGGCAATGAAAAGAAATTCCAAGTCATTATGTATTGAAGTCATTTAAGACAAGGTAAAACAGCAGCAACTGATTTTTCAATCACAAGAGGGCAGCACAGCAAGCTGTAAACACTACATTAATATAGTATTACCTTCAGTTGTTTACATTAATTAAGAGAAAGATAGGATAGTGTTTCTCTTATGCTGACGGCTTTTTGGTGCTGGATTGGTAATTGGTCACAGGGGGCATCTTTGACACACATTCCACCACCACACCAAATTCTATTCCTAAATGCAAAACTCAATACTAGTTTATGTCCTTACATGCCCTTGTAGACTTGCTGAAAAAAGAAGAAATAATAAATTTGTAAAATGTAAAGTTATCAGGTAGACCGATCATAGTTCAAGGTACAGAAGCTAATGTTGCCCTGTGTCTGCTGGATGTAAACAGTAAAAAGGACATTAAAAATGCTAACCTAACTAACTTAACTTTATAGGGTCATAGCATTTCAGCATTGTGTTTTGAGTATATTTGTTGCAAATAAGAAGCAAAAAAAAAAAGAAAGAAAACAACTCAAGATAAAATCTATTCCCTCCTGACAGTGCTACAGATAATCACTTTAGGTAAGATGAAACACTTTTCTAATCTTTGGCTATAATAAGAGTTGGCAAGTAAACCCATAAAGTCTTCCTTGCCACCCTTCATGTGTGGCTGAAAGTGCTTGCCATGCAAATCCTTATGAACACTTGAATAACCCAAATGTCTTGGTCCACTAAAACCTGTTCAAGCTTTTCACTGCTGTAGTTAGTGATTTTCACAAAGAAAGGCACTTCACTATTCATGCATATTTAACAACATACAAGGAGGCACATTATGGCTCCATTTTGGACCGCCTGGCTGTGAACATTACTGTATATGTATGCCACAATAACAAGGCAGGGTTCAGGATGCATTATTCAGATAGCTACATGCCTCCCAATAACAGAAAAACACATTTTCACTGAGTAGCTCTTCAACAGTAGGAGAGGAAAAAGCTGCTGCTAAGACAAAACCTAAATATATCCATTTATTTTCACACATCCAGCAGGGAAGCTGTGCTACAACACATTCACACACCAATGCATGCAGTACATGGACGAAAACACGAACGCACCCATACACAAAATCCCTTCCACACACAGATGAAAAGCTCATTAAAAACAAATTGTCACACTGAGCTTTACCTTCTCACTTTCCTGTTCCCCCTTGATCAAATAAGCGATGCGTGTTGGCTGACTTCACTCAGGGGGCAGAACAAGCACGATACGTCATTGCAATGACCACGCAACGCTAAGAAGTACGTAAAACTTTACTGAGAACAACTCCAGAATCTAATGTGAACACCGAAATGAAATGAAAATGGTCTTGTATCCCCAAGTGCCCTTGTTAAGAATAAAAAAAAAAAAACAGAACACCATTATGGACATTTACAAGGGTGCAGAATTGTGAGGACATGCCCCTACCAACATCCGACCACTACTGGATTGTGCCTGGCAAAAAATTCTATTAAAAATTAAAATAAAACCAATGTTTTACATCCAATCAGTTTAGTACACGAGTGATTTCGGAACAATGAAACTGCTAACCAGAGAGAAGCTGCTACAGGCTGTGTACATCTTGTTTTAACATAAGACGTGCTACAGATCAGTCAACTAGAATTGCATTTATGTGAGGAAGAAGCCATCCTAGCAGTCCATTTGTGTTTTGATAGTTTGGTGGACTGCTGTGTGTGTGCATGATGCATCAGGGACAGAAAGTTGAAGCAGAGACTGAGTCCGTCATACCTGTGTAGCAACATGTATTCTGATATCAGATGCTCACTTTTCCTTTTTTCTTGGAGGCTGAATCAACATTAGCGTGTGTCTGAGTGTGTGTGCGACAATTTAGGCCAATTTGGTATTATTTTTCAGTTTGGCTGGCAGCCAAAATATAGAGAGTGGACATTCGGAGCCACAACAAATTAAAGTGGAAGTAACTCAAAGGTTTTTGGATTTTTTTTCGTCATTGACAATGTTATTACGTATGGTAATATTAGTGATACTGGTAATTTTACTCATAGCTAAGCTATAAATTACTTTCTCACTGTTCATACAACATGCATCAATGTGTCATTATGTCAGAGGACAGAAGCAGCATGACCGTGTAGCTTAGACAGAAGAGGTGAAGCAGGTGGAGAGTCGGGGTCACAGGTGAGATGGAATAATGACTTGGTGAAATGAAAATAGTGAGATTTAGAGTGACAAATGTTAAGCTGATGGCTTACTCTATAAAATAGTTTTGGATGACTGTTTGACTCAGCTTGACTCAGACCCATATTGTCTCACTGTTCATATGGTGTCCATATGTTGTTTTATCAGATGACAGAAGCAGCGCGACTGTGTGGTTTACATGATCAAAACATGGAACTATGGTCACAGAATCTATTGACAAGCCTTTACTATTGTGTTGCCAACTTATCCATAAAAGCCCTAGATGACATGAAATTGTGGTCAGATGTCATCGAAAAGGCAAAAAGCTCCCATGGGGTCCCTGCAGACCACTTTCATGTATCCACCAATGTCAAAATTAAAGTAACACTGCTGGACATTTACATGAAACCACAAGCATGTCATAAGCCATTGTTTGCTAGATTAAGACAAATTCAAAATAATTTAAACCAACTAAATTTTTAAAATTATAACACCCACATGGCTATAATAAGGAAAATTACATAAAATAGAATATTACTGAAAAAATGCATGTTTTATTGTGAATATAGTCTTCTTGCTGGTTGACTGAGATGCCACTAAAGCAGAGTTGGATCTTGGCAATGGCAGGAACTTCCTGTACTATCCACAGTCACTTAAATCTCAACACTTTGGCACTCTCATCATTATATGAGGGGGTACCACTGCACAGAACTCTTCTGAATACTGATGATAGTTTGATGTTGCTTAAATTATGAATTAAATTTAAGTAAACATCTTTTTTTTATAACAGAATCTACTGCATTGAGGTCTGTGATAACTCCGTCACTTCTTCATTACTTACTGGCATAAATACTTAATTCAGTTCAATTCAATTCAATTTTATTTATATAGCATCAAATCACAACAAAGTTTTCTCAAGACACTTTACATATAGAGCATGTCTAGACCACTCTATAATTAAATTTATATTTTAAATTTATAGGAACCCAACAATTGAAAGCCATTCCCACATGAGCAAACACTTGGCGACAGTGGCGAGGAAAAACTTGTGTTTTATAATAATGATACAATTAATAATATTAGTACCAATACCAATAATCATATTGCTAGTAATAATAATAATAATAATAATAACAGTTGCTCTGAGCATCAAGCAGAGCCACAGCAGAAGGCACAGCTAAGATCATCAGCAATGTCGGTGCGACCTCAGTCCATGGGTATCAGCGAGATGAGAAAGCACAAAGACTCCGGGGAAGGTGGCAAGTTAGTAACAAACATTAATTGAGCATGAATGCAGAACATATAGGGAGAGAGATAAAAGAGAGGAGTCCCACAGCAGCCTAAGCCTTTTTAGGAGCTTGATAACCAAAGGCTCTGGCTCTGTCTGTCGACCCTGTTGATAAGGAAAGGTTTATCATATTTAGTAGAAAAGTATCAACTAAGGGCAAACTTTCTTTAAGCAGTCTAGTTGGGATGGGATCTAGGAGGCAGGTGGATGGTTTGGAAGAAGAAATTGTAGCAGTCAATGTGGAAGGTCAATGGGAGAAAAGCAGCTTAAATATATATATCTCCTTTCACAGCTACTTTTGAGGTTTCCAAGTTAGGGAATAAATCAATGCCAGTGGAAAGCATAAGGTGAAAGATTTTGTCTCTTATAAATAGGATTTTAATGTTAAAGAAGCTCAGAAAGTGAATACTGTTGAGTGATAAAGGAATACAGGGTTCAATAGCGTTATGACTCTTTGTCAGCCTGGCTACAGTGCTGGAAAGAAACTGGGGTTGTTCTTGTTATCCTCTATTAATGATGAGTAATAGGCTGCTCTAGTAATGTACCAGTAATCAACCAGATGATCAATTTTGGAGGAACTGAAAGAAGCGTGGGAGTCATCTTTGATGTTAAGGTGTGACACTGAATTTAGGGCTAAAGGAATCGTTTTCTCAAATTTAGTTACAGCATTTTCAGATAGGCATCTAGCATAATAATTTTTGGCGACTGGTATGTAGTCTAGTTACAAGAATTCAAATGTTATTATGAAATGGTCAGATAAAACAGGATTCTGTGGATATACTGTTGGATGTTCAATTTCAATGCCATAAGTCAGAACAAGGTCAATGGTGTGATTAAAACAGTGTGTGGGTTTGTTCACAGTCTGACTGAAGCCAATTGAGTCCAATATTGATATGAAGGCAGTGCTAAAGCTGTCACTATCAATGTCCACATGAATATTAAAATCTCCTGCAATGGTAACCTTGTCTATTTTGAGGACTAAATTTGCTAAAAACTCAAAGAAATCAGTCAAAAATTCAGAATGTGGGCCAGGAGTGCGGTACACAACAACAAATGGGATTGGCTGTAATCTTTTCCATTTTGGGTGTGAAAGAGTAAGGACAAGACTTTCCAATGAGTTGTAATTTAACTTTGGTTTAGGCATGATTAATAAGCTAGAGTTAAAAATGGCTGCAACTCCACCTCCTCGGCTGAGGAATGTGAGTAATAATATGACTGGAGGGACTCGCTTTATTTAAACTTACATATTCCTCAGGACCTAGACAGATTTCAGTAAGACAAAATAAATCTATGTCATAATCCAAAATTAAATCATTCACTAAAACAGCCTTGCTTGACAGTGATTTGATGTTCAAGAGCCCACATTTGACGCTCGTATTTTGTTGTAATTTAGCACTGGTGGTTTTAATTTTTATTAGATTTTTATGGTTTGCTCCTTTTCTTTTATTTATTTACATATATCGTTTAGAACGGGGGGCAGATACCGTTTCTATGGGGTTGTGGGTGGGTAGCTGCTCTAATGGAAGCACAGAGAGGCGTGTAAGACTACAACTCTGCTTCCTGGTCCCAACTCTGGGTTGTCAGGGTTTAGGTCAACTAATAAACTTGTCCAGATTCCTTGAAATGAGAGCTGCTCCATCCCAAGTGGGATGAATGCCGTCTCTCCTAATAAGACCAGGTCTTACCCAGAACGTCTGCCAGTTATCTACAAAGCCTATGTCGTTTTCTGGGCACCACCTCGACAGCCAATGAATGACGACATGCGGCTAAACATTTCATCACTGGTCACATTAGGAAGGGGCCCAGAGAAAACTACGGAGTCCGAAATAGTTTTGGCATATGCACACACCGACTCAACATTAATTTTGGTGACCTCTGATTGGGGTAATCGGATGTCATTACCTCCAACGTGAATAACAATCTTATTAAATCTACGATTAGTCTTAGCCAGCAGTTTCAGATTTGATTCTACGACGCCCGCTCTGGCCCCTGGTATGCATTTGACTATGGTCCCTGGTGTTGCTAATTTCACATTTTGCAAAATGGAGCTGCAAGTGACCAGAGTTTGCTTCTCAGCAGGTGTGTCGCTGAGTGGGTAGAAACTATTAGAAATGCGAATGGGCTGGTGGTGAATTGTGGTAGGCTTTGTCTTAGGGCTATGCTTCCTTCTAACAATCACAAAGTCTCCCGGCTGCCTGGGAGCTGCAGGGGGCTAGCAGAAGCTATGCAAGCTGTTGTACACAGCCTGTAATATCATTGGTGCAACAGGTGCAATGCATTACCAAGAGGCTTTCAGGGACCAATGAAGGATACTCACCCCCATATTATTTTAGGTTATATAGCCTGCGTTACCCAGCCTTTATTGTAATCATTCAGCAGCAACAACTTAAACATGATTGTTATAGCAACATATACCACTCTCCCACCTTATTTATTAAACTTAGAGTTTATTATGTTTTGTAGGTCCTTGCATGTGTGTGCTTGTGTTTGAGGCAGGAAGGAGAACCCATAATATTCGCACTGGCGCCAACAACAATAATGTTCTGCTTCTGCCATTACTGTAATGTCTGAACACATTTTTGAGATCTGTCTTCATGCAGTCTGCCCCTTCGGAGAGGAAGAAAAATACACAGAGTTCCTTCCTCTTTGTCACCGCATTCATCTGAGAAGAGACACACACATTAAGAAAAACTTGTTTTGCAAAATGCATGTAAATTAACTATTGATATGGCATTAAAATATTCATTCATAAATCCTTAATAAGTCACAGGTAAAATGTTATCGTCACAGGCAGACAATTTCTTGCAAAAACAGGACAAAGGATAGAAAAAAAAGCTGCTTGTGTCCCCTCAGTTAGACAGTCCACACCCTCAACAGACACAAGGACACTTTTGGATGCTAAGTGATTTTATAGGCTGACACGAAATAGCCAGAACACAACACAATGTAGACAGTGGGATGAAGCAATATCAAGTTGTGCCCTTGGTAATAATGCAGTTATGAGTCTATAGCAGCTAATCAAACATGATGGTCACACAGACTTGAAGACAATCATCAACAAGCAGCTTCAGCTGTGGACTTCATTAATATATGAATGTAGCATAACACACCTAGGTGGTGTGCGCTAGGTCCGTGGGCAAGTGTGTGCAATAGTTTGATATGCCATGCACAGCCCAGCACATACACCATTACAGGAGGGCTGTGTACACCTGTCAAGGTTATCTGTAGATTCAGGAAATGGAACACACAAAATATCATTCCTGCTATTTCCAATTTCAGCAGAAAAGCAGAAAATCCTATTTAAGTTTCAATCCAGTGGTCTGACTACAAACTATTCAGTCAGGGTCTCGTGAGCAGCCAGGCTGATTTGTATGAACAGCTGTGGTGTAATTTGTTGTGTTTTATCAGTGTCTAATTACATTTGACTGTAATGGAAACAGTGGCTGTGTTTATTGTTTACGGTCACAAACAAACTGGGTGTTTTTTGCAGCTGACCATCACAGAAACCTTGCCAGGTCCAGACCTGACCCCTCCAGTCCTCCTGAGCATTCTGCTTTTCATTTCATGGCTCAGCTAGTGTGAAATGTAAACACACATATGCAAAAGGAAAATTATATACTACTGGAGCACATTTCATATTGCCGGCAACCCTGCTGAGATTTCTTTGAATATATATATGCATGTGTGGTCACGTGTGTCTGTGAGAGTGTGTGTGTGTGTCAGGATGTATTGGAGCATGTTCAATTCCCATGCTAATGCGTAACAAACTATTTTCTTCCTTCGACTGCAAATTGAATCAAGTATGAGTGTGTATTTGTGTGTGAGTGGTGACATGGGACCCATCTGGGACTATGTCTAGCTGGGACAGAAGATCTGTTTCTGTTGCTGTGGAGCCTGGGGGCCGCCCATCCACCCATCTGATCCACCCAGCGGCAATGCTGATGATTCTTCATTCATGTGGGAATCTATTCTATGAAACACAGCCACGGCACCTTGGAACACTTTGTACAGCAGAGACCATGCTGCATGCCACATTGACAGAACTCACACCACTGCAGATACAACATTGTTAAATGTGTGCCATAATGTATGAATAAACATTATGTAGGTACTTTATATTATTGTGGCGAAACTAGGACACAAGATACAACTTCTCAAATTACCGAAGAGATGAATCAACAACTTTGCAACACAGTGCCAACAAAAAATGCACATTTGAAGCTTCACATGCAGCTTTGTATGACTGCTGTACTAGATAGCATTTTAATATGAGGTTTTAATATGAGACCATGTTAACACCAAGTTTCTGGAAAGTTTGGACGGTTATCTTGAGTAAAGAAATAAAATACTGAATTTAAAAAATTGTTATTTACAAAATATCTATGTTTTCTGTCATTTCACAGGATTTGAAACTCTTCTGTCATTTTACACTGATGGTGCATTGTGTGACAGGAACTTTGGTGTGGAGTGAAAATACATCAAGAATGTGATTCCTCTTGGTTTCAGTCAAATCTGAACCCACAAAAATGATATGCAGACATATATTTTTAGATGCATTTTGACAAGCACTTCTCCAGGACTTTGTCATCCCTCAAAACAGTAAAATGTCACGTGAAAGAGATGCAGCCTAAAGATTAAAAAGAACTGATTGGTGTATCAGTAATCTATGTTAATTATTCAATCAATCATTTTGTCTGTAGTTACGGAAGCCCTAAGCGGACATGGTTTATTTATTTTTTTTTACAAGCTGTTTTCTTGTTATAACGAGATAATAACTCGTTATCACGAAAAAAACGAACTTTGTTTTCTCGTGATAATGAGATTATATCTCGTTATCTCGAGAAAACAAAGTTTGTTTCGTTTTCACTATTGTTTTGTTTTCACTACTACCAGTTCAGAGTGTCGCGCCAACTGGGTGTGGCCGGTGCACTTTGCAATTTTGGCGTGCACCCACGCCTCCGTCCCTCCCACTGGCGCAAGTGGCAAAGGGAGAGGGGAGAAGGCGTGAGTGGGATTAACTCAGGTTAAACACAGCCAAGTTTAATCTTCACCCATCAAATGAATGCCTCTCATTGCCTCTAAATGCGCTGCGGGTGAGGCGGTGCCAATTTCACCTGGCCACTACCATGGACAAAAACAGCAGCAGCTCCAGGCTGCCAAACTTCTCCCAGGAGAAAACTGATGTGCTGGTCCGGGAGGTCCAAGCTCGCAGTACCAGAATATATGGTAATGCGAACAGACCTCCACGGGCTGATGATGCAAAAACAGCCTGGGAGGAAGTTACTAATATTATCAATCAAGTTTGCCCAGATATTCTGATAATATATAACTGCTGCCCAATGTAAAAAAAACTGTTCAAAGATGTAAGGAGAAGTGCCAAAAAAAAGTTTTCAGGGCAAAGAAGGCACACGGTGACCAGCCTCAGGTAGAGTTGCCACCCATCCTGTTTTTCCCAAAATTGTTCTCTTTTTTTTCCACCAGCTGTCCTGGGAAAATAAAAATCTCTCCTGGGACCCAATTTGTCCCATTTTTGGGGTAAAATTCAAAAACCTCAATTGATTTCCCTTCGTTCTGTAGTAAAGAAAAGCCCCCCCGGCTTCTGCAGATATTTAAAATTGTCTCAGTTTTCTTACATTACATGCTCAATCGAGAGTGGTATATGTTGTTCGATCGCTCAAAGCAGCTCTAGGGAGGGAAACTTGACCCCTTTTCACCATTTGAAATGAGAGGAGAGATGACTGACGGGGAAGGAGATGAAGCAAATGCATGCAAGCCACCAGCATGAAAAAAACGATACACTAGTTAAAATTAGGGTTGCCACCTTTGATTTGTGAAAAAACGGGGCACTCAAACAAATGTTTGGGGCAGAGGGCTCGGCCACTATTACCAGTTCAGAGTGTCGCCAAGTCAGAATTGTAACTAGCAAGGACTTAGGTTTGACTTTGACATTGGTGGGGACACAAGTTTTCCACGCACGCACACAAACAGACACAAATACAAATGTAAATGTAAATGACACCACTGATTATAATCATAATAGTCATGTTGATTACGAGAAATACATTTTTCCGTTGCCCTCCCTACTTACACTCGCGGTTGCAGATTCATGCACTGCAACCTGTCCTGTCCAACTAACAGGTTGCAAGTAGCTTTTACAAGCAGATGGAGTGACAGGGGGCGGCAAATCACATGTACGTTAGCGAGAAACCGGCAGAGCCAATCGGAGAGCAATAATTGGGTTAGAGGCGGGACTTCTATCGGAGACTGACTGTTAACCCCATTGACTAAAACTATGGACAGCGGTTGTAATGATAGTGATTAGACATATTAGTGCTGGATATTGGTAGGGACGCTAGGGACGGGTCCTCGTCAGACGTCTCTACTCCCACTGCAAATGGTGAAAAGAAGACCTCAGCGCCGCTTTGAGTGATCGGGCACGCGTGTGTGATGTACGCATAGACGGGAAGAAAACAGAGACAATTTTAAATAGCCACAGGTGCACTGTTTTGTCACAAAATTGTCAATGCGCCAAGCTGAATCTGTGGACACCTCCCGCTAGTGCACCACCACGCCCATCTTGGCACACCCCGGTCTACCAAATTGTCAAATACGCTGCGCATGGTGGTGCGCCGCACGAAATTACCACTTCACCGGGTGCACCAGGCTGCCCCACCCTGTGCTGCACCACAAAATTATAGCTCTGAGTCTCTACAGAGAGAAGTGTCTCTGCTAATTCCCTTTCACATGCTCCTCTTTCTCTGATTCCTCCTGCAATGACAAAAATAATTACCAATCTAAAAATCACCCTCCACACTGGTAAATGCAAGTTCCTGCCCACACTCTTTTAAAAGTCCAAGTGGAACCTGACAGGGCTGCCTGGATCTGCCCTCGACCTCTCCAGGCTCTATTAGTGATGCCGCTCGCACAGAGTGTGCTCACTGATAGCTGAAAAGAGGTTCGAGAGCTTTTCAAGAGTGACTTTTCAGATAGATCTGCTCTCAGATCACTGAGCGACCCTAGTAACTAATGATGGAAAATAAATTAACAGAGTACAGAAACTAAAATGAGACAGAAAATATTCATGTTCATGTTCTGTATGAAGCTGAGCAAGTACACCACCTTCACAGCCAAATCTGTGTTAATATCAGTTAGCAGTTGGTGTTTTGCCTGTGTTAGTTAGCTTAGCTGTTAGCAGTCAGTGTAGTAGGCTACAGGAGGAAAGTTTGTTAGCCGTTTGCTGTCAGCATTGTTCATCAGGGCGAGAGGTTAGCTTCTTTGCTGTTTGTTGTTAGCAGCCCTTTTGATGACTTGAGTGTGTTTTGCTGACAAAGTTAATCGCTTTAATAGCAGAACTGAGAGGTTCTTTTTTTAAAAAGGAACTTGGAGCATTTTAACAGTGAACTGCAGCTTAATGGAACAACATAACAAGTACTTCAGCTGAGTTTTTTTTGTAATCTTTGGATAGTTTATATTCACTTCAGGATGGTTAAAAATCATTTTTCCATTTTCTTAAATTGTAACTGAATGGAATTTTCCTGTAACGTCCTCTTGCCTCCTGTCTTGGATAAAACTTTGGTAAACTCACAACCATATATCATATCTGCCAACATTCTCATTTGCCTGGTCTCTCACAACTATTAGACCCCTCTCCCTGCCCCCTTCCTCCTGTTTTGCTAAGTCTCCTGGAAAACTCCCATAATATGTGTATGGCCCTGACGTTGAGAATAACCAGATGTAATATTGTTGGTTGCCAGATTTGTTATAAAATTCAACCTATTTAAACAATCCACACTATACACAGTATAGTACAGTTTTCAACTTATTTGTTACCTCAACCTGGCATCCCAGGCTACAACCCAGTTGTGCTATTAATCTGTTCATCTTGGCATGGGAAGTAGAAACTTAGAGTGAAGTGTGGCAGATGAATATGGCGGACAATGACACTAGTGCACCTCAAGCCAAAAGAGAAGAGTAGAAATACACCTGTAAATTCAATAATGGTTGGATACAAGAATTTCCATTTGTATCACTTAGAAAAAAACTACAATCAGCATGTTTTATGCAAGGTATGTCACACTGATCTTTGTATAGGGCATTATGTGGTTCACCACCCCCAGAACTAATATATGTACTTATGACCCTTATGAACATGTGTGTGTGTGTGGGTGCGGAGGGGAAAATCTCCTGGTTTTAACAACCCCAATGATGGCAGGTATGCTTCTATCGATAAGGAAGGCAGATTAAAACCACAGATATACAGGAGTTATTTTGCCATATGGTTCTCTCCTCTTCGATTTCCTTCATCTAACCCCATCAAGTAATGTATAATCGTCTCTACCTTATTCATTTGGGTCTGCTCTTTCACATGAATCTTGGATGGTCATTTTAGCTGTGGCAGCTTTTCCTTCCCTGCTTAAGATCAAAAAGTACTCAGTCCCCAATTACTGTCTCAAACCCCTGTAGAACAGGCAACTGTAATTAAGCTTGGCAAAAAAATAATTGTACATACTTTATGACCTTTAGATGACTTATATTCCTCTGAGATACCATGGAGCAGGGACCCACATGGTTCATTTAGCTGTTCAAATAGAATTCAAATGAAACAAAGCCAAAGTATGATAAAACAGTTTCTGTTAGGTGGGGAACACATTATATTCATTACTTTGATCTAATTTAGTAATAAGTTGAATTCAAAAAGCTAAAATGAGGTAAAAGTAAAATTCACACATTACTTAACTGTAGGGTTGCCAACTCCTTGAAAAATAAATAAAGGACACTTCGTTGGCAGGGCCGGCCAACCCCTACCGGCATGGTGATATATTTTTGCCTTTTTTCTGTGTGTAAAACGATTTTCTAAACATTTGACTCAAACCTGAATTTAATTAGATGCATGTTTGTGAGTGATACGAATAAACATGGA
>JAPZDZ010000010.1:3150242-3171114 GCA_029783805.1 Acanthurus tennentii
TCTCTGTTGTTTGTATTTTGTAGTTCAGTGTGCTAAGAGTGACAGTGTTTGTTTCCAAAGTGAGACTATTTGCTAGTTGCTAGTTGGTTGATGTATGAAGTGTTTTGTTGGTGGGAAACCGTTTTGGGGATGAAATTAACTGTTTGGCTGAGATGCATGATGGAAATGCAGGCTGTGTTAAGAGTTTTGAACATGTGATTTCAGTTTCGACCAATGCGTTTTAGCAATCGGAAAAAAAACTGTAATGCTCCTCAGTGGACATATTACATACCATAATATTTCTCACATTTAAGCTCCCAGTGATTTTGAGTATACCTGTACATTTTTGAAACCATATGTTAAATGCTGAGTCTGAGCAAAAAGCCTGCAACCTCCATAATGCTGTGAGAAAATGTGCCAGTAAGACTCTACCTCTGCTGAACTATTGTGCATGTATTTGTGTGTGTGTGTGTGTGTGTGTGTGTGTGTGTTTGCGTGTGTATGTGTGTGTGAATCAAAGACAGAAGCATGTGCTCTTTAGGTGAGAGCTGTGAGAGAAAGAGACTCAAACTGACAAAATATACTCTGTGCGTGTGTGTGTGTGTCTGCAGTGAGAGCCCTGTGTGTGAAGGGTTGTCCACACACAAACATGCACACACACACGCACACACACACTCGCAATCAGAAATGGCTTCTGCCTTTTCACAATTGCCTGTGAATACTGTGAGTATTTCAAACACACAGTAATTAATGAAGTTTGACTTTCATTTATTTAGCAGCTTAACTTTGGCTGTTACATTCATTATTTTAAATACTGAATACTGTTAAGAGTTCAGTGTGTAATTTTACTTAACTATTGGTTATAGTTATTAAGTATTATAAGCAGTTTTAGATAGTAACAATAAAAAGCTAATTTAGCTAACTTAATTGGTCAGTTATTAATAATTCAGTCAATTACCAACAGCAATGGTCTATTTAATTGTGTATTTTCTCACAGACTGGCTAGAATCATAAAGGTGTAAAGTTTTACAATCACAAATCAAGAATAACTGGGGGATCTGCAAAGCCAAGTGGTCCTGACTGACTGTTTGTGTTTGTTATTTGTTGTATTTGAGATCACTCTCATTTTCGGATGAGTCACTGTGCTTTATTTGGCAGCCTTTAACACCTCCTTTAGCACCACTCAGCTCTTCTTTTATCAGCACATGTGCATATGTGTGTATCTAACACTTTATTTTCATGTGAAAGAAGAAGAGGAAAGAAGAGGGTTCAGAAATATGTTTGTTTACTCTCTCAAAACCAAAAATGGGATTTTTAAGATCAACTCCAACCCCATGTTTGTTAAATGAAACCTTATACAATGGAAAACCTTGTATCTTTCATTTCTCTCTGGAAAGCAGATGACTGTTATGATCTTTTTTTTTTTTGCTTCAGATTGCCATCCAACTGAGGTTTGTACAAAGTGAGATCAAGTTTCAGAGTATGTTCCTTTTGCAAAGTGGATGGGTACAATAATGTGCATGTAATAGGTGTAAGTAATAACTAACATAACTGACATTGCTTGATCATCATGAGGACCTATGTTCTATGTTACATGTATTTTTGTGAACACTGGTACATGCGTACATGCAAATTCCTGACCCATGAAACTGTGACTCCTAAAGACGAAAAGTAAAGAGCAAGTAAAGACTAAAGCAGAGCTAAACTGAATTCATCATCAGGTGGCAGATAACACAACCTGTATAATAATGTTCTTCTGTGTCTGTGGGATGTGTATAGAAAATATGGAAAAGTCTGCCAACACATTGGTAGTGTGAAATCTGTGATAACAGGTAAAGTTAGCGCTGTGTTTATAGCAGTGCTATGCCATAATGCTGGCAAAAAAGAAAGAGAAAGAAATCAAGAAGAAGAGACAAGAAAGCAAGCAGTAACACTTCTTAAAATTTTAATACTACTCCCTTTTGATAAGTATACTGGTTGTGTTACAGAATTTACCGTTTGAGGTATTTGAAGGTTGATGTCAATACTTCTTTTAAACTCCAACGGCATTCAATCTCCCAAAATACACATGCATAGATGAAGATGTAAACATATATATTTAATTACTTAGATGTGCAGACAGCCACAGAGGTTGCTTGTTGAAAATGTTTAATTTATGCCTGCGCTCTAAATAATGAAACCTGAGGTTCCAGGGTAGGAGGCTGACAACAAGTCTGAGGTAACACCACTGCAACAATGGAGAGAGATAGAAAGAGAAAAATAAATGGAAGAAAGCATAAAAATGAGGGTGACCACTGTATCACTTTGTATCATTTATTCATTTCTTCTGTCTGAGTGTATCTGTGTGTGTGTGCGTGTGTGTGTAAGATAGTGTGTGTTGAGACTTTTCATCTAAAGTATCACATCTTCCACTCTCATCTCCCCAAAATGTCTAATGGGACTTTCCCTCACTTTACAGCAGAGAAAGCGTGGGGAAAATGCAGAAAAATATACTGCCTTCCAGCTTTTCATTTTTTTTATATGTTTCAAGGTACAGGGAGAAGCCATTTCAGCTGAAGAATATTTAACTTTGAGGTGCAATGTAAGGCAGCACACAACGGGTGAAAAAAGGGAATCCATGATTGGAAGGAGGAACAGTAGAAAAGAGTGGTTGGGATAAGAATTCAATATTCATAGAGGTAGATTACAGACTCCTGGTCTTGGTACAGAAGCTCTTTTATGTTCCTCAAAGTAAGAAAGTTTTGACCCTCCCCCTGTCCTCGATATGACCTCCCCTACTCTGCATACATACTCACATCTATGTATACTTACATATACACACCGTGACAGCCAGGGAAGGCTCATTCTGTGTCTGGCAATTATCTCCACTGCTATTGTCTATTTCTGGTGGAGACCAAGCACCTCATCAAGGACCGGATAAGTTCTGCACGACACCATCTCCCCTCCCCTTCAGCTTCTGCTGAGTTTGAACGAGGACACAAAAATAAACTCCACTGAGTGCAGCCTTGTATATGTGTGTATTTGTTGGAGTCCGTACATGCACACACTCGCAACTGTCTACTCATTAGTGAGCAATTAGGCTGATGCCGCTTTGAAATGTTACTCAGCTTGAATTGGCTTGACAAGCGAGAGTAGCGCAGAAGTATAAACAAGTGTCAGGAGGTGAAGTGGAGGGTGGGGTAGGGACTAAAAGTGACCTTTATTTTGCCAGGAAGACCAATTATATCAAATTCTCATTAACAGGAAGTGGATCATCTAAGCATGATTGAACAATGAAATCCCTAGAGATGATGTGGAAGAGGGTTATCTTAATGCTAATGCTCTACGGATGCAAAGTGTGTTTAAATGCTGTGGAAGAAATTCTCTGACTCAAGTGAAGCTTGAATTTAAGCAGAGACGACAGGCGTGGAGCAGCCAGGGAGATTGAGAGATATGGATGATGGAGAGGAGTATGTAAATGTTGTAAAGAGGCTACAGAAGCTGTCATCACTTGTGCCTGTACTTGTCCTCGCTGGGATCCTGATAAAAAACACCCCTAATACTCACATTCATAAAACATTTGAAACAAAAACAATCCCCCACCAGACTCTCTTTCCTTCATCTCCTCCCTCAGTTATCACTTTTGATCTCAGACTTAGACGTTACAATCAGAGCTCCTGGCTATAGCTTTATCATTTCAGAATGGAGCGATGTGCTTTTGTGATACTGTAAGCGTGCATCCTCACTGATGTTTGCAAAATATGCAAGTGTGTAAGAGTCACACAAGCAACAGGTGCCACAAGCATGAAAAACTACAGGATAAAGCCTGAGAACTGTGGCAAACAAAGAAATTTAATCTGATATAGTATTTTCATCAGAGCACATTTGTGTGTTTGTTTGTACATGAATGACAGTAAAATCATGAGACGTAGACACACTGCATATGCGTGGGCGGACCTGAATGAATGCAAAAGTCCTACCTAAAAATGGCATAATTAAAGTTAAATGACATGCCTTTAGCTGTCTTTAGCCTATAGCTGGTGCTACAAGTTTGGTGACTACCTACACAGCTACTTGGAAACCTGAAGCCGACCAGCTTCTGCTCACACAAGAGCATGAAGGAACAAGTTGTGCTAATCTAAACTAAGCAGATGATGGACAGGGAAAGCTTGTCCCCATGTAATACAGCTGGACGGCAAAGACAATCAATAGGGAAAAGCAACATCACTTTGCCTGAGATGCAACAATTTCTTGGTTCCAAACTAAATGTAAACAAGAGATTACTTCTCTTCCTGTGATCATTAAAATTAAGCTGAAAGAGCCTCTGTGAATTTATCAGACTGCCGCATAAAATACATTAGTGTGTTCACAGACAGCACAGCTATGCTACCACTTTTTAACTTGGAAACTATTCATTCTCTGATATGGAGATGTTTGATGCTTTCGTAATAGCTGCATAAATGAAACAGGAAACCAGGAAAAACTATGAAGAAAAGGATAGAGGGGAAAAAAATTTAACCTCCCCGTCGGGGAATCGAATCCCGCCCTTCCTTGTAACAGGCAGAGATATTGTCCACTATACTAATGAAAAATTCCCAAACTGTACTGTTCTTGCTCAATTTTTCAATTTGTCACTGCTTCTGTCTCTGTCTCTTCTGCCTGTGTTACTCAGTTTGTGGGTCTCTCTCTTTCTCTCTCTCTCTCTCTCTCCCTGGTGGACGAGCGGGCATTTACTCAGCCTTTATTGTCTGCACAGAGATATTCAGGTAAGAGTCTACGGTGAAGTATTATGCAATTGTTTTCACTGAAGTTCAGCCGGTGCTTTGGTGAAGAAATAAAACCATGGACCTCCTAAAAAAGGAATCAAACTTGTAATCTGAACATGTTCATCTTGCAATGAAGTATGAGTTCCTGTAGTGAAGTAGTTATCATGTTCGCCTAACAGGCGGAAGAGCCTGGGTTCAAAACCAGATGGAAACAAGTTTTGACTGTCACTTCACTGATCTGTTCCTACATGATGGTTAATGCAGAGTCTTCAATACCTTACCCTCTCCCCACTCCCCGATCTCCTGCTCACACACAATATTGTCCTCAATAGAACGAATACTTTCCAAACTGAATTCAAAAACATCAATGTCTATACTGAAATAAAAAAAAAAAATAAAACAACATTCAAAATATATATTATGTCTTTTATTTCTATCTTACTACAACTGCACATGCAACCTGACCTTTGTGTATGAGTCTTTGTAATTTTTACTTGTGCCCAAGTAGACTACTAGGATGATACAGACTGTGAAAATGGTTCTAAAATGTTTTGGGCATGGTCCTGGTCAGAAGCTGAAAAAAGATCAATTATTAACAATAACAACAGATGAGGAAATTAATAAAAAAGGTTTGATTCTGCAAATTTTTACTATAGTAAAGTAAAGTAAAATTTATTTGTATAGCGCTTTTCACAGAACAGCTGTCACAAAGTGCTTCACAGTAGTAAACAAAGAAAAAAGAAAAATCATATAACATAAATACAAGATCATATGAAGTATATAAAAGATCATATAGACAAGTATATAGTACATATAACCAAAAACAATGCTGAGTCAGTTTGGACTAGAAATTATAGGGAAATAAAGTTCAATGTAGCCAAGTCTTGTTTAATTATTTTTGTGACATAAATAATAATCAATTTGATTTCACATCATAACCCCCCCCCCCAAATATTTTTTATTCAAACACTCCTGTAATGGTTTTATGCGCCATTAGCTGGGCCAGCCACCCAGTCTGAGAAACACTGTGGTGTGAGGTGGTATACAAACTCTATGCTTGTTCTTGTAAAAAACACACTTAAAAGTTTCGTCCACGTAGTAGATATTGTGAAGTTACATAACAGTACATGGCCTAATTACCTTTTTATGTTTCTTCTGACAGTGTTTTCTTTCTTGAGAGACACATCTGGCATTTGAATGTGAGTTACAGCTGGTACAAAATTACCCACTCTAACTTACACTGCTGTAGTCTTGCAACAAGAAACTTTAGAGAGCATTTTCGAATTTTTGAATGAGGACTGCAGATTTTATCTTCTGTCTCTTACAATGTGCAGTTAGGGAATGCTTTATGACTGCTGTGGACCAGAGGAATCATTGCAGAAAACAATAAATCTTTCAATGCTTCATAATCATCAGTTACTTAACCAGTTAACTAAGTGGGTAGGGCACTCTGTGTAACACTTTATAACACTCCTTCTCACTTACCACTACCACTGATTTTGTTGTGAAAATTTTCTGATTTTACCCTGATGTTCTCTGACTGCTCTGCCTCACCTCACAATGTTTTACAGAGTCTCCTGAAGTAACCTGTAGCTGCAACTAACTACACTTGCTATTTAGTTTAGGTAGCTGTACAAATAGCTGTTAAAGAGACTGCTGCTACTCAGAGCACCACTGTTAGCAGCATTTCAATGCGACAAACAAACTCTGCAGCCTCTATGTACATCATGACGGAGGATTAGAGGCAGCAGAGGACACAGAGGGAAACAAAAAAGAGAAAGGCAAAGCAAGAGTCCGGGACATGAGTAATATCAAAGTTAGACTAACTATTTATCATTAAAACCAGTGTTTTGTAGTAACTACTGTAATTGCAAGCAGCCAACATAAGCAAAAAAGTATTTCTTTTATACGAGCAAGTAGTTTACATTTGACCTTTTTAAAAGCTGTAAGTTTAATTCAGGCACTACAGTGGGTGTTGGAAAATTGTTAGCTCTCTAAAAGAGAAAGAAGCAGCTCCTGTCTGTTGACCACAATGTGATGATGACCAAACAACATTTAGAACAACAGGCAGCCTCCAGTGACAATCCCTGTCCACATCTGACCACACTTTTATACCAAAATTTAAAAGAGACAGCAACGTGATAATGGAGGCAATCCGTACAAGGATGCAGAACATGCATGCATACTGAACACATTCATCGAAAAAATAAACACATAAAGTATTTAAGAGTTTTTTCGGAATTAACAAGAAGATCATCATCTCCTGCAGCAACAGCAGCCCTACTTTTTCTTGCAATCAGCTAAATTTTTGCAGGCAAAACAACTCATCTCAATGCTCGGAGACATTACTCATTACACTGTGCTATTTCTTTTAGAAATTTGGCTTGCTTGGTATATAGTAGTGAGGGTGTGAATGTGTTTTTGCATGTGTGTGTTTGTGTATGCTATGACAGATAGAGATAGGAGGAGAAGCAAAGAGACAAAGTTGAGCAAGTGTTACCTTGTATATTGCAAAGTGGACATGGAGCAAAGAGATTACAGCTGTGTTTGTCTGTGTGTCTGTTTGTGTGTGTGTGTGTGTGTGTGCTGGGTCCACACAATGTGAGGTTCCTCCCTGAGGGATCAAGCTGAAAGAAACTACTAATTAGACTGCTTGGTTTCAAAAAAGAGAGACGTCGACAGAAAGTGAGAAAGGAAGCAAAGCTCTGTGGGAGACATTATGCAACGGTAAGTGAGAGATGGGTCGTATAGATCAATTCTGGGAGTCTATGACATGACAAAGGGAAAGAGAATTTTGCTGTAGTATTCAGAACAAACTCATCAACCTGCTGCATTAAAAAGGTATGAAGACGCTGGGAAAGACAAAGCATAAATTGATATTTTCTGAAGTTGTTTCAAAATAAGATTCTACTTAAAAGAAACAATGACACTGAACAGTTTACATAAAGTAAAATAAAGGGCCAAGTTACAAGTTGGTTCCTCATGTCATAGCCTACAATTTACTTTACTCAGACTGAACCAGAAATGAATGTTTCATGATGGTGTGTGTATGAATTTTGAGTAGCCCTTTTTACACATAGATTGTTACCCTTAGATTTTGTATGAGCGAATGCAAATGTCCAAATCACTGACCCAGACTTTACCCTTCCAGCTCCCCAACACTAAATCCACATAATGTAGGACTGAGCCCATGTGTGAAAGTCATTGTCTGGAGAAGTCACAGTGAGCAACTGGGCATGTTGATGTTATCATGCTGTTGCTGGGCACACACCCAGAAACGCTGCAGTTTTCTTTCTCTAGTAGGAATTACACACACAGTGCTGCAAATACATGTTATATTTATATCAAGCCAGAAAATCACTGTAGACGAGTCAGCGGCCTCATTCACCATCCATCTTATATCCTTTACTTAAACCCTAAACCCTAAATGCAACGAAGTATTTCCAATACAGTATGGCAGCATGGACTTGACATTGAAAAATCACAGCTGTGTACTAAATGTGTGAAAGAAAACACAATATCCAAAACTGATTCTGCAAATATTGTCAAAATTACATTAAAGCTTTGACTGTATGAATGAGGTAATGTTGAGCACATACAGAAGGTTGGGCTCACGCTTGTCACAGGTTGAGCTCATGGGACTGCAATCTGCACTCGATTCAGATGCTCCTCAGAGCCCCTGCATCACATGGTTTGTATGTATGTGGGATTCAGACTAATTAAACACCTTACTGGCCCTACTGCATGTTATAGGTGATGTTCACTTTACTTCCCTTCTTTAATGCCATGGACATTTAAAAATAACTTTGGGGGAAGCTGTTGCCATGTTGAAACTATATTTAGCAGTGAAAATTATTTAATTTTCTTGGATATTTATTCTATATTTCTTTCAAAGCCGTTGTTTAGGAAAAATTAGCTAGTTTTTGCAATGGAGGGTGAGTGACTGTAGTGAAGAAATGACAGTTTGAATAGTTTGTGCAATCGACTTTACAATGTGCCTGTGTTTTCTCTAGTTGTCACTCAGTTGGCACTGTATTTGCTACGGCAGCTAGAGTCTAATGCGCATAACACAATGGCTGTGCAATAATTCCAACTATTCACTGTGTTGTATTCAGTGTAGTGAGAGATGTTTGTAATGCCCCCCCCCCATTTGTGAGGGTAGACCTGATTGTTGGAAATACCTATGTGTATAATGCGACACAATTCAACACAACAAACAGCCTCGAAAATGGCCACAATGTTTAATTAACACCTCACAAAAAAGAAACACTTATTTATAAGCATTTTAAAAGCAGGCATCATATTGCTGTTCTATTAGACTGTATTAGCTCTTAAACTGGTAACTAAACATGATGCTATTGTACTTGGGCATGATTATTACATGATGCCCTTGGTTGGTTTTTCTCCTGTCCTTCACATGTCCAATAGCTAATGTCTAATTGCTAACCATTACTAACTAACAATTAGTCATACTGACTGGAGAAACATGGCTTGTATTGAGATTCCACTGTACAGACTGATATTCTTCGGTCATTAGTGGACCATAGGAGTTCTCACTTAACCAACTGTTAAACGTAATTGTGTTTCCTCTTTCCATCCCAGGAGACTAGAAAGCTCGAAGTGAAACCGGGGCCTTGAGTGATCAATGCAATTGTAAATTGAGATATGCTTTGCTATGCGCATATGAATCAACAATGCACATACGTTCTGTAATGTAAAGGTGACACCTGAAACACAGTAACTGGTGGCATCTCCTTTTTCTGTAGAAAATGCAGAACAAAAACACCACAGTAATGACCACTTTATGTCAGGACTGAGTAAAAGTTACTTGCTTTTATTGCTCTTTCCTTTGGATAACCTCTTATGTTATTTGACCACCTTGTACCAGCCTTTCATTAAGCTCAGTTCATGACACCATGCAAACTAAATCTGTACTTTTCTTATTGTACCTTATATTGTAGTGAGTGAGTGTGTAAAGGGTTGAACTATTACCACAAAATTGCAGATTTTTATATATGATTTTAACTTTCAGTTTTTCAAAGTACACTTCATCCATCACTGGCTTTAAAAAGCACTCTTCAATCTATCTGTAGTTATTAGATATTTTTTGAATCCACAAACTTTCTAGAGTTTTCAGTGCTTGTGAGAACCAAGAGATTAGCTGGAACCCGTCATTAAAACTTTAAAAGTAATGATACCTTTAAGAATTTTTTTTCATTAATGTATTTGAAAGAGAAATTATGCCTTTTAGGGTCACATTTTCATTTGGAGATGGGCAGGAGTGAGCCATTTCTAATAAGCAGAGGAAAGCGAAGGGAGAGAATGGGTTTAAGAATCATGGGAGAGTGAAAGAAGAAAGGAAGAGGAGAGAAAATGAGAAGGAACCTTTTGTACCCATTCCCCTGTTGGATTCTTTGATATGTTCTGCAATGCATAATGATATGCAAATATGACAAAATATGAAAGTTTTACAGAGCAGGGAAATCTGGTCTAATGCACTGTTTTCAGAGTCTCGAAATGTCTTTTAAGCAGATGAATTCATTTTCCTCTGAAGCAATCCTCATTCGGCAATCTCCTCTCTGTCTGTCTCTGTCTTTTACTCTCTTCTTTTACCCAGTTTGAAAATTTCACCTCAATCTGTCTCCTTCTCCAACTTTTCTCCTGTTTTTCCTCCTGCCATCCCTGAGGATGTATAGAAGTCAATGCACTAGAGAAGCTATACAGTCCAGAGCTCTTAAGTCAAAGTCACCTCCAAACTAACTGCTTGTGCTGTAATGTACTACCATGCATTATTAAGAGCCAACTGTGTTAGTAAAAGCCCGAGTCTCAAGGGAAGGGGATTTAGAGGGCTGGAATCCATCCTAAAACAACTTCACTGGGGGCACTTTCCCATGCTGGCCAACACTGGAGTACATTTTTCTCCACAACTTCTCACAATTGCTGCTGTGGCAGTTTTTTATGGAGTGACCAGGCAGAATGTGTTTGCCTGTTTCATCGCTGAGAATTTTTTATAACAGACAAGGTAGTTGAATGAGGCTAAATTTGTGTGAGGGGAGGGACGTGGTGAAGAAAAGCACTAAACTTGGAGAGGCTCAGAGAGAGTCACACACATTACTATGTATTTACATGGTAAATTACATTAATGCAGCTCTGTCATTGCACCATTTAGAGCATAGTGTTTATTTAATATTCACAGAATGTCTGATTTGTTTACCAGACAGCTGGGGAGAGTTGAGGATGTATGTATAATCCAGTGTATTAACCTGAGAATTGACTAGTGCTAAAGCATAATGTTCTGTAAGCTGAAATAAATAAATGCTGCTTTCTGAATAGCAGATGGGATACGGTGTATCAGTGAAAGCCTAAATCCCTGCATTAGCCTGGAACAGCTTTTAAATTATATCAGGGATAAACTACAGTACACACTGGTAACTGGGAGATGCTGTGAATCTTTGGGCACATTTCAAGGTGACACTTAAGGGTTCAGCATATATGGGTCAGCTTTGTCCCACAGTCTTACAAATCCACAACATGTCCAGTTCTGCATTCCTAAAACCAAAAAGACTAAATAGAAAGGCAAAAAAAATTAGGGAAAGCACATATCCAGGAGAAAAAGGTATTTTATTTTTTTTAGATTATTGCTAATATGCATCAGTGTGTATGAAGCATTTTACTGCTGCATTAGGTTGAGGTCATGCTAGATTTAATTACTTTATATTGGCTGTATTGAAATGTGATTGGCAAAGGGCAAAGAAGCTGGAGAATACACAGCGTAGAGCACATCATGGAGGTGAGGTTGAGGTGGGGTTTATTAGGGCATGGGTTGTGGCGGCCCTTTAAAAAAATAAAATATGCATTTTGGTATAATTTTATGTTATAAAACATTATTTTGATAGCAATACATGTTTTGCCAGGTATTTTTGCTATCAAAATAATGTTTTCTTAGGCTAATCTTCAACAGTGTGAACCTGCCAAACTATCACACAGTGTATTGGTGCCCCAGAGCAGCTTCAGCACCCAGTGGTGATCTCACAGATTCCCAAGTTAATTCAAGCACCAAGTTTTGGACTAAGTGTTAATTTATGGAGATTAATAAGCACCCATGTAACAGTCAGAAGGAAGCAGTCTGTGCAGATAGGAAGAAAGTTTTGAGCATTTTGTCCTAAGGTAGGTCTAGGCCTGATCAAAATCCTGTAACAGCTATGGTGGTTTAGATTGTTCAATTTCAGTGGGAGGTTAAATATGGTTTGCACTGGGACTGGTGCGTGTCTGCAGGAACAGACTAAGTGTAGACTCCGTGTTTTACTTTGCATGTGGCTTGTCGCTTGTATTTTATTTATATTTTGGATTTAGGAATTTGTTTGTTAAAGATGATTTATTCATGCTTGATGTTGTAGCCTGAAGCCTTGTAATTCCAGCAGAAGTGCTTTTGAGCCAGGAAGTGAGGGGAGGAGGGTAGACAAAACTAGTTTGTTGGCAGCTGCTTGAATTATAATTAATGGAGAAAGGGAAGAGAAAGTAGGAGAGTGTAGACTGCAAAAGACAGAGACATGGAGATGGAAGACATGGGGCCCTATCGTACACCCGGCGCAAACGCGGTGCGCCAGTGGCGCATGTGTCTTTGCTATCTTACACCCATCGCAAAAGGCATTTTTGTCACAAGTGTAAGATAGGAAATCCACTTGCGCCGGGTCTTTGAGCCGAGGGGCGGAGGTCTGAGAATGAAGGCAGAATGGAGGCGTGTCCTGGCGCATTTCCTATCTTACGCCCGGCGCAAAGAGGTCAAATGCGCCAGGAGTTTAGACCAGCCAAAACCTGGTCTAAACGGAGGCGCAAACTCACACTCTTCTCCACAATCACAAACACCTTTATTTTCTATTTTTGCCTCTCAGCAGTGTAAAATGTTTAATTGAGCTTTTGACATATTTAGTGAAGTTAGTAAAGTGTNNNNCTACACAGCTGATTGGACTGCAGGCTGTGCGCCAGTGGCGCATTGGGCGGGGAAGAGCAGGATTCCGCTGCTGCTCCGGGAACAAGGCGGCAAAGGTTGACCTGGAACCTCCCCTGAATTAATTTTTAACTTTCCACGCCCAATGCGCCACTATCGCAAAGTGTACGATAGGGCCCAAAAAGTCTCCTGCTGTTGGGTGCTGTATTAATGTGAGTTCCCTTCAGCAGAAATCATCTTCCTTTCGTGTCAACAATTTCTCTTATGACAATAATCTACAGAAACTCATAGAGAAAATGTCTGCTATGAATGACAACGTGGGAGAGCAAACCTACCGCATGGAGTGGATTGCCCTGATCGATCGGCACCTTGAAGTCAGCCTGGAGCTCATCAAAAGCTGTTATCTGTAAAGGGAGAGAGGAAAGACAATAATGATGATATAATCAGTTCAATATAGTGTGAAATTTCTCAATTTGAAAGAACATTCACCAAACAGCCTCCTGTGTGTCTGGGCTGCAGAAGACTATGCTATTGATATAGATTGTCTCTACCTGTATGTTAAAGACCCCCACTTAAATGAAAAATTACATATTTTTCTTGTATTTATAGTACTACTTATCAATTTCAGATTGTTTTGGTGTAAGCTTTGGAGACATTCAAGAGAAGGCAGATATCTCTACAGACAAAACTCAGCAACTCACATCATAACAATCTAGATTGAATTTAAGGACGTACACTTAACCTTAGTTTAAGTAATTTTTTTCAAGTAAATGTAAAGTTGTTCTTTTTACGAAAAAATTAACACAGTCAGGCACAACCAATGGCTCTGGACTTGGTAATCAACATGCTACAGTACTACACATGACAGTGCTTAAAGGTATGTTCAAGTTATCAAGCAAGTTAAGTTATGTTCACTGGATTAACATAGCATTTAACTGTGCTAACCATTCATAGCTTTAGTGGCATCTAGGGGTGGAGTTAAAGACTGCACCTGACTATATATTCCTCCGCCCACCCTCCTCTTTTCAAGCATGTCGTAAAGTCTTTGACAGCCAGGAAAAGCAGGAATGGTCCTTTTTAAAAGCCAGTGTTCGTTTGTCCAATATAGAGCTGCGACAAAGCAAACTCCATGGAAGGGGAACCACTCCCTTTGTGGGTATAAAAGGCTCATGGTAAGGTAATGAAATTGCAACTACTCTTATTTTCAGGTGATTTTCACATTTACTTACTTACTACTTAGATATATGCTGTAGATCTCTCACAGTCCTTCAAAATGGAACTTTAAACACTAAAGAAACCTAGCTGTTATAAAAGAACCTTTTTTTAAAGACTGCTATGTATCTGTGACTCAGTTTTTAAGATTTACATCTTCAATAGGAACCACTAGGCTATGAGCTAAGACTTACAGACAGTGGGGATGGAAGTAAAATGTGAAGCACTGAAAGAGAAGGTAAGTTTTAGTACAATAAAAAATACTATATAACCCAAAAAGCCTTACTCTTTTAGCTCAAAATCATACAAACTGCTTTATTAAACATCCCAGTTGTCTGTATTCACTCCAAATAGTTTCCCTGTTACTTCAGATTTTACTGCAGCATGCGTTCTGTCAGCAAACCACTCCACCTGCTGCCCAAGGCAAAAAATAGCCCTTAACATGGACATGATATATTACTGGAGCTCTCTCTAAGCTGCTCTCACAAGGAGGCATCATGTGCCCACAGCCTCCATTTCAGACCCAGCTCTTCATCCTCGTCATCATTAACACAATCTGCTCCACTTAAAATGTTGGAGCACATCTGCCCAGAGGCACAAGATTTGCATGCAAGAGAAATCAGAACCCCATGAATCGGTGTCATTTGATCCTGCTGCTCACCCACTGCTTCACTGTGTGACAGCCCTTAGTAATGGCACCGAGTAATGATAAACAGCAGGGAAAATATGCAATAGTTCCATTGGCGTTGCGTTTGTTCCAGTGGAGACAATGGCACTACTAAAACAGATGTCTTTGCTTGACTAGTTAGGCTGTACGATTGAAGTGTGCGTGTTTGTGTGTGTGACTGAGTGACAGAGACACTGCAGGAAGAGATATGAGTGTGTCAGTCAGAGTATCTGCATATGAGCTACAATGTGTGTCTCCGGGGTATGTGTACCATGGGGAAAGTGTAAGATGTGAGAGCAGTGAGAGTTTATCACTGTGTGTATGCGTGTGTGTGTGCAAAAATTGAATTACTGTATGTGTGATACAAAACTGCTTTTCATTGTGTGCTATATGAGATAGAGACAAAAGAAGCACCTGCATATGAGTTTGTACATGTGAATGAATGTGTGTTAGACCAGTATGAAGAATTAACATTAGAGAGAAGGCAGAGGTTTGCACCAATCCCGGGTTATTTCCCGTGGCTTGCCCCCGCTCTGACAGGCAGCTCTTTACATGTTATTTCCCAGTGGATCCCTACAGTGATCCCGGCTCATTGCCCCGCTCTGTTACAGTATGTTGGCCTCCCCCAGGCTGTTCCTCATGGGCGATGGGAACACACACATACACACTTAGTCTTCATGGGTGCATAAATACAAGGATATAGTGCAGAGAAACATACTCTTTCAGAGAGACACACAGATAAAAGAGGAGAAGAAATACCTCGCCTATGCTTCCCTATGGGCACTGCATGAGAAACGACATTATGGACTGGATGTTCTAAGTGGATGTCAGACTTAAAACGTCCTTCAACTTAGTACAACAGCTTTTTTTTAAAAAATCTTTTTTGCATCAGTTCTCTGACTTACAGCCGTTCTAAAAGTAACTGCTGAGATTTCAAAATATGACACAATCACTAAAATAAAGCTGGATGAAGCAGGGAATAATGAGTGGTTAAACAATAGAACAGGTTGTTACAGTGGATAACAATCATATAAACTACATAATTCATTCATGCATTCAGACTAACATGTTCCTCTCCATAGCCCTATCCTCCAGTCTTCCAGGGGTATCCTGAGGCACTCTTAGACCTGAGGTGATACTTCATGCCTCCAGCATAGTTTGGGTCTGCTCAGGGTTCTGCTCCCAGTATGAGAGGCCCAAAGTTCCTCTACAGCAGCAGTCCCAAACAAATGGACCGGTACTGGTACCGGTCCATTTGTCGTTTGGTTCTGAGCCACACAGATAATAAAAAAAATCATTGATGATCAGAGTCTGAAAGATGTTTTATTTTGAAAAATACCATGACACCGGGTGTCATTGTCCCCCATTACCCCTAGATGGGACAGGCTCGTTGCAGTCATAAGCTCAGGGCTCCCACTAACTCAACGAAATGGTGAATTTAATTTTATGCACTTATATTTGTATTTATGCTGATTGTATCATTTAATTTCGACATTTTTTATCCCTGATCTTCATTCTTACAGTATTTACCGTACAGTTCTGACTCCAGATGAGCATCAGGATTTTGACTGACTACTAATTCTTGAGTTAAACTCCCAGGTCCTTCCTTAACGCGTCAGCACCATGTTGTTGTGGGGAGGGGGATAACATTTGAAATGGCACTAGGAGCTGTGCAGTCAGAAAAAAAAATGCTGGTAGGGTTACCCATGGCAAATTGAGTACAGGTGAAGGGCCAGAGCGACAGTGATTCAAGAGACCTTATGGAATAGCAGCATCAGAGGAAAGCTATCAGGGCTCTCTCCCGAATTCAAAGAAAATTGACCCTGTGACAAATTGGTCCAAGAGAAGAGGTCAGAACAAGAGTGACTCAAGACCTCCAATGGAGTGACAAGTACAAATGGAAGTGACTTGGCTTGAGCTTAAGAAAACAGGACCTCTTTCTGAAGCCAGGGCTGAGAGGGCAGCTAAAGGTTAAACAAGGAAGTCAGTCTGTAGACTATGATTCAAAATACCAACACATGTTTATATATTATAATTTTATTGTACGTTTTTTGTCTAAAAAATTCTTTAAGTGTAGAAATAATACATTCTAAAATATTAACAAAAGATTCTGGAAGTAAAATGTTTTTATTTCTAATAAGAATAAAAACTCAACAACAAATAAATGACTCGCATTATAATAAGTGTGTTACACTTTATGGAAAAACTCACCCTAAAACTGAAAATCATTTCCTTGATCATTGGCTGTTTAGTTTGTCATAATCAGAGGTAACATTTGCCTCTGAGCTGCAAACTAGTGGACCAAAACTAGAATCAGTGACAGCTCAGAGGGTGAATCCTGCTGAAGCTCTGCTGGCAATGGCCAGGGTTTGTTTTTGCAAATACAGTTTTTATTTTGATGTGAAGTTCACTTTAACAGACTGCTTTGATGTCAAGGTTGGCTGGCAGTTACAGCAAAAAAACAAAAAAACAAAAAACAAACCCAAAAACCTCTGCTTCTCTCTTGGCATACTGATTTCAGCATAAACAGTGTTTTTCACTGCAGACACCTTGCTGTGTATGTGTGTCTGCAAAGGAAAATAGAGGAACAGAGAGATGGTTGTAATTTGATGTGTATCTGTCTGTGGATGTAAATTTGTGCCTATTTTAATTGTTTTTAGTCGATTGAAGGTACAACCAACCAAAAACATTGTTTTTCCACCATGCAATCTTCAAGGCATTCATATGGAAATAAGAAGATTATAAACAACAACAACAGCAATCAGAGGAACCTTGACGCTAATGTGAAAGACTACAAGGTCCACTTTAATTATTCAAAATCTTGTCTAAATTATTCATTTGGATTTTAAAACCACTCGATATGGGTTAATTTTCTGTACAGCCATTTCTCACCAAACTCAGACCAGTGGCCAGAGAAAAGTATCCTTCAGAGCATTTGGTTTTATGGGTGGGCATGTAGCCGCTGCTAAACACTCAACTAAGTGATATTTGAACTCTGCGGGACTAAATGTATACAATCAGTCTGTGTCTATGCATTAAACAACTGGCATGATAAAAAGTTTACAACACAGTGTAGGGCTGGGTAAACAATTTACCCAAGAGAAGCATTAAATTTTCATTAAATCTCAAGTGGAGAGCAAAATGCAGCGCATAGCTAAACAACAATGGAGAGAGCTCTGGTGTTAGAAGGCCTGTAGTGGTCTTTATTGCCTGTGTTTTAATTTTTAGTAACAGCAGTTTTAATAATTGCATATTGGAGAAGCAGTATAGCTATCAAACTGGCTGGCAATGACCAGCAAAGTCTTTACAGACAAAACCATATGCATCAGGATTTTCACTCTGGAGAGGATCATCTGCTACCTTAAACTTAACTTTTCCAGTTCCAGTTTTTGCCATGTGTTTTTTAAAACCTTTAAAACAATGCTGAATGTATTAGACATCTCTATTTCTGCATTTTAAGATTTGTTTTACCCTTCAAGGACTGTATGTGAAACATCAAAATTTCCCTCGTCCTGCAGACTTCCAAGAGGTCACTGGCCGTTCATGTACTGGGAGTTGGCTTGTGTTTTAATTGCTTACATGCTCCCATCAGCGTCAGCCTGTATCTGTGCTTAACACCTTGGCAGGGGGAGGCAGCTGGAAAGGCAGTTTCTCTGATGCTAATAAACACTTCTGGCACAGTTAACCCCTCCCTACCCTGTGACGAGATCAAATGAAACAAATCTCTTCCTCCTAGAAAATGTCTACATCAGCATTCTATATGTATGACTCAGCTGTCAGGACTTTCCACAAGGCCCTCAAGCCAAGTGGTAAGCAAATATGAACCTTCAGGGATGATTATTAGAGAAAACATAAACTAAGCATATTTAACGCAAATATATTTGTTTGCATCAAACAGACTCGTGTGACCAGATCATCTGATCCAGAGAAATGATACTGCATTGACATTACTGCAGGACAATCAATGGCAAGAGTTACATTACCATGGAAATATCGATTCCAGTAGCTCTTCCTTCTTTAACCATAGAGGCTATAAGTGAGACAATATTTTGAAGGTTCATCTTTGCTTCATACCAACAAACTGAAGGTCACCAAAGACACTTGTAATAAATAAAGTACAAAACCAGCAGTTCATGCCCTCAGATACACAAACTTAATGATTGTTACACAAGCTTTAAACCATACTGTGGTCAGAAAAGGTTCAAATGGGTATTTATGGTGAAAAAGGGGTCATCCTGGTGACAAACCCAAAGAGATGCTGTGAACCTCTCTAGAGTTCTATGGAGCCAGTTTGTTTTTTTGTCTTTGTTTTTTTTACTCTTATTAGCCTCTTTTTTGGTGCAAAACAAATGAAACCCCTACACTGTATGCTATCACACTACCTCTAAAACACCAAACACCAGAAAGACAAAATACACAAGAAGCAGGTGTGGTATAGCATCTTGCAGCTAAAAAGGCAAAGACGCAAACAGAATTAGAAGAAAGTGTAACAGTAGACTTTAATTCATTGGTTTGCAAAAAAGTTTTTCATCTAAACACAAAAGCAAAAGCTGCTTCCTCTCTTGTCTAAATAGGTAACCTAAACTTCAGGGCTTTATGGCTATCCCTGTTCATGTTGCACTGAATCACACTGTGTTACATGAGAGTGACTGTTTGCCAGAATTAATGACACAATAACTTCAGCATTACACTTTTACACATAAAAAGAATAATGCTTACTGTACATTGAAACAGGGAACTAATGTGATAACAAAACAAATATACCATGAGAGTTTCTGCATGTTAAAATCAAAACAGATAACTTGCCCAATGTGCTGGAACAGCATCAACATCTATGACCAGTTTCTGCTAAGCTAACAGTAATTCAAAAGACCATATCACAGATGTAAGAAAAAGAGATAAGATTCTGTAAGATTGTATTAATGATTTAATAACCTACAAAGAGAACTGATAATTTTCACCAACCACTTAATCATCAAAGCTTCCATTCCTTTGCCTTTGCTGCCAGTGCTGCCTGTTCTCCACAACTGTAAGTGGAAGACTGCAGTGGAATTCCAGAGTCTCTTTACAAGGATGAAAAACCTATGCAAATCCACTTGATTCTGAATCCATAAATCCTTACAGGCTTTTTACCTTGTCAGTTGTGATCAGCTGGCCTGGAGAATTTTGCACAAACTAAACAAACCCACAAAGAAAAAGCTAAAACAGTGATTTGTCTGATGTTCCTTGCAATGTGTCTATGTTCTGGTTGGTTAATGGGAACAGTCAGCTCTTTGGAAACCTGATCATCTTGAATCAAGCCTTGTCTTAAGACATTCAAAATGTGGCGAGATCTGTACTGTGGTAGCTAGAAATTGCTACCAGTCTCGTGTTACATCATCAACAACAATGCTTTTATTAGAGAATTAAAAAAGAGAGCAAGAAAACAAAAACTGCACACCTTTACCCAACCTTTACCTAATCTGCCAGTTATCTGTCATTATTTAAATTCGAGGAGCTAGTGAGGCGGCAGGTGAAGCATAAGAAGGAAAAACTCTAAAGAAAAAGGGAGGGAGGATTGGGATCTCCCAATAATCTTACAGTATATGCACTGTGTAGTGGAACAATAGAAACACTGTAGTCAGAATGATGGATGAGGAGCCAGCAGAGGTTAATGAACATGGATCGATGTTGAGCCAACCCAGCTATACACTGAATGCCACCTCCATTATAGCCTCCAGCGCCTGGTGCCGGAAAGCTCTGTTGACTGTTTGCTTCATTGTGATTACAATCAATTGTATCACCTATGCATTTCTTCCCCCTGATTTCTTACGAAAGCACCTTGTGCACAAACTACTTCCTTGTTTATACAGTTCAGGGGAGCATGGTGGGAAATCATTGCAGTTCTTGTGACTGTAAATGCCAGGTAAAACCCAGAGGATCTGAAATAATTCTCTGTTTTGTCATTTATAGGCCTGTATTCTATTACAGACGTAACATGTTTTTAAGACATTTCTCTCATTGACATCTGGAACTGTGTGGCTGCTAAAAAGTAGTCAGGTGTAACAGGAAACACAAGCTTCCAGACAATCGTAAAGCTTATTAACTGGATTTTGTTTGCACTAATCAGTGGTAAGTTATGTGTCCTGACATGGAATATGAGGAATATGTTCCTCAGTTTATTTAACAGGGTTTCTTTGTCCGTTGATACAGATCTCGGGCCCTATCGTTCACCCGGCGCAAACGCAGTGCGCCAGTGGCGCAGGTGTCTTTGCTATCTTACACCCATCGCAAAAGGCATTTTTGTCACAAGTGTAAGATAGGAAATCCACTTGCGCCGGG
>JAPZDZ010000010.1:3218028-3234032 GCA_029783805.1 Acanthurus tennentii
TCATGTATAATAAACATATTTTTAAGATATTGTCATTTTTAAATCTATATAAAAATGCAAGTGTGATTAAAAAAGAATAGCAACAAAATAAAATTTAATTTTAGACCTAGCTCACTAGTGAGTTGTGCTATTTTTAGAGCAGGCCTTGCAGGCGACTCATGTGCCCGGGGGCGACCTGGTGCCCGTGGGCACCGTGTTGGTGACCCCTGGTGTACACATACTAAGCCATTTAAAGGTGACCTCCAACTCTGATGTTTTTATTCAGATGTTTGCAGGCAGTTTAAAGCCCCAGAGGGCCTGAGTGCAGCCTTCCATCACCTCTGGCTGACAATTTGAACGCAGCAAGCAGAAAGAGTGCAAACACTTTTGCCTTCATTCAAAATTTAGACATTTCTATGCATAGTCTCAAGAGAAAAACACTTAAGGTAAATATAATCTAATAGTATAATTCTGTCATCTGCAACACAGTGTGAAAATGTTCCTTGAAATGGAGGAAAATTACATTTTTTAAAATTTTCTGTTCTTAAGTGGTTTTTTTTCATGGGACAAAAAAAATACAAACAAATACAATAAAAATAACTGCATTTAAGATCTGAATAATAATTAATGACACAATACTTTTTACCATGAACACATTCAGATTACTTGACAAAAACATTAGCTCCATGGAAACAGAAGCAAGTTCCTCACATTCACTTTGTGTTCGTACTCATCAATGGAAAGAATTGTTCTCGGTCAGTTGTTCAAGAGCCTGCACAGTTTGATTAGTCTGACATGTGGAGCATAAAAATCATTTACTATTTTGGTTAGCTGGATCCTCAAAAGCGAACAGAAATGTAGTCCAAGGAGGAGAAGGTAATCATTGAATTGTCGATTCAATCTTTGAACTCATGATAGAATAATCATGCAACAGTCTTTGTCTCCTGCAAAATGTAGAAACCTTTGGGTTTTAAAGGAGAGATTGTTAACCATTGTAAACCACCAACAAGCACAACAAGGTAATCAAAGACGTACAATGTTCAATGCCATCCATAGGCAGAATTTAGGCCTTTGCTGTTATCAGATTCAACAACTTAGACAGAAAGTGCAAAAACTTCGATCTGGAATAAGGGGACGGTACTTGCTCATCGGTTTTTTAAAGTAATCTAGCAGTGTTGCTGGAAGATTTATTGAAAAAAAAGGCTGCCTTCCAGATGTTGGGGGACCTTACTCATAACTGCAGACTTGAACATCTGAGGACTACAGGAGCGGGTGATCAAACTGCAACAAATACCCAACTTCTCCAGTGGAGATGTGACACCCTTCAGCTGAGTGGCACTGTGTGTTCTAGACTGAAGTGGAGTAAATTAGGGGAATTTGGTTAATTAAAAAGCTGTGTTAATTAAACATCAACTAACCATGTAGCAATGAGTAGCAAGCACCATTTATTCTCAGCAGCTAGTTATCACACAGGCTTTTCTAATACCACGTTTTCTAAGAGTCTTCAAAAAAACATTTATCTAAATAAATAATTAGGTCATATCCAAATAACTGCATAAATAACTACATGTGCATTACTGACTTGGGACACATAGAGTCTGAATATTGTTATAATGAATCATGCACAATAAATCTATCTTATAATTATCTTTATTTACTGTACACCATCTGATGTAGCCAAGCTTGAGACAGTGATGGACAGTGTTTGTTGGCTCTCATATAAGCAATTTAGCTAGTCTTAAAAGTTAACTAGATTCAAAACCAGATTTAAGAAGCTAACTTTATGTGAAAAAAATATATTTGACATATTTTGTGAAGAATCGGAAATAGTAAACTTGAATAAAAAACAATGCAAAACTTTGCAAAAACTTACACTGTTTTCCTTCTTCTTCCTCTTCCTCGAATGCTTTTTGTACATTTGCAAACAGCCTTACTTTTTCTTTTTTTTAGTCCTTTTGTTGTTTCTTTCTTTTCTTTCTTTCTTAATTCCTATTTCCACCAGGCAAGAGGCATTTCTGTCATGTCAGGTACTTGTCACACCAGGGGCTTCAGATCTGCTGCTTTATACTACTCCATGAGCGATAGACATAGATGAGAGCAGCAAGATAACATAGATTAAGGAGAGAGGAGAGAAAAGGGAGGCTGAACAGGGTAGTGGACAGAGTTGTGTGTTTTGTGGCACTGATCACAAATTTGTATGTTTTGCTCTTACTAGACAGTTGAATTCTGATATAGCCCTAAAAAAAATACAGGACGAAGTTATTCATTGTCTGTTGTTTCCTGAGTACAGCCCAGGTTTGTTTGAGGTCATTTTCTACAACAAGCTGCATGCTGTTGAAACGATTTAAATGAAAAAAACAATGCTCGAGTAAATAAGACTGATTGCCATTGTAGTTCTAAATATATGTGCTGGAGGCAACTGTCCTCCTCTTGTGGAGTAGAGGAGTAAACAACTTTCTGATTTAGTTGCTTTGGCAAAGCAACATAGTGCGATTGGCTCGTGTCGGCTGATTTAAAAAAGATATTTGCTTAAACTTTAGCCTGTGTCAGAATCTGTCCTTACTGCTGCTGAGTGCCATTTAAACATCTGTAACTAAGTTGACAGTACTTATACCAGGTCCCACTCACCATAGCACCCTATAACCTATGTTTTTGTCATGTTCCAGATATCACCTGTAGTTCAGCTTTAAAGTCAGGTAAAAGTCTCTGTAAATGTGCTGAAAGAGGTCAGTGTCAGCTGCCTAACGACACCCCTGGAGATACAGGGATTCATTGCCCCTCTCACATTGCTGTGTTCACAGTCCATGCAAGTCCCAGCTCTGTACTTCACCCCACTGCACTGCTGGGATATATATTAATCAGAGTGCTTGGCTTTAGATGTCAGCTGTAGGCTAAGAAAGCTAAATTCAAATGGCAGTGGTAAACAGCACTAATGCAGACAATCCAGCGCCGTAAAGGAAAACAAGGCCAAACACCATTATCTCATCTCTCTCTCTCTGTTTGCGTTAGCCTGCGATTTTGCACTCTGCAAAATCGAATGAGAGGAAGCAAAAATAGCTGCAGGAAGATGAAAGAGGGCAGAATGTGGGTAAATATGGAATACAAGAGACGTGCCTCAAATCCCTGAAATGGAAGGAGTGAAAATGATCACAGGCTCCTTCTGCCTTGTCACAGAATTTCCTGTGGTGACAGCTTAAAATTTCAGGAGTGCTCACAGCACTTTGTCACTCCCCTCAACCAGGCATATTCTCTTGTGTATATAATATGAGTAAAGTAATGTGGGACTTATTGTACACTATGTTCTCCTCTGTCCTGTTAGACTGTTTACAACATAATGAACACTAATGACATTCCGAATGAAACTGTTTGACAAACTGCACGTTTGAAATGAGATCCTTCAAGGTTGTAGTGCATCAGTGTCACATCAACGCTAAAATGTTACTCCGCACTAAAGACACTGCAGAGTAAACAGCGAGCTAATTAGCCATTCCGGGCACGATACGGCCACAGGCAGTTACCTCTGTGAAACCTCCCATTAGCTGCAGCGTTTCCAAAGCTGACAGTATAAACCGTGCTCTCGCTGTTACCTTTTGGCCCTTATGCAAGACTCTCGGTGGCTGTGGTGGTTACAGGATGCTGAGGGGGATGAATATTGAATAGGTAAGTGAGTTGTAATCTGAGAACATGTCACCAATTGAATGAAGAACAGTCTTTGTCACAGAAAGCATGAAAAAGAGATCTGTACTCCTGATATTAAGGTTGTGAGGTTTACATGTAGATAGAATTAGACTGTAAAATGTTTCAAAAGTATCTATTTTGCAAAATATCATGTGTTGCAAACATGACTGACATGACATTTTCACTTGTAAAAAAGTTTGCTGAAATGAAGACCAAATGGTTTTACCCCCTGTCACAAACCTGTGGTGACTGCCAAAATGGTACCAGAGTTAATATGCTTAACACTTTCAAAGTCTGGTGTAGTATTAAAAGATTTAAAAGTATCTGTAGCCCGCTGGCTGTTCAAAAACCACTTGTGGTGCTAATTTTTTTTTTATACCTTACACCATGAAATTCTCTTCAGAGGATCAATGATTTGTGCTCCCTGATAAACCAGCAGAGTGTTGACTCAAACTCAGCTTTAACCAGGATGTTTAGCTCCCCTCGTCAAAGTTAAAGACACCCTCTGGTCCTTTACTGTCTGCTTATCTTCATACATTTCTCCTATATGAATTATGATGCAGATTTAATAAGGCTCCTAACACCAGCCTGGAGTGGCCCCAGAGACTGTACCTCCAACCAGGCTTTTCATTTGACTGCAAACTATATCTGCAGTATTCATACACTCCCTCTCTCTGCAAAGGGGTTTCCCTGCACAGGCATTCCCTCACTCTCTTATCTCCCCTCTGCTGCTGATACAGCGTGACCAGGATTACGCTTTTAACCCAGTCCAAGATGGCTGCCTCCAGCTGCCAGCTTGCTCTATTTTTCTGTCTCTCTCACGCCCTGTGCTGCTTCTCTACAAGCATGAAAGGGAGGCTTTTAAAAAATACATGACCCAAGAGACAGAGTGACACTCCAGTCAGCGTTTCTAGACTGCAGCCATCCAAACCCTGTGCTAAGAGATTCACTATCATCCGCTATTTGACAGCTAAACACGCTAATTAATGCAGCCATTCCATCTGTCACTTCAGATATTAGTGCTGTGTGTTTCCAAGGCAAATCAGATGCAGTAAAGATGCGGTGCTTTTCCACATTAGCCTGTGCTCTGTGATCTTCCTGTCTCTGCTTAAATGTAGCATTTTTATGGAAAGTAATTAAACTGTAGACCAGGAAACCAAGAGCTTTTCGCAAGCAGACTACAGACCAGACATCCAGTGTAGTTTCAGGGTTCAGAGTTCTGAGGAAGTCCTGTTAAAGCTTGGTAAAAATGAATAATTTACTGCAGTTCCAGTACATATAAAATGTGTGTTTTCATAATTTAACACTAACTTGACTGGAGTAACCCAGTGGCAGAGCTGGGAAAAAGGAGGATATATTTTGGTCAGTGTTCTGGGAGAGGAAGCCCTTTCCTGCAAAGAGAACAGTGGGAGCCTTTCTAAGGCTTAATAGCATGACCGTCCTCTGAGTGTGTTAATGCCTGGCACTACAGTGATGTTCTGTGGATCAGAGAGAGAACATTGGCCCAAATGACCTGATCTGTGGCACAATGGCAAATGAGTTCTCCACAACAACAATACGCCTACTCAGTGCAAACGGTTGTCGCTCCTCACACACATGACTTTTTGTTTTAGCCATAGATTGAAGATTCAGGTCCATGGTGTGACTGCAAACAGCTTTGTAACCATGTTCCAGTGGTCACAAAACACAGCTACTGATGGGGATCAAGTGATATAATGTCATGATCCATTCAGCTCTTTAAATTGTGTTGTGTTTTGTGTCAGATCCAAGTTCCTGTCATCTTTCCCTCCTGTGTGATTGCTTGTCCCAACCTTGTGATTCACCTGTGTCTAATTGTTGCCTTTTTTGCTAAGAGTATTTAAGTCGTTGTCTTTCCCTCTTTCATTGTTAGTTCATCTGTTTCTGCTAACTGGTTCTGTGTTAATGTCTGTGTCTGTCTATCTTTCTATCTATCTATCTGAACTTGAAACTAAGCATTTTGCCAGTTACACCAGCTAGTTACAACAACACATTTTTCTGAATTTGCTACATCTCTGATTTGTGCTTCTTGGTGTTAAGTTAAATCACTAATCAGTGAAAATGTTAATGTTGGAGTATTTCCATAGGCTCATAGCCAACTGTGTCTGTCTGTGTTCAGAAGGTACTGTAAACTGGGGTTCATCAGAGCAGAAATGAGTTGCTTGGTGCTGCTGGACATTGTTAACATCAGCTGTGAGGCTGAGACAAACACTGTAAGGGCAAAGCAATGAGCTCAATGATGCTATCACGGTGACCTGCTCTGTAGAGCTGGAAACTACAGAGCAAGATAATAGTTTTCTGACTGAAAGGCTTTTAATGTAAAAGTGTGATCAATTTTTGATTTGAAAACTTGCGTTTGTTAAATGTCATCTATAGGTTCAATGTTCTTTTTTTTAACTTGCTTGTTTTTTATGTATGTGATAAAACTAATCATTTATTTGTTCCATGGTACGTCGTGTTTTCACAAGACAATATCATGGAAGGTTGAGTGGAGAAAGAGGAGCTGTGAAGTTAAGCAAAGCTGCCTCTCCATCACCACTGTTGATAAATTTAAAGAAACAAAACACATTCACATACTGTAGAGGTGCCAGTTCCTTCAGCATGGGGTCGCAGTTTTGTGTCAGACAGAAACATTTATACTGGGAGCTGAGACTTTCATTCATTCTTAATACAAGGACAAATAAATAGCATTTTAAGTGAGTTTCCATTCACAGCCGTCTCTGTCAGATTCAAGGAATCAGTAAAAGCCAGTCATTTGGCTTCTGACACAAGTCTTTATCCTCTCATCCCTCACTCTCTCTGTGTCCTCTATTCATTTCCATCCGTCTGTTTCTTCTTTAGTAGTACATGTTTGATGCAGCTGCTCATGCACGGCGCACACACAAACACCACTGTGGCTAAGCATGGATATAGCATGCAAGCATACTTGCCCACACACACACACCCACACACAAGCAGATGGCACATGAGTGTGTGCTCGCATGCTGTATGTGTGTATTTTGTGAGATGATGTGTGGGTTACCATGGTGACACTTCATCCTCAGTCCTCCCCAACAAAAGTCTTAATGTTTAGACTCAGTATGTCACTTAAATGGGAGGAATAGTGAGCTCATAATCCAATTAAAGGAACAAGTGAGGAAAATTAGAAGGAAATGAGGAATGAAGGAAATAAAAAGGGGAAAATTAAAAATAAGAATGATGGGAAAGTACACAAAAAGTGGTGCAAAGCTACATGGTCTTGTTCTCTTTTTACATCTCAATGCTGCTCTGTTCATTTGTTATGATGTATTATGCTGTACAGCTGCTAATGAAAATGATAATGGAATTAACATGGCATTATCCGGAGGAAAATGTCCAATTAAAGTGTTTCATTGATTTTTTTTTTCACATAACTGATGGCACCTATTTTCCTTTTTTGCCCTATTATAGCTGCCTTTTTCAGGAGAAATAATCCCCTTCAAAAAAAGAACAGACTTCATTAATCCCTTTTTCCTTTTTTTGTTTTTTTAGCAGGTAATCTATCATCTGTGAAGGATCAGAGTGTGAAAGTAATTTTCTCTAACCTGGTGTTTGTCAAAGAAGGAGATCAAAGAGACTGCAGGAGAGTGAAGTTAAGCAGGCTGTTTATGGCATTAAGGAGAAGCGGCTTTCTGCGAGTCAGAGCTTAATGCTTCGATCCCGCATGCTGACAGCTCTTGTCACTGTGGATCTCAGTGAAAAGCTGAGCATTTGTAAACAGAAGGTTCAACGCAAAACAGCAGGTTAAACACAAAGTACAAAATATCTAGAGGGACCATGGTAACAGTTGGAGTGCACATTAAAATGAATAAAGCACTGCAGCGTGGGGAATGAAGTAGCTCTTGATAACATTGAAGAAATATTGATATTAACAATTTTTTTAAAAGGTGGAACACTTGAATGAGAACAAGGTTCATCTTAGAAAGCTGCTCTTCCTTTGACCAAGTGGAGGTCAGAGGAGAGGTAAGAGGTGGTACTTTATTTGAAGAATTTTCTGAGTTTAGCTTTTGGTGTCTTTTTTTTTTCCAGGTAAAAGGGAGTTCAAATGATTCTATTAACTGTTCGCGGCTGGGTCTGAGGGTTTTGAGACATTATTTTGGTGAAGGCAATTTGCTGTTGAGATATTCAGATTTATTTTTTTCACTGCTTTGAGCGTAACAAATGAAATTCCATTTCCCTCCTTTGAATAACTGTGATGCAAACATTTTAAAAGGCAGAGCTTCAGAGGCAGATTCTTAAAAAAAACTGCTCACATGAATAAATAACTTTTTTTTGTGGAATTTTTTTTTTCAATTTGTCCCTAAATTGTAATCTCCTCTTCTTTGACACTGTGAATTTTACAGAGGGGACCTTTGATATATCACAGTTCATTCTGCAGCTTTCAGGAAACCTTTGTAGGTGAAATTTCATAAACCGTGCAGGCTTCGCCAGCTTGTCTCCACATAGCTTATTATCTCTCACACAGCATGTTGATGAAATAACTTTTTGATACTGAGCTGTCTGACAAATCACACAGGGTTAGCGGCTGAGATATTGCTACCAGAGAGAAGCAATATCTTTAATAATATTTATTTGCAAGTCAAATCATCTTAATGGCTTTTGTTCATTTATTTATCTGTGCTTTATATAATAGCAGAGTGACTTCTGTGATGTATCAGCCAGCGCTGAGTGGGCAGCTCGGATCCATTACCCATCTACTAATGCAGGTCTTTCTGTTTTTATGCAGTCATTTATCTCAGTCTCTCTCTTTCACTGTATAACTCAACAGCATCCGTTGCAAAACAGACGCCAATTTCAATGAGGAAAAGAATGAATGCAGCAGATAATTTGAAAAAGGACAAGAGGGATTAGTCGATTATGAGGAACAGGGGCCAACAAAAACTGTGCAACTCAAAAGCTGCGATTTGTATTTTAAGATCATTTTCCCCTTCCGTTCATTCTGACATGTTTCACTTATCAAAGCAAATAACATGGTTACAACCCCTTCGTGTTACACAAGTTCTTCATATTGGCAAAGTTTAAAGAAGAGAGAAATTTTAAGGACTGCTGAATGCTGGGGGTCAATTCTCCCCACGATGAGCAGGACAATCGGTGCTGAAGCAACAGACTGCACATATAGCTTCTTTGCTTTTGATAAGGAGGATACAGCTTCTCAAAGACAGAGACTCTGAACAATTAATCTACGATAAAAACAATATCCATGAAGGTCAACACAATGACACTGTCCAGTGCATCCATGAGGAGGCTCCTCAGCCTGGGGGGGGGTCTTGTGCTGATTTCAAGGAGGCACAGCTTGTTTTGCAAACGGTTTGAGAGGGCATAAGGCTGTTTTTCTGTTGAATCTGTCATCATTTTGGGTTACAAAGGCCAGTCTCAAATACAAAATTGTTCTATTTATTGATGCAGTATTTTGAAGCACCTAATATAAGTTGTGTTCGGAAGGCAAACCAATGATTTGAAACTTTACAGCTGTTAAAAAAGAGTGCTAATATTTTGTATTTCCCAACATGAAGGTCTCAATGCCATTTGAAACACTTTTTATCTTTTACATTTTTCACACTTTCACATGCTGCTGAGGGCCCTCACACTCACAGACAGAATATCTTGAAAATGACCTCCTTGTCCTTAATGGCATAGGGCCCTGATGAGAAAGAAAGTAGAAAATGAGATCTTGAGAGAGAGCCTGTGGGCAGCTGATTGCTCTTGTGCTGCATAAGACAGAGGTTAGATAACCCCGCCTGGTGTGTGACTTTGATTGGCAGCTGTCTGTGTGCACAGCATGCTTCTAAACTTTGCAGTGTGGGAATTTAAAAACTGAACACTCATCTCCTGATGTGCTCTGATCAGGACTGCTCTCAATCAGAGATGCATAACACACGGCACCTTAGACTTAGAAGATTGCAATTGCAGCTGCTTGCACCTCTTACTCTGAAATAGATGCTTGAAAAGCTAAAAAAAAAAGAGTCAAAATGCTGCACCAATTCCTAATAAAAAGTTCCCCTGAGTTTTCAGCATTTTTGCACCACCTCTCTCCACTTTCAATCACACATTAATATTCGTTTTATATTCACATTGAAAACACAACGTATTAATCAGCAAAGTTTGACGCATCCAGTAGCCATGCTGGATTTTTTTCTATTATTTTTCAATCATGATTTCACTCATAATTGCAGTGATTTGTCAGTCTGACTAAAATTTTTAATGTACATTTTTATCAGACTGGAATATCAGACTTCCTGCTTCAAAAAATGTGTAATAGCTTCTCTTAGCCTAAAAAGAAATAATTTCTTTTTTGAGATAATTGCTATAAACATGAATATTTTAGCTCTCATATTAAATTTGTTTTTTGCAAAATGCCTTTTTTGTTCACTTGTCCATGAAAATAACTTCATCTGGATGACTCTGCATCAGGTACAAGTGACTCACACTGACCCCACTGCCCGTTTCTTCCACTTGATGTTTAATTTTACACATAACAAATTAGTTTGTGGTCATTTGAATTCATCAGAATCTATTTATAAATGTGCACCATGTTTGCTGAAGATAAACTGAACAGAATCAGGTCAACCTTTGAAACGTATGCTTATTTATTTTCTGCCAGGAGTTGGATAAAAAGATAAATTCCTCTCTTGTGTTTGCCTCTTTTACTTGAAGCTGGAGCCAAGAGATGATTTGCTTGGTTTAGAATTTAGAAAACAGGTGGAACCGGTTAGTTTTACACTTACAGAACTAGACTAACAGTTCATTATCAAAGATATTAACAAGTGGTGGAAGACAGGGGCGTTGCTAGGCCTGCAGCTTTACAGGGGCAAAGCTGCAGAAGATACTGCTTTTGACTGTTGGACCAACCCAGACTTGTTGTTGCTTGTTTCAAGTCATTATTCTTATAGCAAAATTCACTGCCTGTGTGCCTTAAAATCAGATGTGGATAATTTCAGTCTTGAGTCTTCTCGTGTAATTCTCTGCAAGAGAAAAATTGGCATATTTTTTGGCATATTTTCCAGTCAATGGTCACTTCCAATCAGTTTGCTAATACAATATACTTTCTGTCCCATTTCACTTGTTTTTTAGTCACTACAGTGTCATTGTTTTCCTTTTAAGTTCTTCCTTATTACTTTGGTGATGGATTTTAAGTCAAGTTTTTGTTGTTACTTCCTGTTTTTTGCTGCTTTCCTGCCCTTTTTGATTAATTATAAGTTTCACCTGTATCTTATTTGTTTTTTCTGCCGTGTGTGTTTGTGTGTGTATGTGTATTAAAGTCTCTTCCTCAGTTCATCTCCTCTGTCCTGTATTATTATATTATTATATATGTATTCCACATATAACCCCAGTTTGTTGGTTTATTTTAAGTTTTTATGTTTTTATGTGTTTATTTGTGATGTTTTTGTGTTTTCTCCTCATGAATTTCATTTTGCTGCTTTTTGCTGCTCTCACTTTTTTTGTTTGTTCTTGAACATTTTGATCAGCTTTTTCTGACCAAAGTAGTTGCTTGTTTCCCTTAATTATTGTTTTTGTGTTTTACTTTTGGGTCCGTTAAAGTCCTGTTAAAACCTGACACACAGATTCTAAAAATCAATGTAGTGAAAATATATATGAAAATATTACTGATGGGAGTGATGGCCACAACTAGAAAAATGAGATCCCATTTACAATGAACTTGAACATCTTTTAAATGAACTCCTTTTTCTTTCACAGATTATACTCTAGATTTGTCTGATATGGCATTTGTCTGAACATAAACAGGGTTTACTGCAAATACTCTTACTTGTGATTTCTGGGCTACAAAAGGAAATGAGAGAAGTTGGTCTTCTGGTGTTGTGCTTCTGTCCCAGTGATTTGTGGGTAACATCTAAAGACCAGATCAATGCTTCTCTGCTGTACCTCAGAGGGTTTTCTCTTTGCTAAATGAATGAATCCTTCATGGTTTGCTGCCTCCGTTGAAAATAATAGTAATCAAATTGGCACGATGGTGACTCTTTGGCCACTGACATCCTCCTGCTGTGTATTAAGATAAAACTCCATTTAATTACATGGCCCAAAGCCTTTGATTTCTTTGCCACAGTAAAAAGATCAGTCTTGACTTCTGTACAGGCGACAGAACAATGATGGAAAAACATGGTCATCAGGTCGCCGGGAAGGACTTAAACTGACTCTGATGGTCTTGGTGTTGGATGCATGTGTTAAACCAGAAATCCAAGAGCTAATGAAGCAATTACAGGTAATAACACATCACCATACCTATTAAAATTGCTTCTAGTTCCCTTTGGGTGGTGATGGCGATCATGCATTAGGTCCAGCATCTTGTGGTTTGTAAAAGAGGAGCAGTTTGCTGCAGCCTCCTGAGTATGAAGATTAAACCTGCACATAATGACCTTTTATTGCATGACAGACAGGCGGTGGGAAACACTTACCAGGCATTATATGGAAGCAATGAGCCTACAAGTAATTATAATCATTCCTAGCGGCCATCAACTAATAAGGAGAGGTCACTCCCTGCAGCCATAAACAGCAAGGACACCTCCTGGTAACATGACTTTGATCAGTTGAGAACAATATTTGTACTGTTTGTTTGGTTGGACTGAGAGACTGGCAGAGTCAAAGAAAACAATACATTAAGACGCAGCTTAGTTAATTTTGCATCTTGAACACTTTGCCATTAATATAATGAATAATATAATAATGAGATAATATAGATAATAATTAAATAATGAAACACGCCAAATGAAATAAAGCACATGCCAACTGCCATGCATTTTTTACCTTTAACACACATCGGATGTGCAGCTGAGGTATCACCACTGGGTGCAAATGTGGTAAAAGGCTTTTCTAGGATGTTGTGACTCTTGAGGTTTATCTGACTCTCAGGCATGTGATTTTTTTAACCCCTTAGGGGACACCAGGGGGTGCTACCCCTATTCTACATGTATCATGCTTTTGTTTATTTCAGAAAACAGCATCTAGACCAGAAACAAAATAATATAACAAAGTATCAGCCTCCAATGTTTTATAGAAGAAAAAAGAGAACCTAATAAATCCTGCAAAAACATCTATGAACTGCATGTTTTTTTTTCTCTTTTTGATGTCTTTACTCAGTCCATTTCACAAAATCAACCCACAAATTGAAATCACATACTTTAAGACTGGTGCAAACTCGGTGTTGTTTCAGATTCCATTTCCCTCTTGATTCATCATCCTCTTAGTCTTTGAACATTTTTTGTCGCCTGAAGTAATTCATTTCTGGGTTTTTACATTATTTTTTCGATCTAAGATTCCACCAGCTTGAAGATCTTTAAGGCATGTGACCCTTAAAAACAGTTTGTTGTTATGTTCACATTGTTAACCAGCCATATGGCTCTTTTCTGTAGAGTGTATATTTATTATATAGTGGTTTTGTAGGTATTGCCCAGTGCTTCCTCCTCACAATAATTCAAATATGTTTAAATAAGTGAACAACACACCATTTACAGTATTTTATGACCCTGAATGCACCTTCCTATTTCTGCGATGTTTCTTGCCACTTTCGATATCACATATTTAAGGTTTCCATATTTTTCACATGCTCTCTCTATATTAAGATTATTTTTCATCACTTGTACTTCTGTGTTCATTTTACAAATTTCCAAACAACAAAAGCTTGGTTTGCTTCAATTTTATTGATAGTTTATTTATGTCATCATATTTTTTATTTGCCATGATGCTGTGATGCCAAACCATTTCTGCCATGACCATTTTCAAGAGCTGCTGCAGTTGTTTTCCCATAACAGAAAACACTGATGTCATTGCAAACACAACCAACTTTAGCATTGATGATATCTTACATTTGCCATTTATATACAAGTTAATCCATTTAGGATTTCTGTTGCACTTCACAGGATTCATCCAAATGTGGATATACTGCCCTATACACTGAATGGTTATTTAACTGATTCAAGTACTCTTTGAAATTTCAAAGCGTTACATATAAACTTCTGCTGTCAAAATGAATAATTGACATTTCATGACCTGACCATCTTGTTCAAATTCATGTAAATTGTGATCAGCTTTGAAGTTACAGCCATCACAATCTTCTTTGTTCAGTTTCCTTCACAGTTCAGAGGCCTGATTTCAATTATTCATTCATCAGTCAGTCATTTTTCCTTTACCTTGGTGTGTTATCTTGCTGGTGCCTAATTTTCCCGTTTACTTTTATTAACACCTTCGATTTTGTTGATCATGTTTATTGGATTTTTTCTTTTTTCCCCTGGGAATGTCTGTGTTTTTCTTTGTATTGTGCTTGTTAACATAAGTGTCAGATCCCTTGAGCTGTTTGGTGTTGCAAAAAATTGCAAAAAAAACCCAACTTTTTTTCTCATCACCTTCTTCGTTCTTCTTTGGTGGCTTTTTTTTCTGTTTCCTCCAGCCAGTGGAGACTTTTGTGTGAGGTGTGAGGATCCAAACCTGCTGTCTTTACTGCAGTGACACCAGTTTTACTTCCCATCAAGCCGCTCACCCACAGTATAGGCTCTGTGTTTAGCTGGAGCCCACACAAGTTCAAGAAAAGTTTTAATTTTTAGTACCTAAAGGTGAGCTGCTGTCATCATGACTTCTGATGCCCTATTTTGCCTTGCAAATTCAATTTTATATCCATTGACCTTTATTTCTCTGCCTTTCTGTCTTTCTGTCTTTCTTCTTCTTCTTTGGCTCTGCTTTTCATGTTTATCCTGTCAAAAACGTGGTGTCTGTGTGAAGTTGCTTCATCTCTGTTGAATAAAACAGTGCTAAAGTAATGCATAAACATTGTTCACACATAATAGGCCTAATGATGACACCATCATAAATGCACACATGAAATATGTAATACAGGTTGATAATCACTTGTCTATCACGCGCACACACATTTTTACTGTCTGATGAACCAACATAAAATTCAAATTTCCTGTCAAGAAAAACACAAAACGCTGGTTTCTTTTTCTAATGAATTTTTTTCTTTAAAGCTTCACATTTGGACACCAGATAACACCGATGTTTGACAGGAAATGTCCTTGTCTCTTTCCTTGCTTTTTATCCACAGTGTAAAGCAAAAAGTGGGTCCTTAATCTAGAAAAGATGAAGAAAAAGAATTGGAAACCCTAAATTTCATTACGTCACTTAAAATGTACCCCCTCTTTTGAGACTTTGTATTAATTATTGCATGTATGGTGAAGAGAAACTTGTTTTAGTAACATGGAGGAGAGTCATTTTGTCAGCATACTCAGTGGACTCAGTGGACTCAAACTCAGTGGACAGGAGATCAGCATGATCAATATAGTAATCTAGACCCCGAACAAATCCAAATGATATTATTGGATTTACAAGCAGCGTTTTGACAGCCAAACTGCAATATCATGACATTTTCACTCAGAGAATAGAATAAAAGATCTAATAGAGAATCCAACAGAGATGGATGAGAGCTGGAACTGCTGAGTTCCAGCATTCATGAGGAGACATCCTCCATTCTGCTCCAACAATGAAATCAAAGTCGAGAAGATAAATGAGGGAGAGACTGCCATGGGAGAATCAGCCATTGATCCAACAGAGAAACAAATCTTTCTTCCTGTCTGTCTGCAGGGATCAGAATAATACAGTGCATTACTCTGTTTAGTTCCTCTAAACCTGCTGTCTTTTCATTTGTTCACATCTTGTCTCATGTCTCTGCCAAACTGCAGACATGTTGTCTGATTTGATGGTAATGAAAGAAATCTGATATTGTTGGGCTTATTGATTTCTTGACTGTCTTGTCTTGGTATTGTATAATTTTAGTGACTCTATGTCTTAATGGCTTTATTTTTATTTTTTGTAGCAGCATTGTTTTAAATTCAAATGTTTTTTAAATATTCAAAATTTAACATTCATTTCAACAAAAAAGCATTTTTTGTTTCCCTAAGCTACTGCTTAAACAGAAGATTATGTAAATGTCCTAATAATTAACAAGTTTATGGAAATAAATCACTTTTTAACATTTGAGAACGAAGATTGAGCTAAGAAGTCTCACTGCTTGAGGCCAAAAGCTGCCCTTTAGTCCGGTGGTTTGTTGCAATACTTATGAATTTCATTATCCAAGATTCTATATCTGGCTGACAATAAATACTGTATTAGCTGTTCAGTGTATTCAAATCCTGTACTCAATGTGCAGGGCCATTTTTTTGTACATGTAACCTACCTGACACAAGTAAACGGCTCCATGTCCCACATCGTCCTCAAGGAAATATTAGTCAAACTTGTGTTGGTGTATTTATTTTAAGAACATTTGCAAAAAAATTTTTTTTTGGGGGGGGGGGGGGGGGGGGGGGGTT
>JAPZDZ010000010.1:3302670-3312716 GCA_029783805.1 Acanthurus tennentii
TGACTTGACAAACATAGAAACTCTAGCTTAACATGTTAACTACCATCAGTGTCACTGTGATAGATACATCAATTTAGCTAACAGAGAGAAAATATTTTTAAATATATGTTGTTGTAGTTATGTATGTTTTAAGGCATGTCATCCATTGTTGGTGCAACAGTGATTTATGTGAATTATTGTACCTGTGATTGGCAGAGAGTCAGAGGAAATGTCTGTTTTGTTTTAGCTGCTGGGTATTTCCTAACTCAGGTTTGTATGAATCACTCACTGAACCGAGTCAGATTTTCAATTCAAGTTACTGAGTCAGTCACATGTGGTGAATCACCCACCAGCCCTGGTGCTCATGGGGCATTGGCACCAGAGACTTCAGCCAGTGAGCCCGCTAACTGCCACTTAAGCCCTCAATCAACTTGAATGGGATAAAAAATTTGATTGTGTAGATTCTTAGGACTTTCCAAATTTTATTTAATGGAATTGATCAAACCATTGTGCTGAAACAAGGCATTTTCCATGGGTTGTGTTTTTAGTGCTGTTCACGTGTTTCAACAAAGATGACAATAAGTGCAGTAATCCTTATATCCAGGCTTTTAAATAGAGCTGTCCTAATTTTTACTGCATAATTATCTTGGCCTGATAAATTCACAACAGCAATTTTATCGTGATAGCTAAGCAAGAATAGAAAACCAAAACATGATAACTAATTCATAGCTTTTATTCATCTTTTATCACTTCACTCAAAATAGGTGTGTTGAAAGGTGGAGAGAGAGTCTGTAAGTGTTACTATACAAAATGTATAGCAAGATTAACTACTTTTAATGATTTGAATGAGTTAACCAGTGTTAACTTGCATTACCGCTACCAACTTTGAAAAGCGAGAACAGAAAAAAGAAATGATTTAAGAGGCCGTGTATTATTAACTTGTGGTATAATGTACAGTGCTACCTTGGCAACATTCTCAGCTTACATTTGAGAAGGGTTGTGCCAGCAATAACGTCATATTGCCATAGTGATGTATTTCTTCCTGACAGACCCATTTTTATTGTCCCAGCTGCCTTATTGAACTTTTCAGGGCTCTGCACAACTCTTTTTGCACAATTACATTACCTCCAAACTCTTGTCACTGTAATGTCTTGCATGTGCTATATAATTAGATTAATTTAGTCAATATAATGGAGCAGCACATCAACCTTTACATCCTTGTCTGTCCACAGCTCTAAGGTGAGTTCAAGTTAAACAGTAAATCAACACTGAGGCAAATAGAGCAGAAAAACTGCTGCTGCACTGCTCTCTGTGGGCTGGAACTTTCTAGTATGCTGTACAGTTGGCTGCTTCACATTTCACTGGTGGCAAAGAAAGCATTTGCCTTCTGCTGTCGAGGACGACATAACTGGTTTCAAGTCACTGAGGTGTGACCAGGAGCTTTGAAAACAGATTGGTGTGTTTTATGAAAAAGTTTACCATTTATCAGAGCTGATGTTTAATATCTCTAAATCCCAACAGGATGGCCGTGTGTCCTTTATTGGCCACCAGCTGGGCGGCGTGTCCTTCTCACCTAACAGCCGTGACCAGCAGGTCAAGTTTGCTCGCGCAGTCCAGATCACCTACTACCTCCGCAATCAAGGACCCACGATGCAGGATGCCATCGCAGAGCGCTGGGAGAACGAGTTCTGCGCTCTGGTCAGCCGACTGTCCACGGCCGAGGCGCCCCACCCGTCCGACCAGCTCCACATCCAGTCACTCACATCCTTCAGCTTGTGGCGTGACTTCCACCAGACGGGCGTGCTGGCCAAGGGGGAGGTGTTGGTCAGCCTGGTGCTGGTGCTCCTGGCTGCTACCATCTCCAGTTCCATGCGGGACTGCCTGAGGGGGAAGCCGTTCCTGGGCCTCCTGGGGGTGCTGACCATCTGCATAGCCAATGTGACCGCCGCAGGGATCTTCTTTATATCGGATGGGAAGTTCAACTCGACGCTTTTGGGAATCCCATTCTTTGCTATGGGTGAGTGACTGACAGTGTGCTTTGTGTGTATGTGTGTGTGTGTAATGGTTGGTTTAGGGGCTTATCAGGGGTTGACACTGACATGGTTGAGCTGGTTGATTGGGGAAGGGATTAGCAGAGTTGTGATGAGCTTTTACTTAGAGGGGATGCCGTTACTACATTGTACTTGTGGAGAGCAGCGTGTGTGTTTGTGTGGACTCCACAGCTGCATTTGTGCAGCTCATTCTTTTTGTCAGGCCAGTTTGCATACTTTTTGGGGATTTTTAGATTTCTGGACACATCCTCTTGTTGTTCAGGGTTTTTCATTATTCACTGAGTCTCAAGTGATGTTGTTCTTGGTGTTGTTGCTTTACAGTTTACATCAGCCATGAGGAGCAACACACGACTAACACACACATGAATCGCAGTGTGCTTTATATGGAAAAAACTGCTTGAATTGCTATTATGAACCTTGATACAATAGATTTTTTTCACATTTTTAAATGTGTTTCTTGACAGCACATTGTTTGCAGAAATTAGCACTGTTTCCTACATTCCAAAGATTCCAAGATGCCTGTAGGTTTGTTTCTGTGTGTCGACCTTATAAACCTGCAGCCCATACAATGTGTTTTCCTCCACTTGCCCAGTGTCGTCAGTTCCAACCCCTCACAACCCTTAAAAGGGTAAGTGATTATAGATGATGATGAATAGCATAACGCTCAGAATAATCACTGTGATTATGGGGGTTTAACCAGAGTAAGCAAAGAGCATGAATCGATGCATAAACTTGAAGTGAAATCATCAAAGTTCACGACCGTAGCAAAACCACAAAGTTTAAGGAGAAGTCGTTAGAGATTTCAGAGTGAGAATGATATCTCATGGCATTACAGGTTGAATCTTTTCTACATGAAGAAAATACTTGATATTAAGTTTGCTTCTCTTGGTAAAGGTTATCATTCTGTAACAAAAAATATAATTAGTAAATTGTTTGTTTATTTGTTTCCATTTATTGTATTTATTAATAGAAACCAAAATATTATTGACTTAAAAGGCATCACAGTGTTCTGTGGAAACACTGATCACCTTTTTGACTGTTCCAAAAACTGAAACTATTTGAAAATTTTGATGGTGCTAACCTATTAGACAGTGATGCAGGAGTTACAGTCAGGAAACTTGTAAAGAGAGGAAGGAGACAAAGATTTTCAGCAGGAAACATACTGGGAAGGTTACGGTTGAGCCAGAACAGTAAGGGCTTTATTCTCTAATAAGAAAGTCAATACAGTTACGCAAGTGGACGCAAACTGTGAATTTTCTGATCTGTTCTTTTCTGAGAAAGAGATGAAACTCAAAGAATTGAATAGAACTGGTCAGTTTAAAAAAAGGCACACATATATGACACTCAATACACAGTGAGTGTTTTTTCGTAGGAGTAGGAGTGTGTATTTTTCCCTCTAAGACTGTGTGTATTGATATGGATCAATTTATAACCCTACAATGCATTGCTATACACATCTTATTTGATGCATTCACCATCAGAAATTGATAATAAAAACTACACAAATCAGTTTTTTCTAATGCTAAATCAGTTCTTTCTTTGACATAAAATAAATAATAGCAAAACAGGACAATGACATAAAAAAACTTTCCAGCTAGTCTCTAAGGACAATGCTTTCTTTCAATAAATGTTGCTGACAGCTGACCCTAACCTTGGCCCCTGAATCATTGTAACATTATAACATTGTATGAAGACATATTCTTATAAATCAAACAGGTCTCAACTCCAGAAAATCTGAGAAGTTTGGGACCAGATGGTGTTAGCATTGGCTGCTTCTAACAAGTCTTCTGTTTTCCTTTAAGTAGATAGAATATCATTTATTTATGATACAATTGTGCAAATTTAGAAGTCTGCATATATAAAGTGACAGTTTCACACAGTACTGTATATTGTTGGCCCAACATTATGTTATATTTCTTTCAGTGTTGGAATGTTGGGGATAAAAACACTCTAATACCAATTTTTTTGTTCTTGACACCAAATCTAATACAGAACAGTGTTAAATACTGAGAGCAAATACCGATACTGCACCAGTGTGTGATAAAAACAAAATCACCTTTGCTGTTATTTTTTAACACTTATGTTAAAGATGAGCTTTAAGTTACACAAGTGATCAAAGTTACACTGTTAATTAAAATTGGCCAGTTGTGCTGTAAAAAATACTGTTAGGTTGCATACCTGATCCACTATTTCAGGTAATACTGGTTACAAATACTAATAGCAGAACTGTAACATCCCCAGTTGTGGATGGATTAAAGTGTTTTTTTATTGGGGAAGCAAAACCAGCCAGCAGGAGAGGAACAGATTGTACACTCTGATACACACCAGATGAAAAGGAGTTCAAGCAATAAAAGCTTTTTGAAAGACTGGTTTTTGACAGCTGTGTTGATTCTTCTTATTTCTCCAGAATTCAGTGAAAAAATTTAAGTCAGATCTTTGGCCAACTATAGCTAATGTTTGCACAGTCAATACACTGGCTGTGTAGAAAATAAACAAGGGCTGCAAAAAGACAGTCAAGTAAATAGATAAGTTTGATCAAATATATCGTGTTTGTCTGAATGTCTGGAGCAGAGTTAACAAAAGAAGATGCACTGCTAAAAATTCTGCTTATCTACATCAACAGATCAGTTTTAGACATAATGATATGTTCATCATGAATAACCAACAATGGTCTATTATCAATAAGTTGCTGTGTATTTACAATTTGTAATATGAGAGTTCAGCATCCAAAACTTACATCCTCTCTTTCTTTCTCCTTCTCCTCCTCATCCCCACCTTCTTTCTCCTCCTTCCTTCACTGCTTCAGATATACTTTGTTTGTTCACTGTACAGTATATCTTGCTATTTCTCCCATGCACTTCTAAGGTCGCTGGATCCCTGGGGCTTTGGTACAGTTCTGCTGCAGGCCAGCTGACATAACTGAAGTTTAAGTAAGACTCAGGAACAGGAGGCTGAATCTGCTCCTTATGACCTAGAGGCAGGGAAAAAAAGGTGTGAGTGTGGGTGGGGTGGTGAGGGAGGCTAAAAAGGAAAGTCAAGGAGAAAAGAGTGAGGAGTAAAAATGTATGTGATGTATAGAGGAGAGGCAAGTGGAGAGCAAGAGAGAACCGACAGAGGGGAGAGGTGGGGGGGGGGGGCAGAGAAAGTCACAGAGAGGAAGGAGGGGGAGAAGGGCCAAGGAGATGGAGAAGACTTGATTAAGTCTGTAATTTCATGTGACAGGACCTTAGAGGCAGCAGATGTCCACCCTCCTCTTGGGAGGTCCTGACTGAGACACACCCTTATCACTATATCAATGCCACATCAGGGCAGACACTGAGAACTGAAATGGATACTGATACCCAAATGGCAGTGTGGTGCCCGTGTGGCAGCACCCTAGTGTGCCACGGCACAGTGGTTGAAAAACACTGATCTGAAGCTTTGTTTGCTTTTTTTTTATTAGATGAGCAACTTGTAGGTAAAAGTTCTTACTCATTCTAATTATACTATGGTCCCCACAGCACACTCTGTCAGTAGTTTGTAGTGTGTTGGCTGAGTAGTTGTTATTAGAGATGGAAAAAATAGTGGACTAATGAGTCACTAAAAAATACACATGATCACCTTCTCCTCTGTATTTGATCTTTTTAGTTGTTATATATTGGTGTGTTGTAATTGATTTTGTGAATGGGCACGCTTTGGAAAAATGGCCTAAGTGGAGCTCTAAAAATACTATAATGACCAAAATGTAAGATTTCTACGTTGTATCTTGTAAGAATGGCATTATTTTCTGGAAATTTCCTTAGAAAGGCAGGCATAGTATTTAATTTTCACAGCAACATTTTAGTTTTTAACATCAGATGTTTTTTCTGAATGACAACAGCGTTGCAGTGGTCGTCTGTAGCCTTGGTGTTGCTAGGCTGGAGACTGTAGAGACTGTTTATGGTGGGGGTTTTTAAGTTAGTGGGATCTAAAATCTTTTGTTTAGCCAGTCTGTTTTTCTGGCTCGTTATTGTTGTGCAGGCTTCATAAATTCCTATATATCAGAACAATTAGTTTACAGATTTCCTGACAGAAAAAGCAGCAGTGCTAGCAGTGTACATACAGGTGAGACGATGGGACTTTAGACCACATCTGAAAGGACAAACTTAGTTGCATGTGGCGCTTAGGGAAACATTTTACTCTCTCTATTATCTCTCACTGTCATTTTGTTGCATCTATTATTTTTCTGTTCTGCAGATCACATGTGGCGAGGAGTTAGAGCAATATGAGCAATACTAACAACAACTAGCCCAGGGGCATTGTTTCAAGGAAAGTATGGCAAATGTGAAATGAAAAAATACTCAGTAACAAAGGAACTTTAAAGAAATGAGAATGCCTAATGTTTGATGGATGGCTTAGGCAGAGGAGTGAAAACAATTTTCATCAAATCTATTTTTGTGCATATTTCAGCACCATAGACAGAGAACAGAGATCTGATTATCATTGTGCAAACCTCATAGACAAGTCAAAATAAAATGCCCTGAACTGCCAAGTAATTTCTAGCAGGTAAATAAGGGCTGAGCAAAATAAAAGGCAAATTTGGCACAAAAATCTGGGAATTTATGAAAGCTTTTAAAGGACTAAGGACTGATTCCTCTGGCAGGTCTCTGTCATAAGTAACGTGTTTAAACTAATTCGTTACCATTAAAAATACCTACAGTCCCTGTCATTAATTGTTTAGGCTGCTTGGCCCAGAGCAAAAGCAGCTGAGCAAATTGACTCAATAACAGCAAAAAGCAGAGAGGAAAAAAAAACTGCTAATGGGCACATTATAGACCAATCAGTCTTCTATTATTCAGAAAAGAAGGCCTAAATGAATGCATAATGCATATAGTACATTTTTACAGTACATGCATACAGTGACCAAACAGTGCAGTGCTTTCAGTTTCAGTGAGTGCTTCCTCTCTAAAAGGTCTCTCCTTTCCATGGGACACTGAACCCATCACACAGTGCACAGGTTCAGCAGCACACAATGAAACAGGCGTTCAGTGCTAAAACCCAGACAAACCTCCATATTAAATCATGTCCAGTCGCTTGCTGCCTCTATTGCTACGTCAATACACTTGAAAGAGCCAACAATGGTTAACTATAGTACAATTCATCAAATAGCATTCGAGTGCTATAGGCAATTATTCGTTCTTTGCACAGGACAAATGTTCGTCGGCAGATTTGAAGAGAAAGGCATTCCCATGTTTAATGTTAATGTCATTACAGCTCATCGATTCTGCAAGCCAACATTTTAACTGTTTTAAAAACAAATCATTTATTCTTGCAACACACTGACACAATTTTGATCATAAGTTAGTAAAAAGGAAGGAGGTTCCTCTTTTGTGAAGCTGAATGTAGCCAGTTAAATCTGACACTTATGGTTCCCCATTATCTGTTTCATCAAATCCCTAGTAAAACTAATCCATTATGCTGTCTGAACAGTGGAGCAGTTCAGTCTTCTCTGGCCTTTAGGTCATGTAGAGGAAGAAGCTGTGCTCGGGGCAGGTACTGCCACGTGCAGGTGGACCTTTGTTTAATATGGAGTAGCCTCTCCTCCTCTCCGTCTCCCCTGTGTCTATCTGCCTTGTCATCTGCGAGCTGGCCAATTACTGCTGAGCTGAGCTTGTCACTTTCTTCTCTCTCTGGATATGTGATGGCTGTTGAAAGTGTAAAAACAGGCAGGGAGAGGAGGAAAGGAAAGAAAGCCGAGCAGGGCTTATGAAACGTACATGCTGTGACTTTATAGAAGAAAAGTGATGGCTCCGTCAGGTCTAAATCTGCTTAGTGTATTGATGTTCCTGAAAGGTATTTATTTACATACAACAACATGCAGCTACTGTACATCCCACTGGGACACAGTGCAGCTCTGTGGTGCAGAGCCATAATCCAATCTCTTTCCCCTCAGCTATAGTTGACTCACACTGAGAGTATAAATTGTTTCAAATGGTTGCCTCTCATGAACTTTGTGCAGATGTATTTGTTTTAATTTAGGTGGAAAGTCTAACAACAAATGCCTTCTACTATAATCCTACACAAATTCTCTGATGTTCACGCTAAAAATTCCATTTGATTTCCCAGCAGTACTGAGTTTATGATGTATGAGGGTGCACTAAGAAGTGATATTGCCACCAAAGACGGCAGTAGCTTGAGTGTTCAGTCGCCACATACAGGGACACATATCTAACTACAGGATTCGCCAAGTTCTGTTTGCTGATGAAGGACATGGGATACAGTTAAAAAACTGAGGGGATAACTTATTAGCAGACCTTGTGCTTCAAAATTAACGACAGTTATGCCACTTACAGTTTCTATTCAAATCGCTGTAAGACAAATTCTTTTCAAAGTCTACATTTTTCTTTCTATGGATATGCTTGTTTGTGATGTTTGTAATGTTTGTAATGTTACTGAGCAGTTTTTGTAATATTATTATTTTGCTGTTGGTTCCAATGCAACATGTGAGTAGACTGCATTGGATTTTAGGATCATTTTTCCCATGATAGGCATCGTAATTTTTTATGTTTGCTTTAACTCTAACCAAAATTTCTCAAAAATTGAAACTTTTCAAATGCATTGTTATTTGAAATAACAGAATAATGGTATTTTTCAGTCCAAAACAAGATAAGCAAAAATGTAGGACTTTTCGGACTAAGTGCAAATCTCTTACACTCAGTGAAGCAGTTGAGAGCATCAAACCTCACATTAAATTTTCTTCAGGCCTCAAGCGAATGAGGTTGGGTCAGTGGGTGTGGAATTGGTGGTTTTAGAGTTGAATTGTGGATAGTTCTCAGCTTATGAAAATCCTGCCTGGTAATCACACTCAAGGCAAATCAAGAGCCGAGTAGATCAGCTAGGTGTTGGTCAGGACTTTCTCTATTTTCCAGGGTGTCCATCTTGCTCAAGAGAGATTGCACAACAGCCATCCAGTCTAAAAAGTAGATTAGGGTTGCACAACCATCTCATCTTCCTCATTTTCTTGAATTGTTGGGGATATCTGGTTGGATACATTTAATTTTTGGGCTGAGCAAAAAAAAAAAAAAAAAGAGGAGACTGACCTGGGAACAGGTGGGTCTGTTTTTGCTATGCAATCTTGTGTGAAATGCGGCACATATAAAGATCACAAATGATCTGCAGGATGATCGTCAATATGTCATGTCAGTCTTTACAGTGATCAGCAGTGTTGGACAAATTACTGGTCAAACGTATACAAATAAATAAAACCTTGACAGATGAGAACCACGAATGGAACCCTAACTCTAACTGAAGCATATCAGGTTGTTAAAATGTAAGTACGACGCAGCTGTTAAGTAGTATTGCTAATGCAACCATGTACATGCAGTACCATTTGGGTAAAGGAAAGGATCATTAAAGATGCTTCCTCCACCGAGCGTGCTCTCTATGTTCGGCTGCATCTCTGATCCCTTGATGTTCCTGTCAGTGTTGCTGCATGGTTTACATGCTTGTTAAGATTTTCTCTCTGGACTGTAACATTTTCATGGACTGATATATTTGTTTTATTTTGTGAGGAAAAGATAAATCTGATGCTCAGAATCTTCATCCAGTCTTGAACAGTGGCCATTAGTGATGATTAGAGATAGACCAATTATCGGCTGGGATGATTATCGGCACTGCATTTTGACGCATATTGGCATTGGCCTTTTTTTTTTTAATCCGACAGCCGATAAGAGATCAATTTAAAACTGGGTTATTTTGGCTCTGACGCAGCCACGCCTCTCTGTCTGCAGTCACTACTCTGTCTCCAGCATTCTCCCACTCACAGCACTATTTGATTGGTTACACCCAGAGCCACGGCACGGGTAACAGCCAATCAGCAGTGAAAACTGTGCATGCACAGTGCTCACACACACGGCAAAGGAGAAACAGTTTTGCTGAGTGGAGAAGCTCCAGGGAGCAGATATATATTTCAAAGGTAAGTTAAGGCAGCAGACTCTGCCGAAATTGTAATAAACATCCCAGTCCTCTACAACTCACAACTACTAGTAACGTTACTGT
>JAPZDZ010000010.1:3318640-3334239 GCA_029783805.1 Acanthurus tennentii
AAATCAGCCCTAAAATCATGACAGGGATATGACCTATGTTTAGTCTCATTTAAATCCTTGTATCAATTTAATGAAAGAAAGTAAGTTTTTGACTGTGTACTTTCACTATTTTAACCATTTCCTTTACCACTTTAATCAATATCTTTTTTATTGAGCAGAGTATTAAAAATTATAACAGTAATTAATTAGAACAAGCCCCATTAAATGACCCCCTACATTTCACCTCTCATTAGATGTGCTATTTGTGCAAGTGTGTGAATATTGACCGCACTAAGAGCCACTTTTACTGTTGAGATTCGATGAGCAGGTCTGTTGGGGGGTTAATCCATATTTAATGGATCATTCAGCAGGAAGTAGGGTCTCCAAAGGACCCCTCTTAACAACACTAAATATAGCATCAAAGAGTGGCAAGGCCCTTTATTTTTTATGGATCGACAGAAAAAAAATGGCCAAACTCTTTTCTGCTCTGCGTCTTACTTCCTGTATCTGTTTATTTCTGTCTGCTGTGGTATTTTTGTGCTCTGCATGTCACTAATTTCTTGTGAAGTGACTTCACATCAAAGAAGAGAAAATGACAGCGAGGTTTGCTCTTATGTTATTTCAGACTCATGTTGGTAGATGTTGGTTTTGCTTGACAGTTCTGTGAAGTGTTAGTTACTTGGGAAAGATTTTCAAATGGAAAGCATTTGATTGCTCAGAGGGCTGGGTGTAACAATAAGTGGCCTCGGCAGTCTTTTTGGTTTGACATCAGTTGTCATCTTGAAGAGTAACAAAGGAAAAAAAATGCATGGAATAAATAATTTTATATTTTATATTTTAAGCCACCAAAGTCCCCTTTAACTTATTTTCATTCTTAAGAAGTCAGTTAAAACCCTCAGTAGCTCTTTACAACTCCAGAAACTGCTACACAGCAAAACCACACTTACTTTAATGTATTATTGAAGATCAGCATCTCTAGTGAACTAAATAGCAGAACTCTGCCAGAATAAAATTTAAATTTCTACTGCTTGACAACCAAAGTTACTGTTTGTCTACCACTTGCTTAGCAAGTTTTGTGTTATATTACTTTAATATCCTACTATGTAATCTGTCCAAAGCACTAAAACTGCTTTGTTTTGGTTTGGCACCAAACCCACGTAGTTTTGGCTCCAAAACTACTTGGCTAAGTTAAGGCAAAGAAACTGTTAAGGACAAAATTTATGGTTTGGGTTTATGAACAACAGCATTATGGCAGGAAGTCATATAGGTGAAATTCTACCATGTGCAGGCCATAATAAAACGGCAAGAAACAACATGTACAAATCTTGCAAGTGCTTTGAAAATCAGAAGTTATTATCTCACACAGTATTCTTTTTTAGTGTGGTGTCATATCATGGACAAAGACTACTATGTGAGTAATGTATTTTCAGGCAGAAATTTGAAGAAATAAAAGCCTGCAAATAAATGGAGGCATAAAATGCAAGTTACCCGCTTTCCTAAAAGTAAACAATCACATGGCTTAGTTTGAACACTGCACTAAGTCAAAATAAAGAAAGGCTTTTTCAATAAACTATGCTTTGACATGCCATTGCTGACCATATGTAATTACATCAAATGCATTATTTTATTTTTACAAGCAAACTTGTCACAGGTTAGTGACAAAGACAAAAACACATGGATCTGACTTCCATCTTCTGCTGCAGAAAAGCAGTAGCAGAATACTTTTCCTTCCAGAAGACGAGAACTTGAAAATGCAAATGACCAAATTTGCTGTTTCAGACCTGGGGCGATTCCAAAGAATCTGTTTCAAGCCCAGCCAAACTCCTACTCAAAATCCAGGATAGTGCTGCTGCTGAACTGTTTTAGAGGGGGGAGTGTAAGTGTGTGTGTGGGTGAGCGTGTCCTATATCGCACAGATACAAGAAGGGGCAGTCTATGAGATGCAGTGAAACTTGCAGATATTAAAAGCAGAGCAGGATAGAATTTTTATCTTTTTGCTGCAAAGTTCCTTTTTATATGCTGTGTGTTATTCGCTGCAGTTAAATGGCATTTATTAACCAATCATTTAAACCGGCATATCTTACTGACCAGGCCCAAACTATTAAAATAAGTTATAGTGCTACTCAATAAAACCAACATAAACATTAGACTACAAAGCAGATGTTGGACAAGGCAACCCACCCTTTTTGTTTCTGTTTAAGTTGGTCCGCTGCAATACTAGACACTCATCAAAATTGCTCTACCGGACATACTTAAAAAGACCCTAGAGGGGTGAAAGTCAGGGTACAGAGGTGGGCTGCACACAGGACTTGTGAAACCAAAAGTATAACCTTAATTGTGAAACCAACGGTCTTTTCCTGACTAAACCTTGCCAAATGCTTCACATTGTTAACCATGTACTAGAATTACTGTGCGTATGAGACATTAACAGGTGTGAAAAACATCACTGATATTTGAAAAGCTGGAATGAGAACATGCTATAGAGCCTCTTGTTCTGGGGAGAAAAGCAGGGTGTGAAACTCTTCCTGTTAAGCGGGTTAGTCATCTCCACCTGTGTGACAAGCCGGCATAGTGAACAGTCATCCTGATTGGAAGAATCCTCGGTGGGTGTGAGTGACTGACACGCTCTCTCGCCATGTGATGGATGTGTTTTGGGGGGGCCTGTGTGCCGCAGAAGTTTTAGAGCAGTAATTTAGTTTAATGACTTGTTGTTTTTTTGTGTGGGCCAAGGGAGGAGGGGAGGCCAAATGCAGCCTAGGCCTCCATTATAGGAGCAAAGTGGTCAGGCTATGAGACTACGAACTCTTTTTTTTCTCCCACGCCTGTCTTCTCGGCAGAAAATAGTCTGCAGGACGGCCAGTGACAAACAACCCTCCTACAATCCATTCAAGGTTGTACCTGCAGCTGGGAGACACTTGAGATACAATGCCTCTTTGCCTCTTCATCCTTTCATTCTGAGCTACAGCTTTCATCTTTCTTTCTCTCCTGATCCATCCCTCCTTCCTGACACATTGCAGAAAGTGCAGACCATCCCCCATTACAGAGGAGGGGAACAGGTGATTCAGTAAAAGCTCGCAAAAGGTGTACGGAGGCTTTAAAGTTGCGTTTTGCTGTTGATGTCTAATCACAAAAGTTCCAAAATGTTTAATGGCTAAAAAATAGCCAAGGTTATCACCAGCAAATCAATAGTCACGGTTACAGAATTACAAGAATAAAGTGCCCATAGTGAGAGAAAGTGCTCGGACCATCTCCACAATTTGAGAAATACTGAGGTCATGAGTCTAAGTGCCTGCCGACGCTCGGTTTAAGTGTGTAACAGCAGTGAAAGATGGAGGAGATAAAAGCATGCATGACCTTCTTCATGTCTGCAAATGAGGGGATCGCAACCTGATTGTGGTAATATGCCTTAAATAAAAGAAGACTTTCGTGACCAGAGCATCACATTAAAGCTCAAATTAAAGAAAAATACACACAAATTACAACCCTTCTCATTTAGATGGAGCACAAAGACTAGACATTAGACTAATAGTGATGATGCTGTACTGGGACCAGAGGACAGAGTAATTATGAAGATATTTGATTTAAGTTATTCAACTGGAGGTTCAACATTTAATAGCAGCAATGTGAGAGATAATGGAGCACATATCCGTAACAGCAGGCTACACTGGGAAATACAAGTGGCTCTTGGGTAAACCCCTCTCCAGTTAGTTGTTATTGGGAAAAAAGGGGAAAAAAGGAAGAGTAGAGTCTTGACCTACTCTGTATAAAAAGTACCTTAATATCTTCTATTGTGAGTTGGTGCTGTTTGTACATTCTCTTCCTCATCCTGTGCCTAAGTTCTCAGTTAAAATTAAAGAAGCTTTCTTTTTTTAGATCGTTAGGACTTATAATATAAGAGGCAAAAACCTCAAAATTTCTAGTTAAATTACAGAGGACTTGACACTGTTGTCCTCGGTGACAGCTTCACACGGGAAACGGCTTAAAAAACACATTTGGCTTGTTTTTGCAGGGTGACATTGCTGCTAACAGGCTGTTATTATCTAAACACCATCCCCAGTCAGTGCACTCGGCGCTCAGTGCTGGAGGCCTTCACTGCACCTGCCAGAAAGTGTATTTTACCACCTGCAGTCTTATATATAGCGGGTAACAGGAGGAGGCAGACTTGTTCATTCGCTGTCTGTTTGTGTGTGTGTTTGTTCCAGAGTGTGTTTGAGTGGGGGTGTTCTCTGTGTGGGTGAAGATGGCGAGGGCAGCAGCAAATGAGAGTCTGGTCTTCCCTGCAGACTCGTAGTCATGGCTATAAAGTTCTGAGAGAATAGTTACATTGCTCTGTGTGTGTGTGTGTATGTGTGTATATGTGTGTGTGTGTTGTTTAGGGGACATCACAGTGACACTGGTTCAGCTTGCTGAAATGATCAGAGATGCAATCCCTCTCTTCCTCTGCTGCCATGTTACCTCATCCCCATTCTTCTGTTATCATCCGTTCCTTCTTCCTCACAGCGAGAGAGGCCCAAGGAAGAATTAAGCATTCAGTTTTGCATCTATCAACATTCAGACATTGAGAGAACTGTCGGTTTCCTCTAAAGCTGATTAGCATTGAGCGGCCGTCACGCTGCCAGCCATGTGCTCCTCTCCCTCCTGCATTTTTCACTTTGTTGGTAATTAAAGTTCCTGCGCTGTCCACACTAGACCAGACTCTTTCTTTATTTGCTGAATAGATTAAAGTTTGAACACCTGGATAAGGTTGAACCAGCAAGCTTTAACTATCAGATCTATTTTATAACTGAGAGTTATAACCAAATCATACATTCCCTCGTTTGCTCCAGTGTCTATCTGACCCTGATGTCTGTCACAGGAATTCAGTGGGACACTTAAAATAAAAGCCCTGTCAAACAAGTCAGTGTTTTTGTGTGTGACAACAGCATCAAAGCAACAAAGCAAATGCTGTTTTCCAAGACAAATCCACTAGGCCTGCACAGATAACCTCTATACCAGTAACACAGGGGGGAACGCTGTTGTTTGGACACTAACTTTAAGTTTTGTATCTACTGATAATTTTTATAAAATCTGATTTAAGAGGAACTGTGGTCTTTACAACAGTACTGCATTATTGTAGTTATGTTCATTTTTTTTCATTCTAACATAATTAAAATGGTAAAACATGAATGTGTTGCGTTGTATGTCAATTGAAGTAATGTTGTGCTGTTCAAGGATTTTAGTCACTAACTTAAAATTTCATGACCACTCTGCAGAAATGTTTCTTTGAAAGAAAATAAAAAGCTTTGATGTGAGCACAAAAGTCCTGAAGGTGGTTTCCATTTAGCTAACAGGTAAACACAGCAGTAGCTGGGAATAATTAGTGATAACTTATCTCTAAATAACATTTAGTTTATGTGGTGCAGGACACTTTAATTCAGAGAGAAGTTGATTTTCATTTACATTGTGACCAAGCTAAGTTACAGGTGCAACCGCCACATCTATTAAAGGAATTCTTTTTTACAGCTCAAAAATTAAGGCATTATTGACCAGATTATTGTCAGAACTAAAGGTTTTAAAACTAATCTTTAACTCTAGCAGTCAAAACAGTGGCTCACTGGAGAGTCTGTCTAAGTTTGACATTGCTCACATATGTCAACTAACATATGAGTTCTAAGAGTTTATTTTAATCTTTGCGTTTTAGTAGAAACTCACACCCTTTAAAACTACATGCATATAATTTGTTAAATTTAAGAACATTGTAATTAATTCTGGAAACTATAATTAAAGTAATTTGTAAAATTAAAAGAAAAATTGTAATCAATACTGAAAATAACTGTTCCAGCCCATATGCATATCCCGACTTAAATGACACACCCATTAAAAACATGCTAAGCTACTTTAGTCTTGGCATATCCTGGTCTTAATGGCAACTTTATGTTACCTTAGAATCTTTTTTGACAGGAAATTTGCTGAGTAGAATTATTTAATGAAATTTTCCCGCTGGCGCACCTCAGACATAAGTTCTCATTTAAATCTATGTAGCTGTCGGCACTGTGCAGGCTTGAATCTCAGTTGTAACATAGGGTATGTTATTTTAGGGAATTTTTTTTGTGGTTGATGCTGAATTAAGAAGCACTCAACAAATTTATTTAGTGACATTTTTAAACCTAGACATAGCCGATGTACTGTACAGAGCACACACATACACATACACACACACACACGCACACACACCCACACATGCGCACACCCACGCACAGGCACACACACACACACAGACACTCAAAATTCTTGTACTGAGACAACTTGCTAAGAGCTGGAGAAAGATAACAGATATTTCCCAGCATGTATTGCCCAGTGCTGGACTGAGTAGTTTAAGTTTGCTGTTTTATTTTCCAAAATGCTAGTTTTTGTCTGTTGGGAACTTGGTTCTTTATATTGTAACAGTTTTTGCTCTTATCTTGTGTTTTAAAGCACTAAAGGGTGCACATCTCTTCTGATCACAAGGTCTTGTGGTAATGTGTTGCTTGATTTACTAAATGTAATAATATTATTAAAATCCTACCAGTATATTACTTTGATTCGTAATGCATTACTTTTATAATGCTTAATCCCCTAGACTTATGATTAATAGTGTTAAAGAACTGACTTTTTTTTAGCACTTTACTATGAAAAGTTATGTAACTGAATGCTTGATCCTAAAAAAGATTTTAAAACATGTATGTCAGTTAATTTGATGTAATCTGATTTTTACCTATGTCCCTTTTTCTTCACCTGCACCTTCTGGTTACTGAACATTTTAATGATTCCTCAGCCTTCCAAATCATGTCTGCAAAATAACATTCTACTTAACATCCTCTTTGGTAACTGGTGAAGGAAAAAGCATGTGGATGCCCCTGGTGTAATGTAAGAAAAACCGTGGGTGTGAATTCTCCCTATCTCTTCACCCTCTCAACACCAGCTGACACTAACTAATTGACTCGCAGCACAGCCTAATAAACCTAAAAGTAGGAAGAGGCATCTAGCCGACTCATTACATAGGACTAATCCTTTATAGTTAATTCACTTTTTTACTGTGTGGTAGACAAAGGGGAAAATTTATAATGTTGTCAGGAGTAGCAGTCCTTCTCACTTCATTGTCCACCTTCTACGTCTAAAAGAATTTTTTTTTTAAAGTTGATGTTGGCAGAGAAACATGTGGACAGGCCACATCCAGTGTTCACTTGTACTGAAATATTTACATGGTAGAGGAAGGTTCATTTGATTCTAGCGTTCAGAAATTCATAACAAATTCCAGTGTACACGGGTAGGTGGGTGTTCCTGTGTGGGAGATTTGCACTATGGAGCATTTGCCTTTGAATGTTGTTTATTCATGTCCATGTTGTTGACTGGTGAATATCCCACAGATTTGACTCACATGAATGGGCCTGCTGCTGCAGACGCATTTGGATGCTGCTTACTGGTGCATAATAGAGCCTACAATGAACAACTCTATCTCAGATATTAAGAGAAAAGAAAAGTCCATGTCTCTGTTAAAGGATTTAAACCAAGGCTGTTCAAATTCATGCTTTAATTTTTTTTTTTAATCCGTCTTGTCATACTGCTGTTGTTTAGCAGCCTTGCCATTGCAGGTAAAAATACCCAAAACATCAGCACATTTTTTTATCCGCCTTGACAGATGTTTATTGAATAGTGTTCTTAGCATGGCAGTCCTTAGGAGCTGAAAATAGAGTCTCAGAATCCAGGCATATCCTTAGATATTTACGGCTTCCAGATAGTTATGACGTCAGATGGTTGATAACGTGAAAATATATCCAATGTATACATGGAATCAGATCTTAATCAGATCTTAAAACAACCCTTAACCCTTTTTCGATGAAAACCTAAATGTTTGTGAGTATTTGGCTCTTTGGCTCAGTGGATGGTGGATGGTAGTATGAAGCAATGGGTATCAGTCTGCTGTAGCAGCTCCTATATGTTCTCTGCCCTCCCTGTTTTCAGTGCTATAGCGCTTTCATACCTTAATCAGCCATCCCACCCAATTCATCAGCCAATAGCTACCTTAAAAAAAAAAAAAAGTGTTGCCTCACAAAGAACAAGATATTTTATGGCAGTTGTTCATCTTTAGTTCTGATAATTGAAAAGAGAGCTCCACATCCATTCCATCACTGAAACTGTTCCAAGTGCAAGTCACCAAGGACTGTCTAAGCAGATAATTGATGGCACTATTTTTGGAACCATCAAACCTGAAACATTGCCCTTACTCCTTTAACACAGCTTACATTGCATGCAGGCCACTGATAGTCAGAGGAGGTAGAGGGTGCAAGAAGAAATCCTTTTTTGGATGTTAGGATAATAAAAGTTTTTTTGGGGTCAACTTTGTTGCTTGCTTTGTCTTTCACGTACTGTTTCTTGCAAACCAGGGAAATATTTATAAATACAGTATTATTTTTTTTTTAAAGTTGGTTTTGGGTAGTTTACCATTTTTACATGGATTTATTGTTAAAAAATTGCTTCTGAAATTCTCTCACTTCCAGAGAATGATCATAATAGGCAAGTTAAATCATTTTTCAGACAATGTTGTTTTTGATTTTCACAGTACCAATATATCAGTGCAAACATCGTACTTATCGAGTTTGTTCTCTCTTGTTTTTCCAGGTCATGGAACTAAAGGAGTGTTCGAGCTGCTGGCAGGCTGGAGGAGAACAAGGGAAAACCTCCCCTTCAAGGAGCGTGTGGCAGATGCGTTTGCTGATGTAATGGTGTGCTATACCATGACCAGTTCACTCTACATCATCACGTTTGGCATGGGAGCTAGCCCTTTTACCAACATCGAATCTGTGAAAATTTTCTGCCAGAGCATGTGTGTTGCTATCTTGGTCAACTACTTCTATGTTTTCTCTTTCTATGGCTCATGCCTGGTGTTTGCCGGACAGCTGGAGCAGAACCGCTACCATAGTGTTTTCTGTTGTAAAATCCCCTCAGTTGAGTACTTGGACCGCCAGCCCACATGGTTCAAAACCATGATGAGTGATGGCCATGACTTGTCCACGCACCATGACAGCGTCCCTTACCAGAATCACTTCATTCAGCACTTCCTGCGTGAACACTACACTGAATGGATTACCAACACTTACGTCAAGCCATTTGTGGTCATTCTCTATCTCATATATGCCTCTTTCTCATTCATGGGATGTTTACAAATTAGTGATGGATCAAATATTGTGAACCTGCTGGCAAGTAACTCTCCTAGTGTTTCCTATGCTCTGACCCAGCAAAAATATTTTAGCAACTACAGTCCCGTGATTGGGTTTTATATTTATGAGCCCATTGAGTACTGGAACTCCACGGTGCAGGAGCACCTAAAGACTCTAAGTCATGGCTTCAACAAGATCTCCTGGATGGACAACTTTTTCCACTACCTGCGGGTGGTGAATGTAAGTGCATCAACCAAGAGCGACTTCATCACCATCCTCAAAGGCTCCTTCCTGCGCAGCCCGGAGTATCAGCACTTCACTGAGGACATCATATTCTCCAAGGACCGTGAAACTGGTGAGTATGACATTATTGCCTCAAGGATGTACTTGGTGGCACGGACAACAGAGAAGAAGCGCGAAGAGGTGGTGGAGCTTCTGGAAAAGCTGCGTCCGTTGATGCTGATCAACAGCATCAAGTTCATCGCCTTCAATCCCACGTTTGTGTTCATGGACCGTTACAGCTCCTCTGTTATCTCGCCCATCCTGACCTCAGGATTCAGCGTACTCACAATCCTCATCCTTACTTTCTTCCTGGTCATCAATCCCTTGGGTAACTTCTGGCTCATCCTCACTGTCACATCTGTGGAGCTTGGTGTCCTGGGTTTGATGACCCTCTGGAATGTTGGCATGGACAGCATCTCAATTCTGTGCCTTATTTATACCCTAAATTTCGCCATGGATCACTGTGCACCACACCTGTACACTTTTGTGCTGGCCACCGAGCACACTAGGACGCAGTGCATCAAGTTGGCACTGGAGGAGCACGGGGCTGCCATCCTGCAGAACACTTCCTGCTTTGTGATCGGGATCATGCCCCTGGTGTTTGTGCCTTCCAATCTGACCTATACACTGTTCAAGTGCTCCCTCCTCACTGCGGGCTGCACCGTGCTGCACTGCTTCGTCATCCTGCCCGTCTTTCTGACCTTCTTCCCACCATCCAAAAAGAGACATAAGAAAAAGAAACGGGCCAAGCGCAAAGAACGGGAGAGGGAGCGGGAGCGGGAAAGGGAGAGGGAAAGAGAAAGGGAGGAGATAGAGTGCATCGAAGTCAGGGAGAATCCTGATCATGTGACAAACGTCTGAGTAGTGTGTAATTTTAGCAGTGAATATCGGTGGGTATCCGTCAGTCACTGGTGGATTAGAGGTGATCTCCAACGATGTGGAACCTCTTGTTGTACGTGGGAGTATGTGAGATGTCCCCTAAGGAGTGGGCACTGGTCACTCCCAATCAATAGCAGCTAAGCTGGCTAGAGTAGAGCGCAGCCCCACTGGTCGGTCATTCAGTTCCTCAGTCTGGACAGTGTATCTCATTTGCACAAACCGCAACATGCTCATGGTTCTTAAGCTCTTTCCCAACTATTTGGTATATAAAAAACAAGTTAGTTACCAGAACTTATGCTTGCTAAATCTGTTAGTAAATTCTAAAGATACAATATGTTAGTCCACTTCAATATTAGCAATTCTGTGATCATCTCCTGCAGCCCTTATCTCAAGAGAAGCGAGAGAGAGGAGCATAGCAGTCTTTTAAGCCAAGGACACTCTGACAAGTTGGTGAAAACTGTGCAGGAGGTGAAAACTGTGCACGCTTTATCAACATAAAGAAATAAAAACCAAATTCTGTGGCAAAAGAGAATCTTTTGAGAGAAAGCACACCGCACGCTTCTCTGTAACATTAGAAATAGCTGAACAGCTGAACTGGGCAGATGGCATACACTGTGTCCATTATGAAGAATTATCTTGCACATTGCATCATGTGAATTGAACTGTCTAGGTTTACAGTAGCAGGAAGCAAATATATCTGCTTTATTCCAGAGTTCATAAAGTATCAGGTCTTAAGCAATGGCAAAATGGACTGCAGTGGGCTGCAGCATATGAAGAGGAAGTGATAAGTGACTGTAATGCAGCAGTATTTGAAAAAGGCGCTAAGCCTGAGTACGACTTAAGTAAATCCTGAACTGGCTTTGCACCAGACCAGTGAAACCAAAAGTGAAGAGTGTCCCCAAGGCTTGAAATGAACTTTCTAGCTGGTTAATTACAATGGAAAGTTTCTGTGAGAGAATGAATGTCTCTATGATTCACGTGTAAAAGCCTACTGGCATGACACTGGTAATTGGAAGTTCTGAATGTGATTCAAAACTAGCAGTGGTGCCAAATAGTGTACAGATTTTTTTTGTTGTTGTTGTTGGACAGATTTCTACAAAAAACAAAAAAGCCTCAGTATGTTTGAACTTTCACATAAATCAACCATGAATCATGAATTAATCAAGCTAATTTAGTGATTGCTATTTAATGTTGTTCAGGTTTGTGAAGCAGGTCATGAAGCAGGCTTTGAATTAAACTCTGAGCCCCTTTTTGTAAAGTACAGACTTTGAATAGTGTTTGAAACTGATGGAGAGCTGAAGTCAAACCAGACTTCAGTTTCTGGGTTTTGTTTCAAAAAATGGAAAACCTAACACAAAATCACTTCAACATTAGTATTTAACCTCTCAACATTATCCTGACAGCAGAGAGACAAAGTTAGCAACTAACTGGTTAACAGTAGAGACACGAAAAAGCCAGCTAGGTCCCTTGGGAGTCAATGGAGATCAAAACAGAGCTGAAAGTAAAAGAAAAAAATTGACCCACATCTGTCAGGTTATCAGAAACACATTGCAAAATAAACGCTAATGTTGCTCTGTATCTGCTGGATGTGCACGTAGCTAATTGCTAGCCTACACATTTGCATTGATGTGTTTTCACAATGTTCTGCTAACTCCAAGAGACCAAAATTAGTAACTGCTGCATAATAACGCCACTTACCCCATTTCTAAGATTATCATGGGTTAATATCTAAGGCTTGACAGACTTGCTAGGAACTGAATAGTTTTAAAATGTTTTAAATGATCCAAATTCATTGCTTAACTTTGTTAAAATCACAAAGGGTTTAAATGCTAAAGCAAAGAATTGAAAAGGACACTCAACAGCATTGAGCTTGGATGGCAAGTCAAGATTTTGGCTCTGTGTTGGGAACTTTGCAAAAGTTGAAGGTGCCCTTGGGTGGCCACAACTGTCCCTAAAGACCTGGAGCTGGTTTGTTAGTGTCAAGAACTAAGAATATTTTATGCTACTAATTCAAATAACATTCCATCAAAAGTAGAGTTCTAGTACACAAATACCCTGCTGTAAAAGTCCTGAATGGCTTTTGTCTCCCCGGAGGGTAAACAGTATTATCTGCATGTGCCATGGTCCGACAAGTATCTCTGTTGCAGTCTCAAAACAAACACACTCAAGGTCAGCAGCCCCAACAGATACCAATCTCTCAGTGACCCCTGATGTGAACATCTTAGCTGGTGGCATGTGATAGAGAGGCCCCATATGTGAGCAGATGTGGCTGATTTCAGACCAGTCAATACCTTCTTAGAGTACTGGCTGGTTCTAAAGGGGCTGTCATGGTAGGGTCACTACTGTCTTTTTCTTTGTGCTGCTATGGAGAATGTGAATTTCCCTCACATATTACAGTTAGCAAGACAGCTGGGATTGGTATTAGAATGTTCATATTAGATGAAATGTTAGTGAGAAATGTGTGTTGATATTTGAAAAAGGAGTGTGTGAGGGAAGACAAGGAAGAAATCTCATGATATCAAAGCTCACATGCTATCAAAAATGTGAATAAACCTTGTTATTGTGTGAATAGTATAAGTGAACAAATAAGAGGCAAAGGTGAAATATAATCATCTTTATCTATCATATTTTACCAGAAATACCTTTCCTGCTTTTGTGGAGTTAGACATAAACTTAAGTGCTGAATTGAATGAAAGAATTGAATCCTAAACTTAAGTGCTAAAATGTCAATGACAAAACCCTTAAAAGTTTAATCAAACATTGCCCTAATTAGAAATGATACGTTTTTGGCAAGCTACTTCCTGCAGCAGCTGCAATGGTTACCATTATGTAAAAGCCATGTCATGTATGTATAGCAAGAAGGCATGAAATGTTTAAAACATGGGAAAGAAATGCAAATCTTAAATACTTTACTTCCCAAATTGGACCGTGTTTGCATGGCACTGTATTGTATGTATGCATGTATTTCATTTTAAGTCTGCGTATCTTTAATTTTTGCTACGCTGTAGTGACTTATGTTTGTTGTTCAGATGCATATTCTGTAACACCATGTGCTGCAAAAGAACAAAATGAGTCATATCTGTTCCAAAACAAAAGCCAGAGGACATTTCATTTGTAAAATAACTGTACATTACTCTTTTCTATATTTTCTAAGAAAAAAAATATACTAAAGACAGATTTTTATGGACAGAATTTTCTTAAAAAAAAGAATAAAAGGGTAAAAAATTGAACACAGTAGGCCAGTAATAAACAGTGGAATGTTACAAGTATACTAGATCTTTTTCCTTGCACACTACAGTGTCATTGTTTGTTGATGATTCGCATTTTAATACGGGAAACTGTGGCTACCATTTTATTTGTTTGTGTGTCTTGACCTCTTCATATTCTCTTTCTTGGCCCCCGAACTTAAGGGCAGACACTACAGGCATAAACAACTTATTTCATTCACCTGTCAATTTTGAGATTTCAGGCTATTTTGCCCTCCCCTAAGCAGTAAAGAGAAATAATCTAAATTACACTTAGTGTGTTTTAGTTGAGATTTTTGCTTTGGAAATGGATGCAAATTAAGAAATATTTAATTAGACAATATATAACGTGCATATTTAAATATGTTTTTAGAAAGCTTGTTATAGAAAAAAGTATATAATGTAACTAATCAACAGGGAAAGTTTTAAGATGAAATTTTTAAGTGAAAAATGTCATCCTTTAGTGTCTTTCCTTAAGATATTCATATGTTTTAACAGCAGATCAATTTATCAGGCTTGTAATAATCCCTTTTAAAAAAAAATTAAGGTGAGAAATTTCCAGAATATAGAAGGAATCTCTTATGTATGTTGGAAATATATCTGTTACATTTTCCTGTATGGCAGATTAAGTTTCACAGTAAAGACTGTAATATTCTCGAGTTAAGAGTTAACAGATAATATAATATTATCTGTTAACTCGTCTGGGACACCAGTCCTAAATTAATATTTTGGGGAACCAGTCATTAACACAGTAGAGGCTATTTCTGTTGCCTAGCCACTCTCAACACTCATCAGCTTTTTTATTGGTAGCATCAGTTGCAAATTTCATTAAGAAAGAATAGACAACTTAACTATTCCTCTATAGCAACCTAATAAGTCTTCCCAATGGGTTATTGAAACAGCATGGTTTTTCTAGCATTTAAAACATTATTGTGTGTTCTAATTTCTTTTGACAAAAACTGTGCTTAAATTATGAGCTTTTTATTATTTAAGATTGTTCCAACTGTCAACAAATCCCTTGACCAAAGACCAAAACCAACATTTTACTGGTCTCTCAACATTTTCCAACTTACCTGCTGTGTCTGTACTACCAATGGCTATGAGCCCATTTGTTTCCCTTTTTAGCTGGTTTTGGTCTTCTCATGAGATTTCTTTACAGTAAGATTCAGAACATTACCAGTCTTCTTTGTACAATGATGATTTTGTAAATGTGGTTTAGCTTTTATCCATAAACACAACATTTCTTCTCATAAACAGATGATGGTGACCATTTAAAGGTCAAAGATACCTCTTAAAGTGTTGCACATTACCTAATGATACAAACTAGTTTCACCAGATTAAGTCTATATAGTGTGTTTAAGCCCTTTTTTATCTTATATGGGAATTGATAACTAAGAAATATTTGATACTGTGACATTGCAGCCAAAATAATATGACAGATGGAGTTCAAGTAGAACGTCAGGCAAAGTTGCCTGATAATCTATTTTTCCTTAGTTTATTAAATTTATGAGGACAATGCATGGTCATCAAACAGAATTAAAATAGAAATAATTGTTGTAGAATTATTGGTACTTTGATAGTTAGTGTTGGGGCAAGTAGATGGGTGTACTGTGAGTTTCATGGAGTCCTTTGACCATGCACCAGCACATTATCGGTGCAAACAGCCAGGAAACAGCACAATATTTCCACAATGCAGGCAATAAAAATATGCAATCACTACTTCGCTCTTTGAGAAATCTCCATAGCAGATCTATTTCAACCACAGTCTTTGAGGACATATTGCTGTTTTATTGTAACTCATTCGTCTTGTATGTCAACTAACTGAGGCACAAGTCACCAAATTCATCAAACTTCACATTTAATGGCATCCAGTTCTGAATTTTTCAATAATAACATTTTAACATCATGCAGAAGGCTACAACCATTAGAGAATATTAGATTTTTTAGTGATCGCAGGCTCATATCTATCTATCTATCTATCTATCTATCTATCTATCTATCTATCTATCTATCTATCTATCTGTCTATCTATCTATCT
>JAPZDZ010000010.1:3345639-3356696 GCA_029783805.1 Acanthurus tennentii
GGTTGAATGTGCCCCTCTGACAAAACCCCTGGCCCCAGCCAGGCCCCCTCAGTAAAATTGGTCTAGAACCGCCACTGTTAGCCGCTTGTTGATATTGAATTTAAACAAAGAAAGGCGATTCAGCGGTGAGGAGACAGAACTCTTTGCTTAGGGTTCATGTTATAGATAATTATTATTTAATCCTTGTTTTTCTGATCAAATAAATAAGCTGACAAGAACAAGGAAGTTTGCTCCTGCTGTCAGCAACCGATCTATTAAAGACGATCCAACAGTTGCCATCCTGTCCCCGTCCATTGAGATTAATTTGGCATTATGAATACGGTCACTCCTAATTTGAAATTTAAGGTTTGTGTGGGGGGCTCACATAAATGAAAGAGGTATGTGCGTCTTAGCCAAACCCGAGATACGCACACTCCCATACGCACGCTGTTTACTTCAAACTTCATATTTTGTGATCAAAAATATTTTTAAAAAGAACAGTTTACTAACTTCACTAAATATGTCAAAAGCACACTTAAACATTTTACACTGTTGAGAGGCAAAAACAGAAACTAAAGGTGTTTGTGATTGTGGAGAGGAGTGTGAGTAGGTTGCTGTCCAGGCTGTTTTATGTTTGCGCCTCTGTTTAGACCAGGTTTCGGCTGGTCTAAACTCCTGTCGCATTTGACCTCAATCCGCCGGGTGTAAGATATCAAACGCACCAGGACACGCCTCCATTCCGCCTTCATTCTCAGACCTCCGCCCCTTGGCGCACAGACCCGGTGCAAGTGGATTTCCTATCTTACACTTGTGACAAAAATGCCGTTTGCGCCGGGTGTAAGATAGCAATGACACCAGCACCACTGGCGCACCGTGTTTGCATCGGGTGTACGATAGGGCCCTATGTGTTTTTACAGCAGTCGTGTGCATGTGTGCATCTTGGGCATGGCTTTAACTCACTGGGCTCCTGCTCCAGCTCCAAACCTATTTACTATTATCTCATCATCATTCTTTTACATTGAACATTTAATTCAGGCTTAGCTGTTCAATGGCCATAGCATAAAGAACTTTCATTTTGTTGTGCAACCCTGTGTTACATAAGAAAAACATTAATCACCTTGATACCTTGATCCTTTGTTTAAAGCACCAATTCATTAATGGAAAAAGACTTTGTTACAAAAATAAAGGCTCTACATTAAAGATTATCATCATCATTATCACTGCATCAGTTTGTAAATTTTTCAAAAATTTATTGTTGCTGCTCGAGGTGGAGTTAGGCTTACCTACATTGGACACAGTTTACCATGACATCTCGTGATTCCTTACTTAATGAGTCACAAGATAAATCTAAAATGACTGAAATTAAGGGTTTTTTTTAACTACCTTAAGGTTTTAAATTAGAAATGAGAAAAAATACAAAACAATCACTCAAATTTAATTCCGAGCTTGTGGTATATTAGCTCTGGTGGGCAGGTCTGGGTTTTGATCAGATTTCCACTCAACCTGGATAGTGTCGAGCTAATCACAACTGTTATCTGTTATTGCCTGGGTTGCCTGTCAGACGAGGCGGAGCTGAATGAATCAAGATTCTTTAACAGTGCTTATCAGACTGCATTCTGCATGTCATTGTTATTTCTTTGTTGTAGTGCTGCTTTTTTGCCCAAAATGTTCTCAGAAAAAACATCTCAGTGTTCTGTTTAGCTTTCTTTTTTTGCTGCCTGAAATCAATGGTATATTTTCAGGTACCACATCTTTTGTTTTTCTTCTGTTTATGTTGCATCAGTTGTTTACCAAATACAGTAATGAAGACAGAATGTAATTCACAATACATGACCTTAATTCTGATTAAATGAAATCAGTAGGGGTTTACTTTCTTACATACCACTGCACAAAGTAATTACCTCAGGCTCACAATGATGATGGTCAGATGCTCTAATATAACCACTTGGGTAGAGAATTTGGTAAGATGACTATGGACCAAATCATTTTCCTTGTCTTTGTGATTTTCCTCTAACAGAGTCTATTCTGAAGAAGGACTGTAATTATTCTCAAAAGTATGACCACACAATCTTAGCAAATATTAAAGGTTAACATCAGAAAATAATGCTATTTGTTTTTTATCAGCATATCTATTTACTTAAATTAAACATCATTTAGAGCAAAATGTTTCCTTCAATCAAAAAAGCTCCACTGCACACACTTCCAGAATATGACAATGATACGTCCATTTAATTTAGTTCAAGTGACTGACACTGACTGATGTTTACTTGCAGCAACGAAGTGAAACCATACAGTTTTATGTGAAGTTCGTGGTTATCTGAATGCATATTCATCATCACATCACTGTGCTCGAGACAACTGTAATTACAAATTTACTGCAGGCTGCCGTGACTGTCCTCACTAACGCCCCTCAGAATGAGATTGAAGTGCATTTAATCAAAATACTCTGATGATGTTTCACTTCTTTATTACATCATTCAGTCATACTTTCATTATCTATAACTGTTTATGCCTTTGCAGCCAGCCCCAGCTGACACTGAGCACAGGATGGAGGTGGGGTGGGTGGGGTGTGGGGGGTTCACCCTGGACTTGCTAGGTCATCATCACTGGCTGACACAAAGAGATGAGCAACTTTTTATGCTCACATTGATGCCTACTGCAATTAAAGTCAACAACACAGGATAGGGATATAGAATAAAGCAGCCTTTTCAGTCAAACGTCCCTACAGGCCTTTGAGCCTTCAAGGCTTCACTTTTTTCATCACCACTAGAGAGCACTTAAAATTGAACATTTCAGACAGTCATCTATAAGTTAACTCTAAGTGATTTCAACTGTTCTTTAAAGTAAGTTATATGAACCATTTATAAATCTTTTTTCTATCTACCTCAAGTACTTAGCTATAAGTACTTTCAGCTACTTCATCATGGGTCAGCCTCAGTCAGTGAGAAGTCACTGTAACCCATCTGGAGGCACATTGGGTGCACATCATTCTGACTCCGGGGACTTGGTGTGCCGGGGTTAAATTTCAGCTCAGTGCCACAGTCTTGAAATTACTCCACTAAATCATGGGACTGAGAGGTTGGATGTACCAACTGGAAACTTGAACCGCTCATTCATTGAAAATTAGCCCAAGACTCTCGACATCAAGGCACTGTCCAATTAGAACTGGATTTATCTGCTCAGCTGCAGCCTTGGATTACAAAGCAAGAATTAAACAGATAATGCCAATCAGCAAGTGCAAGCATACCTCCAACCCTCTCCCTGAAGCAATTCTACGCTTTATCAAAGATTTCACAGGAATAATGAATAGAAAAAAAACCCAACATGCTCTGTTTTACCTTGACTTTCTAAAATGTCTGCGTTCCTTTCCGGCCTTAAAACAAGAGGACTTTGTGCAGGAATTTTTCAGGTCCACCACCTGGTAGATGATGGGGTTGTACATGGCTGAGGACTTGGCCAGCAATGTGGGGATGACAGACACAGGTATGGGCACAGAGTCTGGCTTTCCAAACGCTGACACCACCGACACCACTGCATAAGGGATCCAGGCAATCAGAAAGCCTGCACAGATCAGCATTGCCACCTGGGAGAGGATACAGAGCCATGTTTAAGTCACAGATCTGACCTGTGTGCAAGTAGTCTGAGCACTACTCAAATCTTGTCTTTTCTCTGCTCTCTCCTGCTTTTTTCTTTCCCACGCTTTGACTTTGACCTCTCACCCACCTTTGTGAGTTTCATCTCAAGGCTGTGGCTGTTTTTGATGCGGGCATCAAAGTGGGAAATCTCCTTTGCAGAGGACTTAACCTTGAAGATGATCATGACGTAGGAGAAGACGATGATGCCTGTAGGGAGAATGAGACAGAAGAACAGGATGGCCAGGACGAAGCTCTGGCCGGAAACGGAGGCCTGTGCCAGCCACCAATCCAATGTGCAAGAGGTCCCAAAAGGCTCCGGGGCGTAGCTACCCCAGCCAATCAGGGGCATGGTGGCCCAGAAAGCTGCATAGATCCACACAAAGGCTAGGCAAAGGAAGGCGTGGTGGCGTTTAAGCCATGTGCCTGGAGGCAAAGTACGATGGACTAGAGGTTAGATAGACAATAAAAAGTCGATATACTTCCAATTTAAAAAATAAAATGAGAATATGCCCTTTTGTTACTGTTTTCAAAAGGAAGTGAAAAAAATACGTATTTCTTTTTCTTTTCTTTTTCTTAAAGTAACAGCATTTAGTTCTGAAGGCATGCACAGTGTGGAAGATAATTTATGAGGACCATTTAACAAGACCCAAGCTGTTTTTGAGAGGGATTCAGTTCACGTACAAATATTTTTCAAAATATATAACAAATAATATTCTTGTCATGAGCTGGGTCTATGTTGTTAACATGGAACTCAAATGTTTAGGAGAACATGTTAAAGGACAGACTGACGTACCATATCTGAGATGGCAGATCTTGAGGTAGCGGTCCAGGCTGACCACTGTCATTGTGATGAGGCTCCCACAGCCGAAGAAGAAGCCGGCCCAGCCATAGAAACGACAACCCTCCCAGCCGAACAACCAGCGGTGGGAAAAACTAGATACAATGAAAAAGGGCTTTCCTGTCACTACGAGGACAGAGAAGAGGACGAGGAGAGGGAGGACAAATAAAGGTATGTGTGAAAAAGAAAGTGCAAAAGAAAGAGAGGGTGTGAGTGCGTGAAAGTGGGGTTGGAAAAGAAGAAAGGGATATATGGACAAAAAAAAGAAAAATAAAAGGAGAAAGAGGTGTTCAATATTAGAATCAAAACGTGAAGTTACAGTACATTAATAGATTGATCTTAGCCCATCCATCACTGCCTGAGATTACTTGAGGGTAACATGTAATTCAATTCAGGACATATAGATATTTAATGAGCAGATAAGCTGCTGTAACAACTACATTTACACTCAGAGAGCTCAAAAGAGGATCTTAATTTCACTTCGACTTTGGCGCGATATTTTCAAAGCATTTTTTATTAGGCTTAAGTAAAACATTAATTTCAAGTAAAAATGTACAGAATTGTGAGGTTCCCTCCATTTAATATTTTTTTCTTTATTATTTATTTAGAGGTAAAGTATACGCTTACATAACACAAAAATGTAACAATGAATAGATCCAAACAGATTTGACAGTTAATATTAACTTTTAGTCAATTTTTGTCAAAAACACATAAAACAATGTAGAAACAGTCCATATAGACAAACAGATAGCTGACTCTGAACCATCAATAAAATAACACAAAGTTTATAATATTCTGAAACATCTTTTTTTTCGTCATATTTACCTATCTACAATTAAAAATGTAGACACAGACAGTATAGGTTATACTGTGTGATTGAAAAAAAAACCTGAAAACTGCATCTGCATCAAATCAGACCTTTGTGCTGCTAGGTCAAGTCACAGTCTGTTTAGATTACATAAAAGCTACACTTGATGTTACTGCCTTAAGACCAAACAAAAGGAAGGCAAAAAAATCCCAGTCAGTGTCTTGTTGTGCTGATGACAAAAGCCTCTTTCTGCTTCCTCAGTATTTTTCTATTTAAAGGATAAAAGCAGGAATGTGTGACAGCTCTTGTGACAACTTGTGACAAATGCCTCATTACTGACCAACCTAGGGGAGACAGACAATGGAGAGGACAGATGTTTGTTGGTTTACACAAAGCACTTCTGTTGGTGATGCTCCTTTGAAAAGCCACTTTCCTGTATCATGAAGGTATGAGCATAAATGGTATTTTCTTGGAACTAATACCATCTGAGTCCTCTTAATGAGTGTTCTACCTCTGAAAGTATGGTCTCATCTCTTACAAAACTGGACTGTCTACACTGTAGAAAAATGCTTTTTTTTAAAATTGATGCTTCATGACCAGAGAACACAGAGAACTCAGAAAGAGAAACCTACAACAACCAGAATGCAGTGCACCCCATCAGGACAAGAAAAGCTTGAGCTAGTGAGCGAAGCAGGGCTTTGTTTTAGCTTGTCTGTGTTCAAACAGTAAGCACATAGTTAGTCTAATAAAGCTTAACAGTACACAAAATGAAAAATTTTATGCAAGAAACGGGCAATTCAGTCACAAAACCTTTGTGGTTTCTTTGTATTTTCAGTTTTTAAATCAGAACTGTCTTGTTTTATAGTTTTTGTTTGGTGAGTCACCACTCCTTTGCTCAGAGGGAGAAAAAGATTTCTCTCTCATTAATATAACTTTTATGATCTTGTGTCCATTGAGGAAAGCAGACAAAAATGTCTGAAACTGTAGAGCCCTAGAGCATCCAGATATCCTCCAGATGATGCACAACTCATAAATCAAAGGAATTTGACTAGCAAGTGAACAAAGGTTGCAGGAGAATATAATAGGAGTTATAATAAGCAAATATGGTATATAAGCAAAGTACCCCGTTTAAGATTCACACACATGGATCTATAAGCTCAGCACAAGGCTTAAGTGTACTTGTCATTGCAGGAATCCACAGTTTCCTGATTAGCCCTGAGGAATGTGTCAGATACTGGCACCCTTTTCCTAGAAAGTTGGATAAGTCATTAGCCATGTGCCATGCCAAGCCCAAGAAACATAAAAGCGGTAAACATCAAAAATCTCTTGGAGCAAGATCCCATGACACACGATGAGCCAAATGTTTTCTTGGAATCACTTTATTACCCAGTGGGGCATGCAGACACAGTTGCTCATGTGTTTGAAGGCTTAATTGCATTCACACACTTGGCCTTTGTAAAAGTGGTAATAGCAAAGAAACTTGACATATCAGGCAACTGTTGTGTTGTTTTGTTAGCTTGTCTAGCTTGGTTACCATGACTATATTTGTTGTTTGTCTTCAAGCAGATGTGGGAGAGATAATCACAGAAATGAGGACTATTTAGTTGACTTTAGGCATCCAGGATCTGAAAATGTCACAACAGCCTCATTTTGTATCCCATGCCAGAAAGCACGCAGTTTGTCAATCCCCAAAACAAACTCTGTGTATGCTTCTATCCTGTTTATTTATATGGTTTACAGTTTACTATTTGAGTTGTATGGTTGCTAAAAAATGTTGTTTTTAGCAAACATCATTTAAACAGACATGATGGACAAATATTTAGAAACTTTGGAAATTGGAAACTTTGACAATGCTCGTCAGTGATGACAGTGTATTACTGATATTATGATCTAGACTTTAAAGGTAGAGCAGTATTTCAAAGAACAACAGTCACATTGTTAGTGTAGTTGGCCTGCAAAGTTTTGTAATGTTCTTTCAACATATAAATCTGGTCAGAAAATGGCTGCAAAGGTCAGTTTCTCAGAACCTCTTATGAGCTGATGGGTTGATTCATGACTAAAATATTGATTCATTTATTGCTTTTTATTTTTAAAGGGGAAAGTTCACCTGCCAATAAAACTAAATCTAGGATTTGGCTCCTCTTCTAAATGGATGCATTATATATCCATTGGCATTTACAAGAAGTCAAAACAAAATGAGGTCATCAGTTTTCAATTTGTCACTTTTTAAAAAATGGTGTTCCAGTGAAAGTATTGATGTAATGTAAGTGCCAAAGAAAAGATTGGAAGTCACCAAAGTACTTATAAGAACATCCTCTGGCATGCATATATATACATGCTGAATTGCTCGCGACCACAGGATTACATGGACAGACTAAATCAGCAGAATGACCTCATCATTTTTAGGGCCTAAAGGTCAAAAAAACACATTTCAATAATGAACAAATGTCGTAATGTTAATGTATTTGGCCTCCCTCATCCGGAGAACGTCTGTTCTGGATCATTGCACTTCCAGACGAGATGAGGATTATGTAACCTACAACTATGACAATTACTTTTATTTATTCCGATCAGCTTGTCCTGAAAGGGCAAAAATCTGCAGCATGGTTCAAGAGATATTTTTCAGTTTTAAAGAGAGCAGGTTTGTTCTAGCACATGATCAGTTTCACACTGATCAGAACAAGCACACTGTGTCCCTGTAAAGCCACAGAATAGTTTAATGATAGAACAGGTCAACTACAGGGGGATTAGTGAGGATTACAGAACTGAGGGTGACATTAAGTGTTATGCAAGGTAAAACATATATTACTGCATGATTTTAGCTGCATTTGTAGTAACAATTTCTATTCTTCTTTGTCTCTCCAACTTTATTTAATTTAGGACTTACTCTTTATTTTATTACTCTAATATTTACTTCCACAGAACCTTTTTCTGGTAATCCGTCATTTGTGTGGATAGCAAGGAAATTAACAGCCATGGGGTTATTGCTGTTGTCATAATTAGTAACTCATGCTCATAATTTTATTTACTGCATGAATAAACCTTAGGTGTCACGGAGGCAAGCAAAATGTGTTCTGCCAGTGAGGTACCATGTGTTCCTCATCTGATCCATTTTTTAAAGCCTGCTCAACAGAGTCCTGAGATCTGCTTTGTCTACTGCAGCAGGTAGCTTTATTAAGCTTTATATACTGTATATGTACTTAGAATTAGGAGCTGGGGGTGGAGCTTAAGTTGCTAGAGTAGTTCCATCTGAACAGATTTAAGATTTCAGTCAAAGCAGCAAAATCAAAGGCAGAGTCAGTGTTCAGTGATAAAAATAATTAATTCTTAATTATGTATGCCAGGGTGTTGAAAAGGATTTTTTTTTTTTTGTCATTGTCTGAACATTTTTGCTGAACTACAGTTTTTCAAGGGTTTCAGGGATCTTCTCTTAACTGTTTGTTTTTTTTTTGCTTTATCTTTACAAATTACATTTACTACATATTTTTTCTTGTAAGATAAAAGTTTGAATATTATAAAAAATACTTTTTGTGTACTTGTGTACTTTTTGTGTACTTGTAAATGATAAGTTTACAACTAGGAGACCATTGATCTGTAATTGTCAATAGTTTTTTTTCATGATAATGAAGAGCATTCCTATGGAAAAAATAGAAATACCCCCCCAACATAGTTTTAGTTATTTATAAATAATAATAACAATAATAATAAACTACAGGTTGTTCCTAAAAAACTGTTGAAAGCCAGTCATTGAGAGTAAATTGGCATAGACATGGAATGAGCCAGACATTTTAATTTATTAGGCAGAAGATTTTATCTTTCTGTGTAGTAAAATAAAACTTCTTTGGGGTCTCTGATCTCCTTAGCCTAAAGTCATCTCTACTGCTATGAATAGTTAAAGTAATAATGTTGTCTGTGTTAACTGGTGCATTACAAGTGCAATTTTAGAAACTTATTTCAGGAAAAAGTGTTATTTATATTCCAGTGAAAAGTTTATGGTCAAGGCGCAAGTGGCAAAGGGGGAGAAGAGAAGGCGTGAGTGGGTTTAACACAGGTCTAATTTTCACCAATCTCTCATTGCCTTTAAATGCGCTGCGGAGGAGGCCCAATTTCACCTAGAAACCAGGATGGAAGAAGACAGCAGCAGCAGCAGCTCCATGCGGCCTAACTTCTCCCAGGAGGAAACTGATGTGCTGGTCCTGGAGGTCCAAGCTCGCACTACCAGAATATATGGTAGTGCAAACAGACCTCCACGGGCCGATGATGCAAAAGCAGCCTGGGAGGAAATTGCTGAGATTGTAAATCACGTTTGCCCGGATATTCTGAGAACCGCTGCCAATGTAAAAAACGGTTCAATGATGTTAGGAGAAGGGCCAAACATAAGTTATCAGGGCAAAGGCGGCACATGGCGGCCACCGGGGGAGGCCCTTCCACCAGCCTCATTATGAGCCCAGTGGAGGAACTCGCGTCCTCCACACTTTCCATGATTAGTGTCAAGGGCTTTGGTGGGATTGAGTTTGGCATTACCGGTAAGGCAAACATGTTTTTCTACTAATGAAGACCCTCACACTTAGTGACCTATATTTAAACCCCGCATAAAGATGAGCGGTGTGGACAGATCGCAGCATGAATAAATTCTGTAATGGCAATGAAATCCAAAGCACCTGTGCTGAAATTACTCATTTTCATTGTTAGCATGTGAAATTAACTTGTTTTACCCTATTGAATCATGATCATTTTGGCATTTAACTCCTGATTACACAAAACCAAAGACGTGAACACGTTTAACTGTTTATTTGCAACATAACCAGTTTGTAATCTCATTAGATGAGACCCAGCAGCAGCAGCAGGAGGAGGAGGCGGAGGAGGTGGTGGTTGGCCAACACTGGACCCAGGAGGTGGAAGACCTGGGGACAGAGGAGGTGTAGGGTTCAGGAAGAGAGTGCCTCGCCGGACAGAGAGGTGGGAGATGGGCCCCTGTACAGAGCCAGGACCAGCCCTATCTAGAAATCCAGCAGGGGGGGTTCGAGATGCTTGGAGGGGCAGCTGAGAACCTTGAATGCCCGGCTCAAGGGCATAGAAAACCGGCTCTCCTCGATTGACTCCAGCCTTGTTAGGCTGGCGGATGCGGCCGAACACCTCCTCTTTCAGGGGACATCCGCGCCCACAGCTCGTGGCAGGTGGCCGTTGAGACCCCGGCCCAGGGGAGGACGGCTCTCCTCAGGCTCCCCTCTTCCTTCTCCAACCAGGAGTCCGAGCCTGAGAAGAGGAAGAGGAAGGGGAATGGGAAGGAGAGGCATTTAAATAAAATGTATGTGTTTCATGAGTGATTTGTTTCATGAGTATTTTTGTGTATCTTTAATGTGACTGAGTAAATTGTGGACAAAACATGTATAAATGGTAGGCTAATACTCACATATAAGGACAGAGCTGTGCAGCCAGGTGGTCTCTCCTCTCCGGTGCGCTCTGCTGCTCTCCCTGCTGGTACGGCCCATGCAGTTCGGCCTCTCTCCGTCTAAAGTCCTGTAATGTCTCCTCCGTTAGGTCAAAGTGGCATCCACGGCGTAAGGCTATGTTGTGTAGTACGCAACATGCAACAAAGAATGCACTGACTCTCTGAGGGCTGTATGATAATGACCCATCCGTACGGTCCAGACATCTAAAACACATTTTTAACACTCCAAAAGTGCGTTCAATGGCTGGCCTGGCCCTGCTGAAAACACGGTTAAAACCACGCTGCCTTCTTGTCGTTGGTGTGATGTATGGCGTTATCAACCACGTTTTAAGTGGATATCCATTG
>JAPZDZ010000010.1:3365372-3391614 GCA_029783805.1 Acanthurus tennentii
TCTTTGCCTTTAGTGTCCCATTACACTGCAGCTCTATCAGTTCCATCTGAATCTGTACAGGTGTCACGCGTCTGTTGTTGTATACAACTATATTGTAAAGTCAAAGGTAGTCCCTAACAACGGCGGTAAGAAAAGTTAAAAAAAAAACGCTCAACTTGATTAACGGAGATGTTCCCGGGTAGCCTATCGTTCGGCAAGGCAGCTGCCGCGCTGCATTATGGGATCTGTAGTTTGTGTGTTATCAGCCCTTCATATCGCCGGGCCATTAATTACAATAATAACAGATCCGTATAAAATGATCTCGCGGGCCGGATATAATTGTACGCCGGGCCGGATGTGGCCCGCGGGCCTTGAGTTTGACGCATATGGTTTACAGGGAATGAAAAATGCATAACATAAACACATTGATCTGACAAATGAAATGGGAGGATTAAAGCTTCTATGTTATAACCATCAACAGGCAATCATATGTTGGATGCTGGGTACAAAGAACAAATATGTGGTAAAGACCAAAGTACCATTTTGAGTTGAATGCTTAGTATTAAAAATGAGCTAATTAGCTCTTTTGGAGCCGGTTGCTGATTGCGCTCTTGCAGCTTAAGAAAGCACCTTAAAGAAACACTGCTGAAGTAGAGACAGCAAATAGAATGTGCAGGAAAATTGAATTGAAATGGACAAAAAAGAAATTAAAGGTGGTTTTGAGGGCTATAAAAAATAAAAAAGATATCAGATCTTCTAGACACTACTACATAACTATATTAGTATTAATCAGAAAAATACTGCCTTCTAATTTTTTTAATGGACAAACTAATGAATCACTCCATACCTGTTGTGAATTCCTCTATGATCAAATATGATGAATTTGCTGCTTTCTGTTAAAAAAAGGTCTTAACATTTATATTAATTATGTGCATCAGTACATTTAGCCCTGCATCATCCTCACTTCAATTAACTGCCATAAGCATGAGCTCCTTTTACATTCTTACATGCCAACTCCAGTGATCTGGAAGGTATTATGTGGTTCTCTTGACTGGACTTATTCTCTTGATTGCATTCCTACTAACTGTTTGTCTGGCATTTTTCTGTTTCTGTCAAGCATGTTGTAATGTCTCCACTGTTTATTAAAAAAAAAAAAAATCCTATATCCATCTATAATTAAAAATTATAGCCAGACATCCAATCTTCCCTTTACAAGTAAAATACTGGAAAAATAATTTTGCTAACAACTTGATAAATATCTTCCCACTAACAATATATCAGTCAGGCCTAATATATATAGCACAGTAATGACTTCCATAATCCATGACCCTGAAATCAATAGTGAGTCACAGACTACTTGTACTGAAGTAATGCTGGATCTTGCCGCGTCTTTAGACAACTAATGATCCAAAATTTATTTCAAGTGATGCACTATTCAGCTTGACAGGCCCCGTTCTTGTCTGGTCTGGAACTTTACAGGAGTTTAAATTTTTTAGTAGGTAGTTTAAAATTTGCAGAAATCAAAATTGGGGGTTCCACAAGGGTTTGTCCTTGGGCCTCTGCTCTTCAATCGATAAATGTTCTTACCTGGTCTAAATAAAGACACTGTAGCCCACTAATTAAATGCAAACGACACACAGTTGTATATTTCCCTTTCCTCGGATGACCTCAGCTCTGTTAACAAACTAGTAAATTAGATTGGTAATATTAAAAGCTGGATGTCAAGAACTTTTTACAAATCACTTTAGAAGACTAAGGACTGAGACACTAATAGCTGGTCCTAAAGTCAGTACAGAGAATTTTTTCACATGTGGCATCATCAGCTTTACTGATTTAGCTTTGTGATTGCTTGACTCTATGAATGGTTTGTAACCAGTGGTATTTTTAAATCACTGTCATCTATAATGTGATCGAATTTACCTAAATACCTACGTACAACAATCCCTCACAACCTTTCTATTCTTCTAATCTTGCTCTTCAATTAAGGCAAATCTTCATGGTGAACTCTTCTCTTAATGAACCCATTAACCAGCAGGTCCGGAGGATTTATGGCATTTGAAGCTGCTAGGACTTCATACGACAAATTATCCATTTACTGTGCATGTAATCTGTACATACAATTCAGTCACCTATCACTGTTTTTCACTATGATCGGAAGAATAGTGTTTGCCAGGTACCTAAGCTGACAAAAAAAAAAAAAAAGAACAGGGACAGGGACAGGGAAAATAAATGTGATAACAGCTGTTCATAGCAAGAGTGCAAGGGATGTGTGAACATTCATGTGTGTGTGTGTGTGTGTATGCATGTAAGAGGGTGCATGGATGGATTGAATAAAATTACACTTTTAGATAACACCTGTCGTTGAATCACAAAAAACGGTGACTATCCAATGTAATAAATAACATGTTTTCAAATTTAATTTAGTTTCAGCCCACTGCCCCAGTGTACTATCAGCACACTGATAGTAGGTGGTCAAGAAATCAGAAAAAAATCAGACAGATAAGAAATACATGCTGTTAATTTACCTAATCCTCCAATTTGGTTCCCACTTCAGATCAAGAAAAGCATTTTCTTGGTTGGTACAGGTAACCATTTTTACTGGTAACCTTTCTTTTTTTTGGGAGGGGAGGGGGGGGGGGGGCGTTCAAAATAAAAAAATCTGTTAACTGTCAAGCTTACTGTAAAAGCAGTGCAACCTACTGATAAATAAAAATGATGATTATGCAAAATATGGACAATATGAGCTAAATCAAGGGATTTCAGCCTTTGATTTGGGATGGAGAGGTATGCATTCTTTTTTTGGTCTGTTTTGTTTTGGCGAGAATAATTGTTTTTCTTAATTTATGCACACAAATTAGCTGTTTTCTCCATAGGCACAAGCCAAGGTCTGCTAGGTGAACCAATTAAAGGAAATTAACCTGTTCCTTTACTAATTAATTTTTCTCCCATACTTGACTTCTTTGTAGCATTTAGTTTTTTATTTATCACCTTCTTTTAAACATTATGTGCTGCAGTACTTTAATCTGGAGTCACATACATGGTGTTGCAAGGTGTTGTGGAATTTCCTATTTTGCAGAGGAACTATTGTATGCTTCCTTAACAGTCAGCCAAAGTAAACCCAACCCTTACAGAGGACTTCCCATTTATTCTGCACAACTCCACATCTTCAAAATTCAGCCAACTCACATGGAAAATGAAACACTGAATAAAACTGCTTTTTATTGGCTAGTCAAATTGTGCATTTACAAACATGCTGTCACTTCAAGCAATGTGAGCCACAAGACTGCTACTTTCTTTTTTTGACATTATTATCTGCAAGAATAATAATGTTATTGAAAAGACATTATATTCAACTTGCTTTAAGTCTGACTGTAGTAAACATTTGGTAAAGATATGCATGACAAGATGAAGGCAAAGCATTCTTCTCAGAGAGACTGACCTATGATACAGATGTAAAAAGCTGCGACGATATCCGCCTCTCTGGAGAGTCTTGAGGCGAAAGGGTCACCACTGAGAAGATAATGGGGGACGTGAGTAGAAGGGGACCACGTCTCATTCTCCATCACTACCGTCAGTGCGGAATGTCCTGTGAAGTGGGAAAAGCTGAAACAATGAAGCTGCTTCCTCAAATTGAAAACACATTCTCAAACAAAAAAGGCTTTAGATAAATAGGACACAGAACTGCACAACTTAACCTATGAATATAGTGAACAGAATGCGAACAGCTGCAGGTGTAGTTTAAATCATGAGCCCATATCTAAAAACACTAGGCTGTATCATTGCCAACAAGCAAAGCGATCAAAAACAGATGTCACAGGAGTCAACTAAGTTACTCAACTTAAGTTACTTGATCAGAGAAGGACAAAAAACTGCTCATTTGACATCTTTCTCGGCTGACAGGATGATAAATGTGAAAAATGTTCTCAGGCTAAGGTTTGCCAACACTGTGCAGGTTTTAGAAAACAGAAAAGGAAATCCATTATAGGTATCTTACTCTACAGACTTCATACAATGTCACAGTGAGACAAGCACATGTTTAAATAATATAATTAATGATGAGTGAATTCAAGCTGCTTCCACAGGCAGTAAGAAGGCGGTGACAACACCACTGTCATAAAAATAGAACTTACATAATTTCACAAAGTATTTTTTTATTTCTTTATCTTACACTGTATTATTTTTTTTTCCATTTTTACTTTATAAAGCTCTGTGGAGTGGGTCAGGTGATAAATCTAAGAGCATCTGTCACTATAAGCAACATTCACCATATATAAAAAAATAGTCATGTAATCTGTATTTTTTTTCTGTTTTTTTTTTTTAAAGTAATTTATGGGGATTAATTATATATTATAAATTGTATTTATTTTTTACCTTTTTTCTTGGAATTGAATTTCTATGAATGGTGGCTGACCAAAAATGTCCTTGGCTTTGAAATTGTATTGTTACACACAAGAGCAAAACTGAAAGACTTACAAGGGGTGAATATTAATTGCAGTGTCCATATGCTTGTTTTGTGTAGGATGTAGACCCGAAGGAAGTGTGTGTCAAGAAAAATGATGTTGGAGCAGTCTGCACATGTCCAGCAATGAGAAGCATTGCCCTTGTTATTGAGGAAAAGATTGTCCTGGATGATGGATGTAACTTCCCATCTTCATTTGCCCCATTTTGGAGCATCAACACTCTCAAACTGAAACCAAAAGTATAAGAGGGACACTTAGGCCACATTATATTTTACTGTTTTATTGTTATGTACATTATACTTATTGTTTTGATACCACATAGATGAAGAATCCATACCTGAACTTGGAGCTGGTAAATTCAAAAATCTGCAGGAAATTTTAAGGCTGATTATTAAGCCAGTTATTCTGCCTGGAACTGACAGACCGTTGACAGAAATGTTGATGCATGCTTATTGATTATCTTTTCAACATTTCCAGCTTAAGACTGCTATTTTTTTAAAAGAATGGACTTTTCCATCACAAAACTATGGAAGCCTTTTCTATTTTTAAAGTTTTTATAGCTTTATTTGAAAGCAATGTTGCAAAAGATTTTTAAGTGTGTTAAACTCAAGGGTTAAAAGTTCAAGTCACTAAACATTTTAAGTTAAAAGTAAGGAACTCTTAACAAAAAATATGCAGTGCTGTTTATATGCATTTTAAATGTGAACCAACAAACATCTTCCCGTTTATCAAATATAATGATTTTAGTATATACAACCTGATGATTAGATCTGAGAAGTGATATTAAGTTTAATATACTTACGATGGCTCTTTGAGCATGCTTTGTGGCATGTTTTTTATGTACTCAAGCTTTCTCAACTTTTGTTTCTTAAAGTCAAGAGATACTATTTGTTTGCTCTCTGCCATGACACTCTTTTGTTGATGTTATTTTGAAAAAACTATGAAACAAACTATCCGTCATTTTATTCCGTAGGTTCAGCTCAGAGAAGTCAGCAGACCAAGAGGTATCAGCAGCATCTCCAACCCAGAGAACATTATAAAGAGAGCAATGCAGTGGGATTGAGTTGAACTCTTCAAAACAGGGGAAAGCACCACTAAGCCTTTGTTAAGAATCATTACTGATCGACTGCAAAGCATGAGCCATGAAATTCTGTGCATCTAAGACTAAACTGAGACATCACAGGACAAACACACCATAAATGTGTCTTTATTCTTCCAGCTTGTTTAACTGTGTACAGATGATGTCGGTTGAGTTCATGCCCTGGCCTCGGCTCATGTCAAACCACAGACAGACAACTATTCATTCAATGATTTGTAAACCATCCTAGAGCCCTCTGACCTTTTTAAGCAGGTCAGTTTATGCCCTTTTGTGTTCCCTAAGTCAAGTGATGAACATTTCCTGTTTGTTTATAGATTACTTCTATACTATATGGCCTCTTCCTTATCCAACAGGTACTCAGTACAAAGCATTTTACATAAAAAAGATCTTATTGTGTCTAACATCTTCCTATCATGTGGGTTGAAGGTTGATGTTCCCCTCTAATTTGGCAAACTGTATACTTAATCTTTTTCTTTCTTTCCTATTAAACACCGGCTTCTAGCCTACTGCCCGTTGCTTTGTATTTGCTTTCAGTAGATTCATGCAGCAGGCACTAAAGAGAATTTTTTTTTCATATTTGACACCCATTATACAGGTTATGAATTAGATCAGGTTTTTTTCCTAAAATGACAACCTGATGTTTGATCTCGAAATCCATTAAAACCTATTTCCCGGGTTCAATTACAGCCTCTATTCTCTGCACCTGCAATTAACATAAATCACCATAGGTTCTGAGGTAATTTTACTTCTACGCAAAGAGGGCTGGGTGTGAATTCTACAAAAAGCTGACAAAGCTTTTCATGCTTGTCTGCTATATCACACGCAAATCACAGACTTTTGGGTTACTGTTTATGAAATATGTTTTTCATTTACTCTAATCAGGATGTGGTATCAAAACACTACTTATAGCATATTCTCCTGTACGCAAAGACCCACTGAAAGTCATAATGGGACGTCAGAGATTAACATTGGCTTTAAATGCTCCCTCAGGCGGTCTGGGATGCCTGATCCATACTGTACTTCTTTGTAATAAACTTCTTTGTATGCAATCAAGTCCGTGTCAACAGAGATTCTTTCATCAACATCTTTGCAGCATCACTATTGAAGATACCACACAAATAAATACCTCTCTGTGCGCCCTCCTCCTCCAAGCATGTATGTGAACCTTCTGTGGCTGTATAACTTGCAACAAACGTGAAAGGCACTAACTAGATTCAGTGTAGACTACTTTAAAAACATGGTGTTAAATATGGCAAAATGGATATGTAATAAAAACAGTGATTCTTATTTTTAGGTGATTATACACTGGGGAAAATACAGGTATGGATACAATACTTCATTGCTGCTAAGAGATCCTTACGGATATGACACACTAGACCTTTCATAAAGTTATTTTGGTACAAAGGTCACTGACAGAGTTTACCATAAGACAAGGATTTGTTTTTAATTAAAATGCAAATTAATGCTGCATGGAGATTAATCATGTTTTCCACCATATATGTCAGCACAATATTTACTCCGTTTTTGGATCTTCTTTTTTTTCTAACACTGTCTCCTGAGAAAAAGTTCTGTTGGTTCTTTATCTCCTAGATGCATCATTATGTCCAAAAACTAGTATCTTACTTTGCCTATCAGTTTTAAAATATTAACAGCAAATGTATCATAAAATAATAAAGACAGTGACTTCAAGCAAAAGAAACATCTAAAGTCTTAAGTCTTGTCCGTCTCCCATCAAATAACACAAGCGAAGTCACTGAATAATCAGTTTATTTACTTAAGGAGCTGCTGCTCCAAACCTCAATTGATTAACATGCTTGTATACCCAATAACCCTACCAATGTAAACAAACTGGTTATACTATGATGGACAGTCAGACAACTCGTCTTCACCATCTGATAACAGAAAAAGCAAGAATAGAAAAAAAAATCGAGGAAATAAAAAAAGAAGTCTGTCCTCTCGATCAGCAGCAGCACTCGCAAGCAGCAGATTGCCTGCAACTTTGAAATCTAGAGTTATCATTCAGCCCTGCATGCATCACATGCTTGGCACCTTCACACCAACATCCTTACTGTCTCCAACAAACAGTGAAAAGAAGATTGTTTAGATATCAATGTTGAAATGGGAAAATGTGTTAGAATGCTGTGTGCCATTGTCAAGCCAATATAAAGCCACTTAATTCTGTTGCATTTTTTTTTCCTCACCAGGTGACTTCATCTGCCTGCAGGCTTTCAAAGCACCAGTCTATGGTGAGCTGAAAAATTCAGTAATTTACTGTTCAATAGTGAAAAAGGTTAAATATTATTAGCGGGTCAGCAGTCAAGATCGGCCTGCTTTAGATGGGGCATAATTACAGGCCAAGCCGCTGTCACTCATCAGTCAAGCTGACCAGCAGGGTTTCCACTGCCACTTGGAGGGGAAGCAGTCTGACAGCTGACAAGACTGCTGTTGAAAAGATTAGCATTATTTCAGGAAGTTCTAAGATAAGAGTCTTGAACTGATCATGACAAATACAATTAAATTACATTACAGGGTTCAAGCCCCTCAGCAGACGCAGAGCTAGAGCTAGAGATTATGATAGTAATTGATTTAAAAGTCTCTCATGAGCATTATGAAATTTTTAGGGGTCTCTCTCTATGCATGAGCACCTCTACATCGTCAGAAGTGTTGGTTTTTTTGTTCTCAAAGCTGGAATTAAGAGTAAAAAAAGCCTAACATTCAAATGCTGTGCTGTGTGAAGACATCGTTTGTGGCTTCAAGTACACTGAAAGAACAAATTTTTTATCTTATTATCTGTTTTTATCTGAGAACATGAAACTCAAAGCAATAGGATTTTTTTGTGTTTAGGTGTTGACAAAATGAATGCATGCAGGGTCTCTTCACAAGATTTACTGAATTAGAAATATTAATATGTAAAAGAAGCCCTATCTTAATACTAATGTAAATCTACATGCTTTTAAGATGTCTTTCTTTGTGTACTTTACCTACTGACTGTTTTTTGTGCTAATTAACACATATAAAATTTGATTAGATATTAAAACCTTTTGGGCAGGGAACCTGCACCATCTATACAGCCCTATACAAAGCTGTCCACACTGATCTCTAGGATAATCTGATTATCTCTCACGAACAGACCCCTTGTTCATCACACCAACCCTGTAATAAAGACATTCAAAATATGGCTCAAGGAAAGCTGACACAAGGAACATGTGGCAAGGCATCAGGACTCCAGTGAGAACAAGAGATGTCCTGTCTGTCAGATGTCACACTGTTCAATGGGTTAAACAACTTGTTAGCTTGCTTTAAAATAAGCAACAATATGAAAAATGCAAAACTAAAAACAGAGTTCCTGGGCTTAAGACCCAGCTGAGGTAAAGACAAAAATCTGCTACCTGTCTTGGCAATGCTTCTGCCTGACCTCATCATAGTGCAATCTCCAAAGAAACTAAACATCAACAAACTGAACAAGTATCGTCCAACCGTAAAGACTTACTGCAAACACTGAGACATCAAAGTCACCATTCCCACTTCTGTTTACTTGCACCAGTTCAGTTCAGGACACCATTTTTCTGGCTCCACACACTGTTTAGACTCAGCTGGAGAGACTATGACCCTGAGCAACTAATCACTATACATCTGGACCCAGATCGTCCTCTTAGAGCACCCTGAGGTGGTGGGACCTGGTTCCCATTAAAACAAGAGCAGTGGCACACCTCAAGAATGTGTATTAAGCCCCATGTTCTACTCCCTCCCAACACAAGACTGTTTTCCTGTGTTTCCCTGTAACAGCATCATTAAGTTTGCAGCTGAGGTAGCAGTTATTGAATGATGTCCAACAGGGATGAATCAGACTACAGATCAGAGGTGCTAAAATGGTGAGCAGGTGAACAACCTCTCCATCTTCGGAAAACTCTGAAAAGCTATGGAATGAAGACAGAGTGGAAGAGTCAACAGTAACAATTGTCTTTCCTGAGGAAACCTTGTGACCTCCTATAGTTGCAGTACTGAGAACTTTTTCACATACTGCATCTCCGTCTAGTATCTCAGCTGCACAGCGGTTGATAGGATCTCTTCAATGGGCTGTCTCCAGAGCACAGAAGATCATTCAGATCAGCCCTCAGACCTAGAGGACATCTACAGTTCACACTGCCTCAGGAAAGCTGCCAAACCAGACGTTGGCAGACGTTCCAAGGTTTTCTATGAGCACACCTCCTGACTGAAATAGCTTCTTCCCCAGAGCTGTAAGTGCTCTCAATCAGTCTACCCAATCTTTCCCATACACAAGCTGACTGTCCCCAAATGTCCTCCAAACTGATTCCACATGACTACACATATTGCATATAGCACCAATAAGCTATTCTGTATTACTATCTGTATGTTGTGTTTCCCAATCTATCTGCATCTTAAACACAATGTTGCTGTATATTATGCCAAGGTTTTAGAGATAATACAATCATCTGAGACAGCCTTAGGCCCGATGGTCCCCCCGTCTTTGTTATGCTTTACAACAAGCTGGACATAACACGTCCACAATATATTTTTGGAACAACTCTATCTCCACATACCTCTACTTTTTTGGTTTTGTTACTGCTTTACAAGTTTTTTTTCCTATTAACTGCCAACAGATGCTTATTTATACTCTGATTTTCATTATTTATATTGCATTTTTTCTCTTCTTTGTTATTAAGAGCTGCAAACTTAATCTTATTGCAGGTCTACTTGTGCATTGACTAAGGTATTCTATTTTTTTCTCAATAAATTAGAGTTAAAATATTTTATTCAGCATGGGGTTAGGGTATGTTACATAGTCTGTAACATACTTTACAGATAGGGACATTGAAATTGTAGTACCAAGTGTTATTTTGAAGGTAAGATGTAAACACAACTAATTGCAACAAGATTGCAGGCAGCTCCTTCAAACTTGCTATTTAGTTCTTGACTTTAATCTGTTATTTTTAGGCTTTGTTGCTGAAACAGATATAACCAAAAAAAGAAATACACTCATCAACCCTGGAAAAGAAAATGTGAGGTTTGATTATCACTTTTTCATAGCACCTTCTGATCGGCCAACCAGATCATCTATTTTGCCAAGGCAGGAGAAGGAAGAGAGTCATGATAAGATTAATCCAGCTTGGACCTCTGCTCCTGGCTAACATCTGGTCCCAATAAAAAGAAATGGATGAAACTGGACTCTTGCTGGCCGAGAATGTTGTTGCTCTTTATTAGAAATGCTTGGTGTTTAAACAAGTTATGGTTGATAGACAATTTCTCTGGCGAGTCAAAATTTAATTTTAAGATGCTGATCATATTACTATTACTATCATTATACTATCTCAATAGTGCTTTACAACTTCCCCCAGACTCAAATTGAAAGAATGTGCAGAATCATTTCCTGAGTGTTTAATTTTTTGTAAATAAATTAATATAAAATGAATGAAATAGGGTTTTTTTCAGTGGGTTTCCAGTCATACCTACTTGTATTAATAAATGAGGCAGCAGACTTTATATAATCTTAAAGATTTAGTAATATTGAGCAGAGCAGAAGAGACACTTTGACTAACTATATGTGATCTAAAAAAATATATATCGAGCTTTCACTCAAGAGAGGGACCTGTCTGACTCATACTGCTGACACAGACACTGTTTCAGGTGGCAGTGCTTTGTAGAGTTAATGGGGACGACTGACACAGAATGTTTTTTTTTTGTTTTTTTTTAAATATGTGGAATTGAACTTGGTCAAAAATGCATAACATATCACATGTCTCATAAAAGTATTTAAGAGCAAGTTGTATTTTTTTCATGAAAATAACCTCTAATTGTCATGTTTTTTTTTCTTTTTTAATAGCAGTTTGTTTTAAGCTCTCCAACTGAGGGTTTTCTTTTGAACTGAATCAACAATGAAGAGTTGTGGTCGGGTCAAAAGGATTTCAAATGTGACTGATGACAAATCTAGCAAGTCATCAGACTATTTAAACCACCAAAAACTACAGCCACAATGAAAGTAAAGTAGGCTTTAAGCAAATGTTTGTAATGTGGAGCCTACTATTCTAATAGCAGTTAAGCTAATGTTGCTAATTGCCAAGTCAACATCTATGAAGCTACATTAACCCTCCTGTAATTTCTATTTTACATTTATAGCAATTTCTGCATTGATGACATTTTTTTTCCTGCATCTCTTAAATGTACATGCAGCACAAGCCTCAGGTAGTCAGTAGAAAGCGGATTGGTTGAGGAAAGGTATAGTTGTAGTCAATTCTTCTCTTAAAACCAACTAATTTGTTGATGAGGAAAACAAACTGTTAAAGCTGCCATTGTGCATTGATTACACTCAATCCAGGGGTCTTACTGGGTGGGACGTTGCAAAGCTGATGAATTTCAGCTGAATTAATTTCAGCTTCAACTTTACTCTCAGGGCACATCATTGATCAAGTAAATACAACACATACTGCAACAACACACAAACATACACATACTGGAGAGGATACGAGAAGATGTTTATGGATCCCACTGCTTTTCTTAAAAAAGAAATGATTTTGACTTGACTGTTAAAAAACTAATTCGTAAGGACTGTGAGTTAACTGTTTTAGTCAAGAATACAGGCTGTATTGTGTGCAGAAAAAAACAGAGCTGCAATATAACACAGTCTCTATGCTTTGCTCAAAATAGTCTTAGCCAACAGAGGCAACCAAACAGAGGCAGGTTAATGGCATTTCTTTAAGAAAAGCAGTGGAATCTTGAACCCAAGAAAACAGTCAGATCTACACAAAAGACTTTGTCCAGTCTTCTCCTCTGCTTTCTAATGACATGGACTGACTGTGTGATTCCTGCTTTTTCTTTAACATGGTGTCAATAGGTCTATAGCTGAGTAAATGTTCAATAGTTATATAGTTATAGTTGTCTTTACAGTTATGGTAAGTGCGAAGGGGCTTTTACCATTTAATAACAAAAACTGAAACTTTGTTGAACATATATATTGACATTTTTCATTCATAATTAATGTTATTTCTAAAACAAAATACACTATAAGCAGTTTCTGTGCAAGGACACTTTTGTTTGTCTTTTGCATTATTCCAGTTTGTTAAAATGATAAAAGTATGACTTTAGTTATTAGCTTTAGGATCAAGGTTTCAATATTGAGGTATCAAGAACAAAATTAAGGGGTTCTCATTTTTAAACAAAGAAGCTGGAAATGCTAAGAATTTATTCAGGTTGATTTCCCCCAACTCATGACACCAATATCAGCTTTGTTGGATATTACAGCTGATAAAGCCTGCCAGAACAAATAACTTCAATTAGCAAAAATCACAGTTGCAGGCTAGAAAATTAAGGGCTGCCTTTATCTTCCTCTATTTTAAATCAGTGACCCACTGTTTAAATTTAAATTCTACATGCTATCAAGAAAAACTGCATGTGCTGTCTGACAGTGAAAAATGTCAGGCACAGCAACAATAACAGGACTGGGATTGTTTGATCCGTCAATCATATGGTTTTTCATCTTTTTAAATCTCTTCCCACCTTATTTATTTATAAATAGGAGATATCCAATAATCCAGTGCAACACCTAGCATAGTTCATGGAGGATGTAAAAACAGAAAAGTTTATCACAGCCAATGAGGTTGGGACATGATGATCCCAACTTATTAAAAGAAAGGAAGAAAAATCCAATTTTGACTTCCCTGTCTTTTCTGCAGCTCAGCAGTCAGAGTACCCTTCAAAGAGAGAGCAGCTTTCCCAAAGCGCATATAATTAGACTGCTCAGAGCGAACGGTTGATAGCAAGACAATCTACTGCAGAATGAGACACTTTGCGGTTAGAAATGAGGGCTTGAACTAGGCACAGGGGGTAACACCTAACAGCTTGGGGTGAAAAAAGGCACACACATGCACAAACACATACACACACATTGAACTCCATCAAACATCTAAAGATCTAAAGGGTAATGATCTTTTTGGTTTCCACACGCATACAGATTTGACTTGGAATACAAAAAGGTCCATACATCACAGCGTATACTCTATATATTATTGGGAATATCTGAGGACTGCACAAAAAAACAGGAGAATGATGATAATGAAAAGAGAATAAACCGATAAAGAACAGAAGACAAAGAAAACTGGATAAATTAATAACATCTTCTATTCAGAAATTTAGTTATTAAAAGTTGTATAACTTAAAATGGAGATCTAATGTTGCACTACTGCGGCTACTGAGTAGAAGATTTAGTTGTTAATAATTAAATGTATTAGAGTATTTCCTGTACTTTAATGCATTTTTGTCCTACACTGAACATTGCTATGAACGTTAACCATTCATTAACAAAAAGATTCAACATTAATACAAATCAATTATAAAGTGATAGGGTATAGGATAGGGTAAACAAAGAAAGGTGATGCTAAATTGCATTTTTTCTGCAGGTGAGATTAATGACATTACAGAGACTAACAACACCTCAGCTGTAAGCTTACAAGTAAGGGGAGAAAAAAGGAAAATTAAGTAGCAGTGAAAGGATTGCAGGAGTCATGATAAGTGCCAAACGCCTTTTTTATTTTCTGGCTGGTATCATCCCTCTCTGTTAGTTGTTTTGATAACCCAGAAAAAAAGGAACAGCTTAACCTTCTAAACCTTCAGCTCAAGTGAAAAGCAGAAATCTGGTGACATTCTATATGTTTCTTATTGCCAGTGAATCAAATTGACTCTTAAAGACCTGAGGGGATTTGACTGTCATGACTTATCTTGTTTTTCTTAACCAACTCCAGCAGTCAGCATCAAGTGTCAGACGTTATTTGATTTAGAGGAATCTAAAGTTTCAGCCTTGTTCATTTTAAAATCCTACTTTTACATTTTATTTGTTTGAGAATGGATTTATTTATTCCTGATACAATTTAAAAGCTGAGGTATTGTGGTTTATATGACTTTTAAAAGCATGTTGAGTGCATGGGCGATTCAAAAGCTACTTTAAAAAATAGCCACCAATGGCTTTTTAGGTCTTAGTCCTAAGTGTGATGATGTCTTCTCTGTGCTAAAGAGCTTCATAGTTGTTGTAACTGTTTTATAAAAATACTAAGCCTTTTGTTCTTAAAATAAAACTGTGAATTTCTTAATTGTTTTTAAGATTAATATTATGTATTGAGACAATCATTGCTCACAGAGCCATCCACCTGGTCAGGCAGGGTGGTAGCAAGTTTCTGAGAGGAAAGGGAAATGAGGCAGGTTGAGGGCCATAAGCCAAGCTTGAAACCAGTGGGTAGATCTTGATCTATATTATTGTTATTCTCTTGTTGCTGTTGCTTTTGTCCCACCAAACACAAAACCAAAACATGCACCTCAGAATTATATATGTTTATATGTATGTAAATGACTCCACTGTGTTATAATTGTTTTATTTTTCTATGCTTAATTATTTTGAATTTAATTATCTTTGTGGAACAAATAAATGCAGCACATTGAACACAGGTGGGAACTAATTGCAGCAGTGTTTTTAATCTGATATTTTTAGACACATTCAACCTGGTTTACAACATTTTTGCTTTCCAGGTGACATGGCAACCTTTTTCAAGACACTTAAGTCATGTCAACAATATTTAGCCCCAGGAATTTGGATATTTTAACAACCTAGGGGATGTTTATATTCTGTCATAAATAGTTTGAGCTGCTTCCATTACACATTTGGAAAGTGAACTATTTAAGTACAGTCGTTAAATACACATTAAACATGCAATTTTGCTGTCCCGTCTACATCTGAGACAGGTAGGCTGTTTCTATGACTGAAGCAAAATACGAAATGATCCTTAGTTGTCCAACTTGGCTTGTATATTCACATCATCTGGTTAATCTTATTTGTTTCCTGATGATACTTTTGGTTGCTATTGTTGTTGTTGTTTTTGGCCGTGAATAAGTATTAGAAATTATTTTTTATCAAAAAAATTCATAAGATAGTTGATCATTTGCATTGTGGAAATACACCAGAAAGTATTAAAATTCTATTCATATCACTGTAAAGATTAGAGTTAGTGAAACTGGTTTAATCCGAAAAGTTCAGTTAATTAAATGTGTATCCGAATGATGAGGAGGTAAACAGTGACAGGGTCCCCTGGTGGCAGTGGCGTCCCCAATCAGGCTGAATTTGACTCGCTGTAATTGTTGTCAGTTTGTAACATGGACAGCATCCAAACTCATGTCATTTTAATGTTTAACGTTAAATGATGTGACTTTTCAGGACCTGTGTATTCTGATGTTGTTGATTGTGATGAATGAATCAGTAAGTAATCCCAGCCATCATTGTGGTGTGGCTGTATTGACCGAAGTGGATCATCAACAACAGAAAAAAACACATTGTTAAAACACATTCAAGCTCAGTCTGCACCATGTCTGGTTGCTGGTTTGGTGTTATGTTTTGGAAAATTAGAAAATATCGTTCCAGTATTTTTAAATATCTAACTGCCTAGACTGAACTGCTTCTATTAAAAAAAAAAAGAATTCCTCGCATTTTTCTTTGCTGTATCCAAACCGTAATAATGTTTAAGATTTCATGCCTGAAACTAACCCCGCATGTTCTTCAAATTATTTTCTAAGAAGCTCTTTGTTTTTTGCTTTATTAACCTTGTTTTTCGAGAAAAAAAGGAAAAACTGGAGCTTTGAATGATAAGGAGATATTTAGGTTTTACTGAAGCAGGCTTTTAAAAATGTGTCCGATGAGTAATTTCAGAATTTTCCAAAAGCGAAACCGCTTTTATCTCACGTGACTGCTGATATTTTAGATGTCTGAAGTGAGGGGAAAAAAAAAAAAACTTAGGGTCGCTTCGATGAGACCCAAGTTGCTCTCCTCTTTAATGAGATATGGCATGAGTGCATTGATGGGCAGGACTTTACCTTTGGAGGTTAAGTGATGGGGCCAGGCCAGAAAAATGATGATGAATTTAATGTTAAATCTAAATTAGTTGTTGTATTTTTTATAAGATTAACTCTTATGTTGTTTCTGAGTTCAGAAGAAACGGATACATTTTCACAAATAAAACTAACGAAAAGTACAAAAGAAAAAGCGGAAAATGACGCTCCTGCCTGACTGTATAGACGGTGATACTACTCGCGTCACATAAACAATGTTTTCAACTAGAGTTTTATGAGTAAGAAAACAGTCTTAATTAGGCCACGAGAATATAATTTACTCAGTTAGGAGTCATTCGCAATAAGCAGTCAAAAACAGCAGGGGTTACACTGCACTGTTTGGAACATCGCTGGGCATAAAAGAACAACAAACAAGAGAGAAAAACAAAAACAAAAACAATCTCTATGTAAACATGTGGTTTATTACCTACCCTTTGATCATCGGTCTGCAGTCATTCCGAGCGGAGTTTTATTCCAACAAATGAACTGGTCCGAAAAAGCCGCAAACAATCAGCGGAGTTCCTGCTGATGAACAGAAACCGATTTTAAAATATTCCTGTGATTAAGTTACAACTTAGCGTTGTCCTCCTTCTCCACATGCGAGCAGCAGCATCAAGTCAATCAGCCGGGCTCAAAGAATCATTTTCTTATATAATGCTCATAGACACCGCGGCACAACAACATTCACAACTTCCGGTTGAATCTTTCAAAATAAAACCCTCAATTTGTTGAATTTCACCTTCACTCAGTGTGACTCAACTGCATTGTGGAAGCAGCCTCTGGGTTTGCTTTGTCAGGCTAGTGCTGGCATGTTTGGGGCTTTGTTCCTTATTTGAATAAGCATAAACTGATCAAGTCAAGTAAAGTTGACTTTTAAGTTTTAAAAATGTACAATTTGTACAATGTAAGCTCAATGTGCTTCACACACACACATGCACAAACAAAAAAAAAAATAAAAAAGAACTTGAAAACAATTTTGGGACAAAATAGAAAAAAATGTCAAAAAATGTGGCTACTAACATACTTTATCCATCCCACATACTCAAGGGGGGGTGGAGATACTAGTTAACCCCAAGAGAAAGGGATAGGTCTTTAGCTTGCTTAAAAAAGAACAATGTCAGAGGGACAACACTTAGTAATTGGATGTGCCATTGGAAGAGTATAAGGGTATGATTTTAAAGAAGAAAGTTTACATAATTCCAAATGTCATGTGACAGAAAGTGCAGCACAAGTTTTGAATGTTTTGCATGTGTTAAATTGTTTTGGGGTGATCTGATAAGATTAGCTGCTGTATCGACCCATTTTAGTCACAAGACCTCGGGTTGTGGTATGATGTTGTGATTTTGCTTTATCAAAATTTGCAGTTTTGGTGGCATTTTTATTTCATTTGACTGACAAAAGATTCTCAGCATGAATTGTTATGTGGGACTGAGCAGTGTCACCAGTGGACAATAGAAATTTGGTATTGTTTTGGTTATTTTTAATTTTGAAAATTTTAAGATAGTCTAGAAAATGATTATGTTGTGAAACAGCAGCTTGGACTTCTGCCACCTTCCCTCAGTCCTCTGGGCTCTACAAGCATTCCTTCCCCATTCTTCTAAGAAACTTTTGGTTTTGCGTATTGTGGGTGCAATGGCGTCAGTAATTTTACCAAGAATAGTTGAAGCTATCCACCATGTTATCACATGATATCAGGCTGGGGTTTGCAATGTCAGCAAGCTGACTGATAAACCCACCTTTTGTATTTTCATGAATAAAATGCTTATTTAGGGATTTCACTAAACTGTCATTCTTGGATAACCAGACCATTTTAAAAGAAATTACAGAAACGGTTTGACATTACAGCATCTTAAAATGTAGCCTTCATATTCTTAAGATAATCAGGTTAAGCATGTATCCAGTAAAAGACTGTAACAGGCTCTGAGATTTCAAACAGATCAGGCAACTTTTTTGTATCTGGATCATTAGGATCATCACTGGGGATGTTGAAGTCCTCTGAGATGTCAATGTAATCAAATCCACATGAGACTTCATAGGACATTGTTCTATTCAGACATGGAGTAAATATCAGAAGTTGTGTGTCTCTTCGGGCAATAGGCAGATTGCCCAGGCACGGTCGGAGGGGAGACTGGTTCCTTGTGACGAGGATTTGGTTTGTTTACCCAGAAGGGAGGATTTCTGTTCATCTGACATGGATGAGCAGAAATCCCTACTTGAAAGAGCTTAGAAACTTGGTCTCCAGATGGACAGCCTGTGGCAGAAAGTGCAACTTGCGACTTGCAACTTTACTTAAGCAAAAGTAGTAATGTAGAGAGACTCAAGACCTGCATTTAAAATGTTATTTTTAGGCATATACTTAAAGTAAATGCACTTATTATGCTTATTGGCCCATTTCAGAAGAACATATAACGAATTTTATTAAGGGATTCTAATGTGTAAGCATTATGTTGCAGCTGGTGTAGGTGAAGCTAATGTAGCCACTTAATGTACTTTTTGAGTAGTTAAATCTGTTATGCAATTATTTATGTGCTCCTAGCTTTTAGCATAAAATGCTGTTAATTACTTGCACTTACTACATAGATATGAATGTGCAGTCCTCCATTCATATGCAACACAAAGAAAAAAAACAAGTTTTTTAACGTTTTAACCCTTAAGAAAAAGAGGTTGACAACAGTTGTACTTAAGTTGTACTTATTTGAGAAATAAAGCACAACTTTACTGTAGAGGGAAATTGACCAATTTCCTGTTGCCACTGTGTCTCTTTATTTGACTTAACCATCTTCATCACAGAGCTGCTGCTCCCTGCTGTAGCTTCACAGAGGCACAGCTGAAACAGACTGGATCCCAGTGGACAATAATACTTGAGTCTGGATGACTTCCTCAGAAAAATCTGAAAATTAATGAACAAATAATTTATTTTAATTCAATTTTGCTTAGTTAGAAAAAAAAGACAAGTAAAGTAGCAAAAACCGAGCTGGAATGTTTGCTTTCTTGATGTAATTGTTGAGTGAATGTGAAAGTCTTCCATATTTAGAGTGATCTAATTGTATTTTTTATTCAGACAAAACAAACATGCCCCAGAAATGATTAACTTTAAACTTTATGCATAATCCCATAAAGAATTAAACTGCATGTGCATATAAAGAGAGCTGTATAACCCTTTTTCTTCTACCTTTGGCCAAAATCTTATCCGTAACAGCTTGTATAACCAGCCACCATGCACTGACCTACTTTATCAGTTCCTCTGCCCTGTTGATCTGATGGAGCAATGTATCTAAGAGGCTGCAAATGTTCATGTGTTGATTGCATGCATTGATAGACAATGCTACATAGTGTGATGCTGCAAAAGAATGTGCAGTGGATATTGCTATATCACTTACTATGTATGATGTGACTGAGGGCAGTTTATGTGGAATTATTGCAAAGGCTAAAAAAGATGGTGATGATGATGAGAATAAAGGAAGTGACTGACTTTGAACCTGACAAGACAACTTTCCTGCCTAGAGGCGGTTGACTGTTTGTAGATATGAAGCTTCGTAGAGTGTTTGTTTCCTTATTCATTGCACTGAATGCACAAACAAGTAGGACATTGTCCCTTGTTCTAAAACTAGATAAACTACTATGCCACAGATGGCAAAAAGATGTGTGTCCTGTGATCTTGGCTTTGGTCATGTTCTTTCGCACTGCTGAAATAAACAAAACCCCATCTTGTTTAGTCGTTGTGTGCAACCAGTGTCAGAAACTAAATATCCAAGTATGTTGGCTCACCCTTAAAAGTCCCGAGATAGGAGCCTGGAAGAGTTATAATTCAAATCCTTAAGAAACACAAGTCCCTAAAATGTTAATTTTTTTTGTTTATGTATTTTAGAATCTTATATGCAGTTTTCCATTTTTTTAAAAATGGATCAGTTTTTCACATGTACTGTCATAACAGAATGAAATAAATGTCCTTTCTACTGCTAGACGTATCTTTGAACAAAAAAAATTGAAAACAAAAACCTCCTTTCATGACACTGTAAAGTTGCGTGGGATCATAGGATTTATTTCTTTGTTTAACAGCAACCACAGACATTTTGTCTCACTGACTCAGGTAGAAAAGCTTATGGACTTAAAAATGAAACTAAGTTCAGCTGTGTAAGATCGAGTCACATCATTTTCTGACTGGCGCAATCCCAGGAATAAGTAATGGGCAAAAAAATGAATCACATTGTTACCTAAAATTAATTACAGATTTGCATAACAAAGGAAATTAGTATTATATTTAGGAATTATCTGGCCCATAGGTAACATACACACACACACACACACACACACACACACACACACACACACATATAAAACAGTTAAAAAGTGCAAAGAAGGGCCAAGAATCAATCTCTGGGGGACACCACAAGAAGGGCTAAGGAAGGGATAAGAAGTAGTAACCTATTATAACAGAGAACAAAACCTGGCAAGAGAACCTTTAATACCTACATAGTCTCTGAGTAGGTTTACACTAATATGTTGTAGTAAAAAAAGGTAACCATTTTCTTTGTGCTTAGTATATGCACATATTTCTTCCTGACCAAAAAGCTATGTTTTGCAGTAGACAGGGTAATAAAAGAGTGAATTTGTTTAGTTGTTGACAGTGTATTGGCTGAAATAAACAAAGAGGAGAACCATAGGACCATAGAAAATGTCCTGAGACTAAAATCAAAAATCAAAAATAACATAACAGTTTGAATAATCCATCGAAAAATGACCAAAAGTAAAAGAAAAATACTGTTCAAGAAACCTATTTAAGTAAACGTAATAAAGACACTTATCAATAAATTAAAGTAACTTTCCATCTTAATATTAATTCACAATGAACTAGCAACAATTAATATTTTCTCATTTAAAGCTTAAAAGACTGCATTTGTGCATGTAGAGCAAATATTGTTCTGTTTGCTTGTATCATGATGATTCACATGAAAGAATGAGCAAACGCTCAAACTAATCAGTCAACTTGATCAAATGACATCATTTCAGCACTGGTAATTTAGTGAGCTATTGTAAGCTATTTTTGAGGTGGTTAGCTTGAATCTGTGCGTGATACATTTTTCCTCATCACTCCTTGCCTAGTCATGACAACAACACACTGATTTCAAACAAAAGGTCATCTGTTCACACGAGGTCAACAGTCTGTAACCACCACATCAACAGCAGTACAGGACATTTATTTAAGGCCTCTGCTCTTTTGCTTCGTTTTCCAAACTAGTAACTAATAAAAAACAAACTAAAATAAATAAATAAAAGGCTGAATTCCATGTTGCTGCATCAGTTTTAGTGTCCTGGTGTTGTGAGTGCAGGCTCATGGTAACACTGCAGCACGACAGAGCCATCACTTCTGCCTGTTACACATGTGCTTGTCCTTTTTTTCACCTCTTGGATCTGTGTCTGCTTTAATTGTCAGACTCAGATTTGCAAGTAATTATCAGAGTTGAATCGGTTGTGTGCTTTCTTTAGCTGAAGGTCCAGCTTTCTGATTTTCCTTTTGGCAGCTGCTAGTGTACAATTAGACAGGTGCGGCTTTGATTGAGATTCTTTTTCACTGTTCCAATAGAAAAGAAATTTCTCTCATTAGTCTTTAGTGCTGCAGTTCTTTCTGTTGTTTGCTCCTCCATGTGTCTTCTCCTCTGTAGTTTGGTGGTTTTTAGGTTAAGGTTGCATATGCTTGTTTTTCAGGAGATGAAATGTGAGTAATCCTATTTTTGTGGTATTAGGCAAACTGGAATGATACTTTTTAGTTTTTTTTAGCATGTCTTGATGTGTATCTATTCTTTGATCATTTATTTAATTAATTAATTAATTTATTCACCCTATTGACCCCTCATCTTTTGATCGTTGATCATACTCATCTCACTGGGGAATGACAGTTTATTGAATGTGTGTCTTCCTGTATCTGTCTCGACCTTGCACAGAGATGCTAGTTTGTTAAATTAACAGAAGTAGACACAGAAATCAATCCCAGTGCTAAAAAGCCGATCTGTGCCATAAACACTGTTTAATTGTTTTCACCTGTCTTCTTCAATTTCCCTGCTACATTATTTACTCGCCTTTCTTTAATGTACAAAGTGACACCCCATAAGCACCTAAATAAAGAGGGCAGAATTATAGATTCTGCAGCTCAGTATTTACACAAAGGTTTGTTTGTTCATTCTTTATCCAATCTTAAATCTGTCAACAACAGCTCCTCCTTTTATATTGATTATTTTTTACTAACACTGGGAAATCTTTTGTGCTTTCCAGACTTTGTTAAAGGCTAACAGAATGGTTTTACAAAGAGATCATTTGGACTTTTGTGCATGAATCTGTCATTTTTTGTCTCTATGTGTTAATTTGTATATTTATTTGTGCATATGTGCATGTGTGTGCTCTTACATATAAGCAGAGTTTTTTTCAGTTCTTTTGTGTAAGGCATTGTAAAAAAATGCGCCTAAAAAATGGAAAAACCCCAGTTTTTAATAAATTCCATTGCAGAAATTATCAGGCCATTGTGTTTTTTCCTCTGTTTCTCTTTCCTGAATGCCACCAGCTGATGCCTCTTTGTGAGAGAGTGTGTGAGTGTTTGTGTGTGTGTGTGTGTGTACATGTGTGTACATGTGTGTACGCTCTCCAAGCTCCAGGATCTATGTTCACCCTGTTTAACCTGCACACCTGCAATCAGTCAGCTTGTCACTTTATCTCAGCCTACACACATGCTGTCCAGAGGGTCATCCACTCTCTGGAATATATCAATCTGGATTATCCTGCATCATGTCCCCATATCGCTGCCACAGCTACAGTGTGTGGAGATCACACACATTGGACCTTCCTCGTGTCCAGGTTGTTGTTGTTGTGTTGTGATTAATTTTTCTTGTTGATTCCTAGCCCTAATTGTCTTGTGCCTCAGGCTCATCTATCATCTAGTGCATGCTCACTTGCATCTTTCTTTGCCTCAAGGGTCCATGCTCAGCTAAACTAATTTCCTCTTAAGTCTAGCTTCATTGATCTTTTGAGTTATCTTGGGAACTGATAAGGCATATTGTCAAAATCTCAAGCAATCATTTTTGAAAGGATAATGCCTAAGAATAACCTATTACGTAATCAAAAACAAGGTAAATAATGAATACTAATGCCAGTAATTCATGTGACCCTTACTTTTAGCAATGCCCACCTTATTACAGGGTTACTATAGCGTATAATAATGCTTTCATATGAAATCAAAAATCTGAAAACAACACACATCAGCGGTCTGTGAACACCGGATCAAAATTTCAAAACTATTTTTGCATCATCTGTTACCATGTTTATAATGATTTATCTGCTGCATGACATATGAGTAAAACAGGCAATAAACAACATGCAGAGCATTCCCAGACACCAATATCCTATTTTAATATCAACATATCTCATCTCACCTTCACTTGTTCAGTTTATCCATGACATTTTGTGAGACTTTCTAAAGGTTTGGTGTTGACTGGCTGAATGACAGATTCAGACATGCCCAAAAAGGAACAGAACAGCTGTGCAATGCTGCTTCTTCTCTCTTTTTGTTTTCTCATCTGTCTAAAACAATTAAAATCACAGCTAGGACAAAGATAGGCTGTTTTTTCTTATGATGCTCCCAAAATCTGTCAGTTATGAATAAATATCTACTGCAGAACAGAAGCTAGACATCATCAACACACTTATATGTGTGCTTCACCTGCTTTGTATCTGATCACAGTGCAGCCAGTGAAAATGAATACTTGGCTAAAAGCGATTATAGATGGTTTTAAACAGTGTTTTTCAAAGCAGAGGTCATCTGTTGGTCTCAAAGCTCAGGCTGCAACTCTGTTTTAAAGTGTCTTAAAACTGTGCTCAAGGTGAAGGATACAACCTAACACGTCTGTCTCTTTTCTGTTCAAGCAGCAGGCATCAGGTGCCTCTAGGAGTCAACAACAACTGAGAATCCTGTTTTATCCTTTTTCCCCCCTCCTTCATCTGTTTGTTCAAATTGAAAGGAAAAAAGGAATTAATTGTCTTTCTGTCTCTAAAAGAAAAATCAGGTGATCAGGGTCAAAAAATCTTGCTGCAGTCTTCTTTAAAGTTTGTACACAACAGTATGAAGAATAGACAAAATGGTTTTCTGTGGCTAAAGCAATATATTGCATTGAACACTGAACAAGCACAAAGCTCTCTTCTTGAAGCTGACCCAGTGTTTGTACTGATTAATTTTTAATCACTTATTGCGTGTTCATAGTACTTTTTTCACAGCATATACAACCACCACATTTTATGTTATTTCTTGAGGGACACCTGTGCTGTGTGAAACAGTTTATAAAGTTTTATATTCATAGCTCAGGCCATGGACAACTCAAGTTATGTGAAAAAATGCTTTTCTTGAACTATTGTGCATCAAATATATTGTTTCCTGCAAAGGTCTGAGAAGAAGAAGCACAATTAGAGACTTTTTAAACAAATGTGATTGCCCTGTTTGCATATCAAAATTATATTATTAAATTAAATTATATAAGCATATCGAAATTTATACTATATTTATATTTATTGAGACCAGTCTGATGGTGTATTGTGCTATTTTTTTAATTGCCACTCTTAATTGTGAAAATTATGTTGTTTTACCAAAGGGGTAGATGTTAAGGGGTTAACAAAGAGTCATTCACTGTGCGTTATATTTTATTTCATAATTTACATATATCCTCTACAAATTGACACACTTGAGGCAGTGATAATGTGGTATTGTTCTGTATTTGTAGGTTCTTTAATTATTGTGACAGTTCCAGTTTGAAAACTTGATTTTATTCCCAGCACACCTCAATGTCACATAATACAGTTTGTACATTTATGTGTCCTTTTCTTTCTTGTGGTGCTATCAGCTGACAGGAATCTCATCTCCCCTCAGAAGACCCTTCCTGTTCAATGTGAGAGCATTTCTTGACTTTAACCCCATGGCAGAACTCAAATAAAATGTCAGATTGAGCTCTCACTCCACCTCCACCCAGCCTTGTAATGAGACTTTCAAATAAACAGCAGTTGGCAGGTACAGTAAAGGTGGAGAGGTTAAAAACACCATTAGGTTAAGTCTGTGCTCAGAATTTTTGGGTTGAAGATTTTAAAATCTGATACACTTAAAAATTGTAAGTAAATGAGCTAAACTAATGATATTTTCATCATCGAGTCCATGAAAAATACATAACCCAATGCAATAACAATCAATCTTTATACTTAGTTCCAACCAAATGACTCGATTGGACAGGCATTCTATGAGAGATGATGTAGAGTATAATAACAGTGGTTCTTTTTTTTACTGGTCTATATACCAACGCAGGTGTCCTCATTACTGTTAATTAACATTACATTAATAGTCATTATCTATTTGAAGCTGTAGCAAACTTTCCTCCACACAGATAAAAATGTTTCCAGACATAGCATTTCAGTGAAAATATGAATGGGAAAGGAAAGTAGCCTGAGTACTAGGGCATGAACCGCAAGGCGTTTTCATATGACATCAGCAGAACTACACAAGTTAGAGAAGTGCAGAGATTAATTTAATTTAATTCAATTAAATTTTATTTATATAACGTCAAATCACAACAGAGTTGTCTCAAGACTCTTTACATATGGAGCAGGTCTAGACCACATACATTTATATTTTAGATTTATAGGAACCCAACAATTGAAAGCAATTCCAACAAGCAAGCACTTGATGACAGTGGGGAGGAAAAACTTCCTTTTAACAAGCAGAAACCTCGGACAGATCTAGACTCAGAGGTGGGCGGGATCTGACAGCACCAGTTAGGGGGGGGGGGGGGGGGGGGGA
>JAPZDZ010000010.1:3392327-3411032 GCA_029783805.1 Acanthurus tennentii
CGAATGCACGAGCAAACTGCTTGTACACTTCACAAACCAATCAGGTAGCAGTATTCCCCTTCCTTATCAGAAAAAAAATGGTGATGCGAGGGCCTTTGCGGTAATATTTCCAATCACTCGCGCTTGTAGAGTTAATGTTTCTTTTTTTTTATCGAATTCAAGGCTCCCTTTAGGCCTAACCCTAACCCTCCGTGTCCCGTCCATACCCCCCCCCCCCCAAAAAAGATTTCTCATCGTATCTATACGATTCACGTAAACGGCCTATTTTGAGTTCAAAACGGTGAATTTCGCCGAAAAGCGACTGATTTGCATGTATGATAAATACTCAAAGTCAAGCTACTTAAAGTGAAACAGAAATAAAACCATATGTGTCAATACAGGTGTAGGGGCTTGTGCTGCTGGCCATCAGCCATTACAATGTTTCCCAGATGCAGAATATTGCTGTACGAGTTGGATGAGAGTGAATTTCTTAGGGCAGTGTCATAAATCTTAAGTTTTATTGCTCATTTTTTAAAATGCTGTACATTCTAAGACTCCGAGAAAACTTTCTGCACAGAATGATTTACACTCACCTACATAATGTAGTGTACCTACATAGAGTATGTATACGCACAAAGGGCTAGTCAGTGTTAGGTCCATTCATCCATGGGGTCCTTCTCCAGGTCCCCCTAATGTGCTCCCAAGTTACGTGAGATAGAATATTTCACCAAAGTGTTCTGGGTCCAAACCACCAAAAGCAGTGCATTAGAGACATCCTGGTCAGATGCCTAAACCCCCTGAGGAGGCTCCTTCCACACGAATTAGCAGCGGCTCTGCTTCGAGATCCCTCCACGTGTCCTCACCCAATCTCTTAGGCTAAACCTACACACCCTATGGCTCAAATTTATTTCAGCTGCTTGCATTCTCAACTTCATTTTTTCGGTCACTACCCAAAGCTCTCGACCACAGGTGAGGGATGGTAAATCATAAGCTCCGTCTTCTCGCTCAGTTCACTATTCACAACGATTCGGCAGAACGCCCGACTGCCAGAGGTCAGATACATAAACAGATGGAACAAATCGCCCATGTTCATTTCACTGTAAGCTGCAATTCCTCAGAAACTCAGCCTTTCCTCAGAAGTGTCAATAAATTTTTTCACTCAATATTTCCAAGAAAGCTCAAGTTTTTAAGAATTTAGGCAGGAAAAACCTGAGGGGTGTTGTGTGGCTGTGAAAACTTAAGTGAATAACAATAAAAAAGGCTATGAAAACTAATGAATCTGTGACAGTATATTTATTCATTTAATTCATTTTTGAGAATAATCTCAGTTCATGCAAGGATACAGCTCTTGTAAACAAAATCACTTGAAAATGTTATAAATGTGCACAGATTTCTTCTTTTCTTGGAGTCAAACTCTGGAATGTACAATATGCAGAAATTAAGTTGCATTACAGATATTACATTAAGAGCTGTCACCATAACCCACAGTTCCCCTTTCCACATAGTGATTATTTCATCGCCCAGCCATATTGTTAAAGAGCTGCTGTGCTAAAAGGAAGTCGTTTTATGTTAGGCATCAACATACCGCATGAGTGCCATGCTCATTAAGGTCAGATATACAGTATCAACTTGGTCAAAGCACTCTGGAGTCCAGAATTTAACATCATAGATGCTGTTACACTCGAAGGTTTCGCGAGCAGACACCAGCAAAAGCATGCACACACACATTGAACACAAGCAATGAAGCCTGAGGATAATTTAAAAAGCAAAGTAACACTTTGTTAAGACATTTGTGAGATATGTATAAAGATATTTGAAATAAAAAAAAAGAATAACAAGGAATAACAGTAACCAGTACTTGTATTTGTGTTATACAGTAGCAAAGATGAGAAAGTTATACATTTGACTTGTAAATAAAACCTGCAGTACATATTGTGAATAATATTGAGGGCTCTAATTCATACAAAGGCCAGGGAGAGTCCCAGCTGGTACCTTTCTTCCTTAAAAAAGTATCTTAAGACAGAAATAAGGTGTTCGTCAGCACAGAGCCACACACTGTTGGTTCTGAGCTCAAGGCTACAGGTCAGAGCCAACTGTGGGGGGGACTCATATCTTATATTGAACTAGCTCAACTTGTACTGAGCTTTACATTCCTGTAGTCCTCAACCTTGCTAGCAGTAATAAGAATTCAGGATATTAAAAAACTAGCATTCAGTAGGTCAGCAGCAGTTTTCTGCTGCTGAAATAATTTTGAGGAAAAAAATACCAGCAATGTGCAGTAAAATAGTGATGTATTTACTTTTCTGTTTACAAACTTCAACATTGAACCTCTCTATGTAGGATTTTAACGTGGCAGTATCATATGAGATTCAGAGTTCATCCATGCCAGCTGTTCTGTTGAGGCTGTATACATGTTTTGAGCTGAATGCTAACATAAAGAAACAGAAGCATTTTGTAAACCAGCATTACTAGTTGGTTTGTTTGTTAAGCTCACCGCTAGTTAATCTTTAAAATGTCAATTTCTATTCAAATGATGGTCTGATTTAGCGATGGGGGAGTTTTGTTTATGATGATTTGATATTTATCATATTTTTAAAACTAATATATATGTCACAAATACTTTCAACCATCAGGCAATGACATTAACATGGTTACATCTGGTTGGTTTATTGTGTACCATATTTACCAACTTAGTTAGCATGTTAGCCTGCTAACATGTAGGAATTGCAAATAAGTATAGACGTCAGTGTCATTTACAGGCAGTTGGGGCTTCTCCCTTTGCTGCAGGGATGTTGAGGTGTTCTCTAGGGTACATTGATACACTGTGACATCGCTGTTGGGTGGCCTTACCAAGCTGGTGTGGTCAGATTTGAAACCGACTTACAACTTTCCACTAGAGAGGGCAGTAAAACACTGTTTTTCAGTATGGTTTTAAGTCACTCTAAAATTTGAACTTATAAGTCCATACACAAAATTTAGTGATCACCAATGTCATTTGGACTCATGTTCTGAGGCAATGAATGTCTGCATAACTGATCCAGTTTTCCTTAACATATTTTAGTTTGGACCGAAGTGGTAGATCTACTACTTAACAGTAATTTGAAGGATTATAGGATCTCATTAAAATTCTCCACATAGAGGTTTTAAGTCTTTGCTCCTGAAACAGAGTTAAATAAATAAAAGGAATGTAATTTGATTTCATTGTTATTTCTACTCCCTAATGTGTGATTCCAGTTTGTGTAACTTGTGTACTTGGAATGTGGAAAGATATGTATACAACACAACAGATGTAAAACATGGACAGGACACCTGATGGGTGCTGTACAGGCTCATGCATAACACATTACAGAGCTTAGAGACAAAGCTCATCTTAGATCATTTGATTTACTTTAAATCAAAGAGGGATGGGAGAAAAGAGAGGAGGAAGTGGGATGGCCCACAGCAGGGATTAGAGGGATGGAGGCCAGATCAAAAAGCAAGAAAGGAAGGCAGGTTGCAGAGATGATCATAATGAGGCTGTATGTTTGATGCACTATGATGGTCAGAAACCTTGTTGTTAAAGATAATATGCAGCATCTCCTTCCATTCTGTTCTGTTTAAGTTTTTTTTTTTTTTTTTTGCATGTGGATTCTGCTTGCATCATCTGCAGACTATGACTCTGGCTAAACTTTTTATAACATTCCCAGCAGGTGAAACAGTTTGACAAAAATAGAAGAGACCAGCATAGAAGAGGCCCTCTATATAATATTTAACTAGGCATGTCAGTAGACTTAAAAAATATAGATATACAATATCATGCTGCAAAATTTCCAGACAGCATCATGGTATATATGTAAGCTCCCATACAAACACGTAATATAATTTTGTTTTTAACAGGCACAGTAGTGTTACCCTGGATAGGAATTCTAGAAACCATATAAAAGACAAAGAAAAATGAAAGCAGAGCTCTCTCTGACGCACTGCAGTCATAAGAGTGACTGCTGACAGGCGCCGTGTAGGGAAGGAAAATTATTTGCCTTGAGGACCAAAAGAGATTAAATGAAATCATTTTCTTGTTTGAAAAATTAACAATTTGTGCATCTTAAAAAAAAAAATATGCGAAAGAAAATCAGGTGAGGAAAACAAGCGCCCTCTGTTTATAGGAAGTCAGTAGTACTGAGAGCGAACCTCCTCGGAACGCCTGAGCGAAGGGAGAGAGCGAGAGTAGCAGAGTTGTCTGGCGCAGTAGTTTGAAATAAGGCCTCAGGTTTTGTTTTTTTATGTGTATGTGTTGGCAAAATAACAAAAAAGAAAAAGAAATAAAGAGAAACATATACAACTGGAACTTATTAACATCTAGCTTGAAAAAAATATATGTGCAAAATGTATATCTTACAAAGATGGGAGAGTTTATTTTTGTAGATCACTGGAAAAGGATTGTGCTCGAGGTGGTTCGTCTGATTCCCAACCCTCCCTCTGTTCATTCTATCCGCCCGTCACTGCCCTTCTGTTCTCTTGTTGGTCGACAGGCCAGCAGCTGACCTTGAGGCTTGCTGTTGACTGGAGCACGGGCTTCACGTTGAGTGGATGGTTCGCTTAAGTTTTTCTATTTCCATCTGCAAGGACACACACGGTATGGACACAGTATAGAGATTATGACTGAGTAGAAGGAGACCAAATCTAGTGCAGTTATAAAAAGTGCTGTTTCTGCTAAAGTGATTTGAAATACGATTCATCCAAAATTCCCCCTGCTGTGCAGCACTGTGCTGAAGGCGTCCCGCAGTGGCAGAGATTAGGGGAACTGAAATGACAATGATGTCGTGTGCTCCATGAGAAGCTGAGCAGAACAGCAAATGTCTTTGACTAAGTAACAAAGTTTCTTCAAACAGCATCATGATCCTTTAAATGTAATGTCAAACAGTAAACTTCATTTGTCCTGACATGCATTAACACCTTGGCATGTAACACCTGCAACGTTTAATGTCTTTGGTCCTATTTTTGTTGGGTTACAGGACATCACAGATTTCAATGGACGTTGGTGTTCTAACAGCTCTTAATTGTCCCAAAACCTGGAAATCATGGTGACACACACATTTAAGAGGTGCTGATCCACACAAAGCCAAGAAAAAGCTAATCGAGGACAAGCTAAAACCTCTTCATAAACTGGAAAAACAACTGGAGTCACACAATTCAATAAATCATGCCCCCTTACAGAACAAAACCCAAAGAACTAAAAGACACACTTCACACAGTAAACAAACTAATTGACCTGAACCATTAAAATGTACGGAAAAATGGTACATGTTATTAAGACTTTAACTTCGACTCATGTTTGCAATCAAGCAAACAATGCCAGTCTTAATGCTAAACTATCTTTGGCTGTAACCTAATATTTAACAGACAAAACATCTTGACTTTCATTCATAGTTGATAACTTCACCTCAAAAGATTGAGGATACACAAAGAGCTCTCATCCATCATTTTCTGCGCATTACAATGGAAATATCTCAGTTAGGAAAAAAGGAAAGATCTACAGTCCTGAGGGAAAATAAGCATGATGGCAATCTCTCAATTTCTTTCAATATCTTTTCTTTCTCTGGTTGTTCATCTCTTTTAACATATCTGTGGAAGTAGAGGATAACTGCAGGGGGTTATAATCTGCAGCTATGCTCTGTGCGTGTGTGGACTGCGTAAGCCCAGGGCTCTCTGTAGGGGGTTCTCTCCTCCTGTGATGTGATTTACAGTATATTGTTACCACGCTGAGAACGGCCAGGCCATGTGGGCTGCTGTTTCACCAGAGAAATCTAATGGTCATGCATCTGTCACGGCACAGCACAGTGAAGCTGAATGTGTTCACAGCATCTAAGGGGACTCTCCTGGGTTCACCGAGGTCAGCCTGGTGGCAACCATTTGACTAACAAAAGTAGTCAACCTAGCATTTGGCTTTAAAAAGCTGAGCTATCTTTAAGAGCTTCACTGGCTTGAGGTTCATTTCTATTTTTTGTAATAAAATGTTAACAAAGCAGTTTTTATATTTATGCCTGACCCTGGGAAAAGCAACTGACCAAAACAACCCACAATTAAAGCTGCAAGCAGCATTGGACGGGCCCTCGCACCCTGCTGCCCGTCGGAGTCGGCGGCAATTTGCCCCGGACACTACCGACCGCTTGTGCTTGGTCCACAATGCCACCCAAGCGCAGTATGTGCCTTCTTTGTCTCATGCAGGCAGGCCAGCACATAACTGTGCTTGTTGAAAGTGGAAATGAGGCAGTGCATCAAGTTCATTAATGTGCTTAAATCAAAGTCCCCTCTCTTCAACAATGACCTGACATTGACAAGGATAAAGATAGGACTTGTGAATGAGGAAATCATACAACATTGATTTTATTGAGAATTTAAAGGTTATAAACAGAGAAGCTTCAAATCAATGAGTGTAACAATCCCTCAGTCACATGTTACCCTTCCTGACATTGATACCTCTCTGTAATTCCCTTTCAAAGGTATATGTGATTTGTTCCTGTTATGGACTTGTACTTGAAATGTGTTCATGTGATCCAACCTAATCAAACATAGTTATAGCTACAGATTATGGTCCATTTTTAAAGTTCATGACTTGGATCTGTAACTCTGCAAGCAGTGTTGTTCAGGACAAGGCACTCTGGCCCATGAAGGTAGGTCCTGTCACGACGTGTGGTTCATTGCTATATAGACCAAAAATCCATTTTGAAAGGGTTTAGGGTCATTTTTAGAAAAAATAAAAGCTTTTATTTGAAAATAGTTTTAGCCTTTTATTTTGAAAGCCGAAAGGGACCTTGTGAGCAGGTCAAAGTGTGATGGACATGAGTACTGGCAGCTATGTATTGATCTGACATAAATGCAGACAGAAGAAAAATCCACATTCAATCCAATGGAGAAAGCATTCAAACCCACACCCGGGCCACCTTCGACTGGGCCAACATAGCTGTAGCTACAGACTATTTTGTACTGTTTCTGAGTTGTCACGGTTTTAGTTTTAGAGTTTTTTCTGCTTCTTCTTAGGTTTTATAATGTCTGTGTATTGCAGCCTGCTCTCCTGTCAGCAGCGGGGGTGGGGGGGGGGGTTAAGGAATACATTTAGAAAACCTCCTTAAAAGTACCACAAACTTGATCAAATCTTACACAAAATATCATATACTAGAATGTTTTTTCGACCTCTTTCCATTGATACAGGCTTGAAAGCCATCAGACTTATACTTTAGACTGTAGGGGCCTCAGTTTGACATAAGTGCCTTCCTTCCCTGAACTTCAAGACTACAGTGTCTAGCCTAATGGGAAACCTCTAAAGCTGTGAAAAGAAGATACATGTCCATTTGTGTATGTAGTATAGACAGCTGATGAACTGGATCTTCCCCGACCTTTGTCAGCTATTGTCAAAACACTTTTTTTTAACCACTTGGTGCTGCAGTGTAATGTTGGTGGTTAGTCACGGCTGTGTGTACCTGTCTGTTTTGCCATGTGTTCATTGTGTACATGCCAGTCATTGTGTTGTGCTAATTCTGGTCTCCATGTGTGAACAGATAGAATCAATATTTGGCTAAACTAATGAGAGTAATGAATGCAGACAGCCCAGCATGTGTTGCTATGGGGATCAATGTTACCTGCAGGGCCACGCGCTTTAGCCTCTCCTCATCCAGCTCTCCTCGTAACTCTGCTATCTCTTTCCTGGAAATAAAACACACACATACACACAAGCACATATCCACACACAGATATACACACATAAACGCCCATTAGTATGTGCATACCCCTACACCACATACAAAAGGTTAAAACTCATGATGCACCATTGCGTACTGTTTGGAGAATTACAGTTCCAACATTTTTTCTTTCAAATTTAAAATTCAGCTTAACTGCAAATTAACAGTAAGCTAACATTTCATGAATGAAACCAAATGTCAGTGCAATTTTAAGCATCGGCATGAAGCCCTGCATGTAAACCACTAATGGTAAACACTCAGTGACTCATTTTAAATGTATTTTTCTACTAAGCCAAAGATCTGATTTAATGCTTCAAAACAGCAAAAGTCACAATATATATGGTGACAGCCTAACTAATGTATGTCCTGTTCATTTTAATTATAATATATTGTGTAATAGTATTAAGTAACCACCTTTACTATGATGCAAGATATAAGGAGCTGTTGGTTGGAAAACTGCTTTAGGCCATACACAATGCTTGACAGAATTTAAAACTATTATTAACACAAAGTGACAGGAGTATTGTATGATGTGAAAAGAAAATCTTAGGCTCAGAACCAGCTTGTACTTGTGTCAGATCACATTCTGTCACTCTAGTTTCTACCATCACTGTTCAAACAAATGTTCAGTTTGTAGTCTTTGAAAATTATAGATGCGAGTTCACATTTTCACAAGCTCAGATTCCTATGCGCCACATTCGGTAATTAATGTCTTTTTTTCAATCTGGTGTCGAACCCTGTTCATATTCACATGGAGTTTCATTACATTTGCTGGGCCTTGAGCAGCTCCACAGACAGCAACAGCTCTTTCATCTGGCTCCTCAGCTCGTCCAGCTGGGAGCTGGGCTCTTCGGGCTCCAGCCGGGTCTTGCTGCTGAGTGATGCACCATCTGTGCTCGAGGCTGCCGCAGGAGTCGGCTTGGCTTCGGTGCTGGTGGTGGCAGGTCTATGGAGTGACGGTGACTGGGATAAGGTGTTTGTGGAAGGCTGTAAAGATTAAGAGAGGACATATAATGTGCATTCAGAGGTTTGTAGGAGTGTGGACTATAATATATTCAGCCATATCAAGTTTGATTTACATCACTGTCATACTTATGCATGCCCAGGATAAAAATGTTTCATCACAGTAAAGAGGTGATTACTAAGAAAAAAATAACTGATTTGTGACCCTAGTTTTAAGTGCAAGACTATGTAACTGAATGGTGACTTGTGATATTGTCTCTTTGTCTACACCTCTGCAGATGAATGCACTGCAACCAGAATACAATATCCTATTGGAGATTTCTTTCAAACATTTGCTTGATCACAACCTGCATTTATATTCTGTTAATTTTCATTAAGCTTTTTAGCGTCCACAGTGTGTCTGTCTAATGTAACAGACAATCTTTTAACAAATGAAAACATCTACAGACTATAAGTTATCTGCATAACTACACAAATAACACTTTTTTTTTTACAATACCTTTTACAGCCCATCTCCTGATGTTTATGTTTTTAACTTTAAGTTGCATAAATAGTAGTTTTAATTCCTATTACTGCAAAAAGTACCGGGCCATAGTTAAGGTTCCAGATTTGTTTGTATCTTTTGCACATACACAGTCTTGCTGATTGTTCTCAGCATTGGACTGGTCTGTGATTCATGGCAAAATTAAGAATCAAGAAATTATCTTGAAATTCAAGAAATTAAATAATATGCCAATGATGGCAGTAAATAAAAAAGACTGCAAACAAGTTAACAATCTAAATTTCAAATTCTTCCACAAAAAATGGCTCAGCAAATGTTTTATAGGGAGGTAAATGCATTTTTCATCCATTTATGTATGATATTAGTGTGCTTAGTGACACCAAAATGAGACTGAATGAAGTCTGGTTTAAATGCAGACTTTGAATTTAGTTTTTCTGTGAATTTGTACTAATGTCAGGTCATCACACTAAACTTGTGCTTTTGATGAGAGGGTAGACCAACTCTATGGTCATTTGTGCACCTTTTCCTAAGATTTAAATGCAGGTGTTTGTTGCTGTGTCTTTTAAGAGTGGTCATCCAAGTGCCATCCAAGCCCTAATAAAACTAAACTCTATGGATTCTTTTCAAGTCATATCTTGTTCAAAATCGATGTCAACTGTGTTTTTGAACAAGACTTTGTATATGAATAATGCTCCACATTATTACTACAAGGACTATGACTACGTGTGTGACCACTGCTACTTCTACAACAACTACTACTAATAATAATTTAAAAAAATGATAATAAACTAAACCATCATAAAAACCAAAATAGTAAACATAATAATCATCATCATAAAAATGAAAACTGAGAGGAATGGAAAAGATGAAGCATGTGGAATCCTCTATGATAGGATGCCACCTGATTTTATGAAAGACTTGAAAAAATGCAAAATTTTAAATACAACACCACATACCTTCATAGTCCATCCTGTTTATACTGGCTATAAAATAATCCCCTCCAAATAATAGAAAACTGTTAGATGTTTAGCCAAAGCTTTCATGAGCAGTAAATGAGTGAATATCTTTCAAAGTTACTGTCTTTTTACGATAATATCCCAACGTTTGGCAGCATTTCCTCTCATATTACAGACATATTACATTTTGAACAACTGCATGTAAATTTTTTGCCAGGAAAAGACACTGGCAATAAAACTGCACATGAATACAGGACAAAGATGACATTTTTTTTGCTGACTCGAGGTGTTAGGAATTCAGATTATCTTTAGCTTCACTGAAAAAAACATAAGTGGATTTCGTTCTCCATCTGTTTCATTGGGAGTTGTACTATGTTGGGATCACTTGACAGCCAATATGGAGAGGAAGGATGATTTGGTGACCAATGCAGCTTATTATTTTAGAGTGACAGAACAAGTGGGAGCATACACAGAGCACTGTTGGATACAAAGCTGCAGGGAATGGGCTGCACACCTCAGACTTCTCAGCAAGATATCTAACGCCTTTCATTGTACCCTGCTGTTTGCAGATTCAAACTGTGTGCAGCATCGAACCAGATCACTCACAGATTGATGAAAAAAAAGGTGGATTATTCACTGATTTTTTTTATCAAAACTTTGTTGCTTTGATACTGCACCTTTTCCATTCTACCTCCACTGCTAAAGAAAATGCTGTAAGGGTCAATATCTTATTTTGGAACAATGTGAGGGTGAGCATAAGGACAGAAAGAGTCCATGACCTGTAATTTTACCTCTAGAAGTCTGAACCATTGGGTTATGAATGCTCCAAGCTAGGCTTTATTCTGACTGCCCTGTCTGTGTGTGTCTGTGTGTGTGTTTATAACGACAGGGTGGCCTGATGCTGTGTACCCCCAGCTGAACAGCCAGGTCCAATTAGTCTCAGTTGACCATGTCCAATCGAGACTAGATAATATCTAAAGCAATTAATGGAATGCAGATAGGTAAAACCGAACAGCAGGTGGTGTTCCTCCATGTATCTCCTCCTCTCCTTGTTTTCTTCCATCACACATATGTACATGCACACGCACGCACACACCTGCATCAGTGTAAAGTGGTAAATTTTTTTGTCAGTTCTTCTTTGTCAGTTGAAGCCTCACTGAGGTAATTCCTGACACTGTTATGGCTGATAATAGAATGAAAAGGTTATTACAACAGGAAAATTTTTTAATTTGTTAGCTGAAAGCCTTAGTAGACTCAGCCTAAAGACACACCACTGACATTACCTTATGACCAGGGCTTTAGAAAGACATTCTTTCACTGCCATTACAAAGACAGGGACCATCAAGTCTCACTCAACATTTCCCTAAAAAGCTTTAAGTTATCATTTGCTTGTCAAGTGTTTACAAATGAACTGTAAACGGAACACTGACACCAGACAGAAGTCAGATCAGACTCTGAACTGAGACCTGGAATCCAACCACTCTAACATGAAGACTGTGCTCCCCAAATTTTATCACCATGTCTTCTGCCTCACCAGATTCTGAACCATTTTTAGACCAACACAGCTGAGGCCCACTATGCTTTCCACATCCTCCTCCACCTTAAGCAGTCTGAACACCTTTATTGTGACCACACCACTTGTAAAGCATGTGAAGCCATCAGAGGAACAGCTGATGGGTGCTCAGAGAGAGCAGACTGTGCTTGAGCTCAGTTTAAAGACACAGCCTGGACTCTATGAATATCAACATAAATAGTAGCCCATTTTACTCAGAAATGCTACATTATTTCTACTCTGCCTTTGTTTTCTCACACTGAACCAAACAACAGTGAAATAATGCCACTCCAGTGTGTGATTTTATAGCATGCTGGCATTTTGGAACCAAAACAAGTATGGTGTAAATGACATGTAACATGACATTGTCTGTGTCTCGTGTTGTGTACATCAGCCAGTACTTTTTTACATAAAGTCAAAATGTGTAACACAGCAACATTAATCATTTACCTTCCCTGCTGTAGGGCTGTAGTAATAATCTCGATTTTGTAAACTTTAAAATTTATATAAAAATTAAATTTACAGCTAAATCATTGAAAAGATATGGTCCACAGGGACACAAAATCACAGCTTCTTACATTGTCTTGCTGATACAAAAATGTATCCAAACATCCAAACATCATTGTGAAATACAAATTTTACCTGCACAAAATGTCTGTACAGATTACAAAAAGTAAAAGTATATCTAAGTTACCTTTCTGGTTTCTGTTAGCTTCGGTTTGGCTGCATCCTCTTCATCAGTCTTGAAGGATTTCTCAACGCTCACTTCCTTGTTGGGCTGCAGAAAAGAGTGTTTATTGTGTAATTCATGCCGTTATTATTATTATTATTGATTTGTTCTTTACAGCTTCCTGACTGAAGAAAAAACACATTTAATCATCTTCTAACATTCAGGGGAGCGCCAATTCACAATGGCATCTGACAGGTTATATTTAGACCAAATGAGACATTGTGGTGATTAGTACAGCTTTGTGTGGCGATGTGGGAGTGTTTTCACTACAGCACCTGATTTGACCAAGTCCTTAAAACCCCCTGAGACCCTGCGTACTCATACAAGGACATTATTTTTTGCAAAAACTACTTCTTGTACAAAGACAAATTTTAGTTATTATACTTATTTGGTTAAAAACTTAGGTCCTACTAATCCCATAGGAGAAATAAAAACTTGATACACACCAAAAATGCACACCAAACAAAAGCACGGGTCTCAGGAGGTTAATCTCAAACAATTATTTGTACAAGTGCAGCCGACTGTCTTCACCGGAGTCACTAATCAAAAGATGATTAGAGAAGAGGAGGGTAGGTGGCGAGACTCCTGAGTAAGGAAGGTTGCTATTAAGTGGACGTTTCACAACTCATACGATCAAAAGGTGGCTGTTAAAGTGCAAATTCTGGATTCATGTTTCACTAAAAATGTTTACTGATGATGGGAAAGACCAGGTTACAGAAAGTCAAGAGCCATCAGAGACCAAGGACATTTGTAGAGAGAGACACATCAATAGAAATGAAAGTGATAAAAAAAAAGACGGATGTGAGGATTAAACAAAAGGGGCTTCAGCACAAACAAATGCACAGCAGATATAAGGAAATCTGGTGTTTTGTTTTGCAAGTTGGGCTTGGTATTGAACTCAATGACCTATTTTTCAAATAAAACATGTTGTGGCATCCAATAATGAAAATCATCGGGTCCTGCAAGCTAGCACTAACAAGCAGTTCAGAAATTTGCTTTAACAACACATTGTTTCATTTGAGAGCTTGTGATTAAAAATAATTTTTGACAATTTTATTCTATAACATCCACTACCTCGGATGCTGTGTTTACTTAAAATTTAACATGAGAGTTGCAACCTTTTGTTATTTTTGATGATTTCTTAGTTAAAGGTTTTGGAGGTGTGCAGCTTTGGTATTTGCACTTAAATTCAGAAACCACACTAACTTTTTAACAAAACACTTGCATGCGTTCATGTAAAGCTTTTGACTGTAATTTATAATGACCTACTATCTGAAGATCAGAAGATTTTTTGTGGTAGTCTGAATAGCATTCACAATCTGCTGCTAAAATTTGACAATAAAGCTGCAACACAAAATACCATTTGATAATTAAATGCATGTAACACATAGAAAAAACAGGTGTAGCCTTCCAAAAGCCAGTTCTGAATGTTAAGAGGTCTCTGTGCAAAAATATGCAGTATCATGCAAACAGAATAGAAACAGTAAGTATTTGAAATTTTTGACCAATCCTAAACTTTCCAAAAAGTACAAATTGTTATATTATTTTAGGCAAAGACATAATCTGCATCTGACTGCTTGTGTGTGCTCACCGAATGTCCTCCACCGAACTGGGCGGGCAGCCTCCTGCCAGGCATCTTTGGTCTGTTAACAGTGGGGTGAGAGAGCTTTTCTGAGGTAGACAACAACTCATCAAAACTCATCAGATCTGTGGAGGATACGTAAAGAGGGCAGAGAAAGAAAAAAGGATAGACAAGAGCAGAGGAATATTTCAAATGTTACCAATCGTAAAATGCATTTAATTTGATCAAATTTTGATGTGATTTCATGGCTGGTAAATATCTTTGGCAAGGCTGTATTAGTAAACTGAGCAGAAGAAAATTGACCATTAATGTCTTTACTAAGTATAATATTTGTACATTTCTTTACTATACTGACATTCAAAGGTGAAACTATGGCCAGACAATTGGCAACAGAGTCTCTAAACACAAAAACCCTTGATTTAAAGAATAAAGCAGTAGTTTAAATGTCAAGACTTTCTGGATGTAAGGGTAAGATCACATTTAGTGTTTTCTATAGACCTGTTAAAGGCTCAGTTAACACAATACTTTGTATGTAGATGGAGGGAAGAGGGGTTAAACAAGTTAAAGATGAGTGCTGCACACATGGAGCTCCCCTGTAGAGCTTTCTTGACCTCCTTCTCTTTGGAAGAACTCATGGTACCTTTGAAGTGGTGCTTGGAACATTCCCAGTGTTCAAAAGGCTTAATGCTCATGGTTGTCTTAAATAACTGTGGACTTGGCAGACATGGTTTTATAATATATTACCATATACAGTGAAAACATTACAATTCCTCAAATATTTTCATGACTATAGTACTGATATCAGACCATGATTTTTTCCTTGAAACAGATATACTGGAATTTTGTACTAATAAATTAAGTTCCCTTCTTATTTGCAAATGCGAAGCAAAAAATGGGCAGACTTTTTTTTTAAAAAAAAGGAAGTTGATAAAATAAACTCATTGAGACGGAAAAATGCAGAAGTAAGTGGATGCAACGACAGAGAGCATATCGTGCACATTTAACATTCAAAATATATGGTGACTTGACAAAGTTTGAGGTGGTACACATAAACACATCAAACTCAAATAGAGATCAAGTCACTGACTTTGATTCTGCATCACTGAAAAACCTAAGGGACTGTTGTGTAACAGCACTTTGCAGCTGTGTTGTGGTAAAAAGCTGCAGTCAGAAAGCTTTGCCTGTGACAGCAGGAAAGATTGAATTTTCATGTTCCCCAGGAGTGCATAACAGACTGACTTCTAGTGTGAAATGCCGAGTTTTAGCAGCTCTTTATCACCTTTACAAAGCAGCTGTCACAAGCAGAGAACTCTCCAGTGATAGACCTTCAACTCAGTTCAATTAAATCCATCTCAGATGTCTTTTCTTTGCGACCTTTTTACCTCTTATCTGTTCCCCTGTTCCCTCCATTCATCTGACTTGCACAAAGCTCTGCTTTGGTTAGTCCAGATGATGTGAGATCTCACTGCAGTCTGATTGACAACATTCTGAGGGGTGATGTGAGGGAAATCTTAGTGGGAAAACTTTATGAGAAATATTTTAACCCCTTCAGCAACTACTGTCATGCTGCGCTTCTACAGAGCATCTAAGCTGTAACTGAAGTTCAGGCTTTGGCTGAACTTGCAACACTTCTCACCATTCTTGATTTTTAATGGTACACCGAACAAGTTAATAATTATTTAAACTTTTATAACAATTCAGAATGCCTGTAAGGGTGCACTCTGCTGTGTTGTACATTTTAACTCCTCTTTCTACTGCAATATTAGTACTGAGAAAAGGCATCATAATCTTTAATCCTGTACAAACAGTTCATTTTTGATTGTAAAGAATTTTTTCAGTAATTTCTTGAGTCATCACAAGTTGCAACTCAAGTCTGTTTGCACATTTAAAATCCATGATTTAACAATGTACTTAAATCCTCTTTGTCACAGCAAAGATGATTATGCCTCCAGCAGTGGAGAAAAAGCTCTCTACTGCAACATCAGCTTTAGAAAAATCCAGCTTGTACAAATGACTGAAAGGGTGCTGCTTCTTTGTTTTTTTGTCTTAGGAGAAAAACATTAGGAGTATAGAGAGTTATTTTTTCACCTCAGACTTTATTTGAGTTGTTAACAATTGCAGTGTGTGTTGGTCTGCTGGTCCCATTTGTTTAACTGATTGTTGCTTTATGTTAGTTTCTGAGTGACCTTTAAATCACAATATTCTACAAATGGCAAAAATAATGTAAACAAATGAAAAAAATGTTTGCAGTTGCTGCCTTAAAAAGCTGAGAAATAACAGTAGCTTGTGTGTGATGTTTATTGATTTATGGCTGCCCTCGCACTTAAGTTTTGTCTTTTAATTACATCACTAACTAATAATTGAAAGATCTTTTTTTTATATTTAAGGAATTTAAGGATTATTAAAAATAATCAAGACCCTTATGTAAATCACATTTTTCACCCACACCTTCTGTTTGCCCATGGAATGTTTAAAATCAGGTTTTTCCCTGAGATTTCGAAAATTTTCCCACTCTTTCCCAGTCTTCTATGAAACATGGCAATACATTCAGAAAAAAAGCTTTCTGCATAAATAAATAAAGTTGATGAGATGAAGTATTGCAAATACTATCCTTGAATGTTTCAATTGAGTTCATGTTAGGAAGCATCAGCAAATTGTCACATTCTGTTTACATCTGAAAAAACTCTTAAATTTTCTTATATTGTCAGATTGTACATACCCATTTCCAAGGACTTCTCCCCAGAGTCCCCAGACAGTGTTTTGGGTTTGGTGGAGAATGGCTCAAAGTCAGACTTTGGTCGTGTGGAAGGCACCTCTCCATTGTGCCTGCACATAAAAAGAGAAATTAAAAAAAAAAAAGAAAAAAAAAGAGAAGAGCATTCATTGTTTATACAAGAAAGAAAATCAAAAGATAAGACTCTTCCAACATGTGCAAAGCAAAAACCAAATCACTGGTCATAATTATCTACTATAATGAATGTAGCAGACATGTTCATGTCCTTTCAATAAAATGCTATTTCTTCACAAGATATAAAAATGTCTGCTTACATAAATATTCAAGATACAGGACTTATACCAGTAATGTAAGGAGAGAAAAGCATTGAAGTTTGAGTTCAAAGTTTGGTGCTGTTTAGACGGATGGACAAACAGGCAGCATGAAAGAACAGGTGCTAGACTGAGACACAAACAAAAAGACATAATACTTACTTGAGGTTTGGCGAAGGAGCGAGAGGCTTATCGGGCCTCTTTGGTGGAATGCTTCCCGATCTACCTTTCCCAGGAGGGGGGACGGGCTTCTTGGGTGGGACCATTGGCGCTGCAGGCTTGGATGGTTTGTGATCCGGCGTAGGCCTGTCGACTTTAACAGAGAAAGAAAAGTTGAGATGTGAGGTGGTAAAGGGAATGGGGCAATTTTTTTGTGAAAGTGTGAATGAAATAAGATCAAAGCAAGAAAAGGAGAAAATGTACACACATATATGATAATACCATTTATTCTGGACAAATAACTAAAAACATATTTCCAAGAGAACAATCTGCATTTTTATGCAATCAACTTTTACAATTACAAAAAGTACCTAAGGGTATCTTTACTGTTTTAGGTTTGTGTCATGCAAAGTCCAATGCTGCCAGTTTGGTCACATTCTTTATGTTTTTACTTACAGTGTTCATTGTAGCACACCGATGTATACAACTTGGACAGACAACAGCCTGTAGCCAAAAAATGTGATGTATAGAAATAGAAAGCTGTTGGGAGCAGCTGTAGCTTTAGTAAGGAGTTTAGTCTCTGCAATTTTGTGTCTTATCATCCATTGTGCAAAGGATTGTGGGTCATTGTGGGAAAAGCCCCAAAAAACATGCCACTTTGCGCTGTGCAAAATGTAACCAGATACAGCAAGAGAGCCTGGTATTTTTGGAATACCGTTTTTGACCTAAACTATGTATTTAAATGTACTAAATCTTCCTCTGGCTTTCTAAATAGCATGGTGGCATAGGTACTGGAATGCAGCACTTCTATATTTTTTGTTGTTGTTTTTCATGCAGGGCTTAAATGACCAGTACAAACAGTTGTGTCTGCGGATAGTCTGTCCAAAGCTGGAGTTTTACTTAACAGTTAGTGTGACATACAAGAAATGACACATTACATAAGATGTAAACAAACCAGGAATCCTTTTTTATTAATGTCATGAATCACATGAGCATGTTACTGGCTCACTAAAGCTGGGCTCAGACTCCTGGACTGTTAAGATCTTTACCTGTTTTGAAAATTGGGTTACATCATACACGTAAGATGAAGCTTATGTGAACTGTCATCACGGATCCACTTTTACAAAATCTCAATCATGCACACACTACAAGATTTGATATAAACGTGCATGTCAATCTACAGGATATTATGATTATTAGTCAGAGGGAGCCATGCACCAACTCATTTGATCTCATTTACAAAAATGAGTGAACAAATGGTGACATGGTGTGTTAACATGCTGTAATACCTCTTTGCAGTAAGAAATAACAAAGCAGAAGGCAAAGAAAGTCTGGAGGAGAGAATAATCAAGGAATGTGGTCAACATAGGTTGTCTGTTCTTCAGGGAGAACAAGATGTGAGAGGTGAATTATAATATCTGTCTATATATGGCTCAACACAGGAGAGCCACCTCCTCAGGTCAGGACTCGGCTGTCCACCTTCACTTAAAGGACACAGGACATTCTTTTGAGGACAGCAATG
>JAPZDZ010000010.1:3439794-3452507 GCA_029783805.1 Acanthurus tennentii
AAAAATTATAAGTTATTTTCATATTTTCAATAAAAACTAATGGGTTTTATCTTAAGTGAAGTTTTCACATGTAATTTTGCTGAAAGACTAAACAGCATAACAATATGATTAGCAGACATGCTGCTTCAGTATACTGCTGTCTGCCTGTGTCAATTAACCCCCACCAAACAGATCAAATCAGATCCCATTTAATCAAACTTTTGTGTGTTTGAGCAGATGTGTTACTAAGCCCAACATCGTACTTTTGAGCAATATACTTAACTGTATCAGAGACAGTTGGGTGGAGACAAGAGAGACATTATGGATAAGTGATTCCCACTATGAGCTTAAATTACTTCTAGGCAAGTAGAATAACAGTCATTTTCTGTTTCATTTAAGAGTCTAGTGGGTTCTAGTGGGTTCTAGCTATACTGAAGTTACTTTCCCACCAGTAAATCAACCTTAGATAAGACAGTTTTCCAATAACATTGGGGGAATTCCACCGATACAGCAAGTATTTCAGTCTATGCGCTGATCTATCACAAAGTTGTCTGTTCATTAGAAACAGCACTCATCTACTTCCAAGAGGTTTTCTGTACATTTATGTTCAACTTATCAGATTTTACATTTTATATTTATTGGCCAATATAAATGTACACAAGGTTTATATAACATACTGTTATCGGAAGATTCAGACATTGTTGACATATTCAATTCAGTATTCAGAGAAATGTTATTAAGAAAAGAAATCAGAACATCAGTACTTAGCAGTACCTTGTTGAAAAACAGTCTAGACACATGAGATACAGAAAAAAACAAAAGCTGAGAAATAGTCAAATAAATTACTCAGCCAAAACCACAGACAGTCATTTTGAATTATCTGTCCATGTAACCACAGGAAGAGATATGGTCTGCTGCAGTAAACAAAAAAGAGGCAAAGCTGATGACAGACTCATACTCAATTGAATTTGGCAACACACAGGAAAGTCCTCATCTTCCAGATGATTGGATGTGGAGCAGAGGGACTTTCTGCAACCATGCAGATTACAGCATCTCAGCAACCACGCAAACACAAGGAATTGAAGCCAGCCCAATCAGATTCATCTAAATCACTTCTAAAGACACTCCTATACACCTTGGAAAAAAAAATGTTTTGGATTTTACAATCAAATAAAAATTGCATTACTTAAATTATTGTTCTTGTGGTTTTCAGTTGAAAACAAGGACAGAAAATTACGAAACAACAAACAACAATGAACTCTGAAATTAACTTCTCTGCTAGTTAGTTTTCTCAGTAATTTGGCCATTTCTACTGAATGAATGCAGTGAATGATGGGTGTCACCCTGTAAAAAGTCAGCAAAGGGGCAGTGAACAAATTCCACTTGGAATGTTCCTTTGAGGAAATGCCTTTCTGAATACATTTAAACACAGCAAGCCTACAGGTGGTTTGTGTGTGAATGCAAGTGTATGTGTGTGAAAAAGGAGCAAACTTCCTATTACTTCACTGCAGTTAGGCGGTAGCATGCTGATTCTGGCCAGAATAGTTCTACTGATTTGCGAACTTGCCCTGATAATTAAATTGAGACTTTTCTCAAGTATGAAAGATAAAGAAGTGCCTACCAACAAAAACAGAAACATCTACAACTACAACTATTCAAGGGCAAATCACAAAAGGTTTCAATCAAAGTTTACCCTTGGGGATTGTGCTACGATTTAAGAATTACTCAATTTATTAAATGCTGGCCACTCTTCCAGACACAGCTACACTGCCAGTATGGATATTACTATGCAAGTCAGTACATTGTATGTCTTTTTGAATGCCACAGAGTTAGTTTTTTAGTAGGTGATTGTAATAAAAGCCAATGGTTCCCATTGCCAAAGAAGAAGGCTAACTGGCTTGCATGTATGGCTTCCTGGCAACATTTGTGTTATATATTGGTGTGTAGGTCAGCAATCTGGAAGTCATTAATATTCTACTTGATGTCAAACTGTGCAACAGTACAATATATTGCTTACATGCTGAGACTGGTGTCACACATGCAGAGCCCTCTTTCAGTAACTCAAGTTCACTCTGAACACATTACTGAGCCCATTAGATTAGATTAGATTTAATCTATGATGATGATGTGACATGATGATAGGCCTGACAGAAAAAGAGATGTTAAGAAGCACTTACTCTTTTTATAACCAATAGTTATGAGCAAAATAATAGTAATGGAAGACTTGTAAGTGCTCTATTACTCATCAAACAAGGGTCACAGGACAAAACAGCAAATCCAGTTTTCTTTGACTAACAACTACCATCCAAAAATTACAAAGCGGACCTACTTAAGTGAAAAACCATCCCCACCACCCACCAGCAGCCTGTCCTGCTTCTTCTTGACTTAAGTGTGAAGTGAGTGATGGGACAGCTATCACTTTTCCCTTCAGTAGCCTTAAAACTGTGTTTGACTAAAGGATACAGGCATAAAGAATAGTGTCTGGCTCTTACATGTACAATAAAAGTTAATAAATAAAATAATAAAAGTTAACTGTCTCTGTTCAGAATGTTTTTAAAAAAGTAGTGAGAGATAATAATGGAAAGAAATGAATAAAAGGGGAAAAAAGGTGTGAGCTCTGACTGGGAAACTTGCTGTCTTTCTCGCTGACAGTGGCATGACACCTCCGGGGAGTGGCATTTGAGAATTCCTGACATTTTTGCTGCAGCTAAGACACAAGAGCGAGAGAGCGAAGTAGAGACATGATCCAAAGCTAAAGGAGTGATTTCATTACACTAAAGTGAGAAAAACGTGCTAACTATGGCCTGTGATGCACTATTTCCTCTGCAGAGGGTTCACCCAAAATTTACCTCCATGTTGTGACTCCATGAGAAAGCTGATGAACAATGTCCTGATGATTAGTCTTTTATCAAAATGTACTTACTCCAACATGATACAGCTGGTGCATTGATATGAAGTACTATAGTTTACCTGATGTTTACATTAAAAAAGAACATAAATTAGGGAAGAACAATCAACTGAATTAATATCAAGAATCATATCGTACTGGTGTGAGGGACAAAGCTTGTCTGGAACAGGCTCAAAGACAAATCCAATTAGCATTTTTTTTAAACTTTATTTTTTCAATTTTAAATGCAACATTAGTCAGGTAATCATAGTAAAATGTTCTGCACATCTGCATTCTTTATTCAAAATCTCACAGCCTTAGCCAGCAATTTCAAAAAATACACACATATCCCAACAAGGATAACAACAATATTAAGTACAAGACAAGCTCATGAAAATAATCTCTGATCTCTGAACTAACTACAGCTGCAACTCAATAAAGACAATGACTTGTAAAACAAATTGTGATTTTCACTCTAACTTCAGCCTGCTGTGCACTAGGGAGTTTTTTGCAACGACTGAAAATAATTCATTGAGATGAATTAGGAAAGTCTATCTTCTTAAATCTTGTACAAACCTGTTTTATTATGTTCATTATTACTTTAGAGAGAACTTCATATGTTATCAATTTATCATGCTTAACTGATTGAGTCTCATTTTGTCTCGCTGTCACTGTATTTACTATGTTATATAAAAAGCATCAGCCTCTTTTTTAAAAATGCATGGTTATGCATGATGCAGCTTGTTCCTCCTGAAGCATGTCCAGCCGGGTTCAACAAATACAAAAAGTTTCAAACTGGTTTGCTAAGCTTAGGATGCAGAGACAGGGATTACAGTGGGAGCAGTGGTAAAACTCTAAACGATAGTACATCACATCAAAACAAAGGGAGGTAGCACACTGTGGCGATGAGCTAATCAGCTTTCCAGGGCTCCCACTTACTAGCAGCATGCCACTGGCTCTCTACAACTACACCTGACAAATGCTGGTTAAGTTGGTTTAGAAAAAAATCAAAGTCAGTTCAATGTTCATTCCGCCCACCGGCAAAGCCAGGAATCTGACCTTCCCTAAATTTAACTAAAATGTAACAACTTATTTTGGCGCAAGTGGTGGTGTTCTTTATTTCAGGCCAGGTGCAATGCCTCAATTATAAATTGCAACAGGAAATCCTGAGAAATTACCATTAAGAACAGAATTCATGCTTAGCCAATTTTAAGGTACTTATATTGGCACCATAATCTTTCAAAATAAGACTGTACTGTTCATGTTAATCAAACAGAAATGTTTTTTTTTAATCTTCTCTTTATAATGTGATGACTGTCTTTTGTTTAAGTATCTTGGACTTTTCTAATTACAGAGCATTGATGCTAATACTGAGCCTGTGTAAAGCAGGGTTAACAGCTGTGCTATGAATGTCTCCATGCGTGTCTGTGTTGTCTCTTCAGCATACCTTCATCATGCCGAGTCTTGCTTTGAGTTTTGTCTCTCTTATCAGATATAGTTCATCTTTCTTTCCATGCCTCAGTGTCAGTTTACTAAACCCACAAAGTTAAACAAGAGTTAAAGAAAGAGAGGGACTCAAATACTACTCACTATTATGAAAGTTTTCAAATTGAGAGCTTCTGTCTCAGTATTCCCATTTATCTAATCAACTGTGTTCATTTCTGCATGTTATCTTTTAAGTTGAGCAGTCAAACTTCTAAGAGTTCACTGCAAATTTTGATCCCCTTCCTGTCTGTGTGTCGGGTCGAGGTTCAGCAGAGGGGAAGGAATTTCAAGGTTATTGTTTTCCTTTCATCACATAGTGCTTCTAGGTAAAGAGTTTGTAAAATATGGGTCTTATATAAGCCAGTAACAGACAGGAGGATGTTAAAGTGGAGGGAGTGAGGGGGGAGAGGAAGGAAGGAAGGGAAAGAAGGGGGCGGGGGGTACTGAAGGCCACGCAGGCGAGCTGACTGCCAGGCAGGCTGTCTAAATCAGTGTGCTCTCTGTGCTTCTCTCAGTCACTCATACACACAATCAGTAGAGAGGAAACTCATAACTTCATTTTTTTCCCACTGATCACAGAAGTGGCTGATATGAAGGGCTAGGGGTTACATCAGTCAGAGGGAGACGATAGAGCTGTTGCTCTGAATGAATCACCTGTTCACCTATGTTTACCCACAGCACCGACTGTGAACACAATACCTCAACTTATGCCCTTAATACCAATATCCTGTCACACATTACGCACACCTGGATGATGAGTTTGGCCAACTAGACAACAAACACACTTTGAAATTGAACAGTGTCTATCATTATTATCCAAATTTTAAGACTTACTTCACAAATAAATAACATGTAGTCCTATAGGCAAACAAAAAGCCCACTGCCACGTGCATGCAATATAAGACACTGAGCATGTCATGGAAGTCTGAAAGGAGACATAATACTGGAGACTAACAGGTAAAACAGATAAGTTGTAAGAGAAGAGTACTCAAAAAAAACCCATAAGACAGAATTATTAATTTGTGTTATGATTTAATCTGTGAATAAAATGTGAGCAGAAGACCAAAAAGGTGCTTCACCAAAAGTATGCACAGTGGCATAAAACAAATATAAGCTGATAAATATATCAGAAAAGTGTGTCTTTAAAAGAGCTTTGTAAGGGACGAATCAGTATGGCTAAAAGTTTTTCCACATGCCTTACAATAGCTTGAATGTCCCAATAGCAAGCAGTCCTGAAATCTGACGTTAAGTCTTTGGTCTAGTCATTTTGTTCACAAACAGGACTCAGTTTACCCAAGATCATAGGATAAGGTCAGAAATATACAGAGAGTAAGCACTGATATCCTTTTTTAACACAACACAACTTCCCACACCACCACTGAGTGGTCAAACAAAATTACCGGTTTGCCATGATTTTATTATCTCCAAATGAATGCAATCCCAAAGCACGTTTTTTACACTCAAAGTCTATTTTTTCCTTTTCACACATGTAACGACAGTGAATATGTGTTGAGCACTGCCATAACACTGGTAAACCTATTCTCCAATACTGTACCTGAAAACATCTTTTGTAGACCTTTACAGTGCTTAAGCTGCTCTCCTATTGTTGAAAGCAAAAGATTATGGCTCCTAAATTGTGTGAGAGTGCTAAAACTACAAGTCAATAGTTGACTGAAAATTAAAAGAACTTAAATAGAAGAAAATTCTAGTACCTCAAATGTGGAAAATACCACTTTCCCTCATCTAATGTGATATGGGAATGGATCATGAGATTCCTAAAGTCATTTAATATAAAGAAATCAACTATTTTATACAATTATTGTCTTGTACTCAAAAAATACATTTTAATTTGTTTTTTTCCAACAGTTTGTATTGTATCGTATTGTAGTTACCAGGCGCCAGAATAACATGTGTGTCACTTCTTTGTCCTAATCAGGGCAGCAATATAGCATCAGACACAGCACTGTGAAGTCTACTGGATGCTAGTTTACTAACAAAAGAGTTAGCCATTGAAGCATTCTGTGTGGAACTACTTCAAAAAAGTGAAGAAAAAGGAGGTGCAATGCAAACTCTGCCTGACGGAATTCACATATCACAAGTCAACTTTGCCCACTGATGGAGAGTAAAACACCAAGCATGATAAGAAGTATCATTTACTGATCAACACCAGACAAAGTCTGTTTGATGATAGACATGCAACACAAACAATGGCCCTCATCTCAGGAGAACAGCTGAAACATGCTTCACTGTCCAATCAAGACTAAACATTACTCCAAAACAAAAGAAATTATATGATGATCAGGCAAATGAGTGCACGCCTGGTAGATAGGATCAAAAAATGATCTCTGACCTCAGCAACAGATAATGGACAGCACTTAAAAATATAATGTCATGTAATGGTTACGTGTCATTACATGCATAGTCACAGAGTGCTGTTCTGCAAAACCATGCAGCATACTTCTAAAACCTGACAAATGTGCTGTTCACCAATCTTTTTCAGATATCAGTAAGTTTCTGTGTGTGTGTGTGTGAGTGTGTGTTTGCATGTGTGTCTGCGTGAGTGTGTGGCCCATGCCTATTGTGATAGCCTTGATGTTTCCATTATCTCAAATTTAATGATTTACTACATTTTCTTGTCTTACGTTATTGTAAGTTGAATATCTTTGGGTTCTAGATTGATAGTCGACTAAAACAAGACATCCAGTGGTCCCACTTGGAAATTGTTATGGCATGATTCCACTATTTTGATGTCCTATAGAAGAAATACCTCATCAATAAATTAATCTATAGGTAAATCAAAAATAAAAAAATCATTAGATACAGAACAATTACCTACTGGGACAGTGGGAGCATGGGGGTTCATTTTAACTCAAGTTTCGTATGAAAAGAGGTTAGCATACTGAAGTCTGTCTCACATATAGCCTTGGTCATGTTTGGCTAAATGAATTCAGCAAAACCTAAAGTTCTTGGACGGTCTTGGTTCCTATTTGACAGATTTTTGTGCACTACTGAACAGTTAAGACCTACTCTGATATTTCATCAAGCAGTGGCAAAGTAAAAAAAATGAAGGATTCATTATCAAAGATAATACCTGCAGAGTTTCACAATGGCACAGTTTTACAGTGATCAAAGAATTTCATTACAGGTGAGCAGGCCAAAACTGATTACACTTTATTCATGTTCAGTCTCAGACATTTGTAATAACTGTGATAATTGTATAATCCTAAGCGTTTGTACAAAGTAGTATATATAAACCTTTTTAAAAGACCAAATAAGGCTACTTTTATGAAAAAAAAAAACCCTGAAACAACAACAGATTAATCAGGCTGGGTAAACTGACCTTCATCAGTTACGTTAAAACCAGTGTGGGAAATTAACACAAACCACATGCTGGTAAATATTGACTAAGGCCAGTAAAGTTAATATTCAATCATTTTGGCTCATGTCTAGCCTTTGTTTTAATGGTTCAATGGAATCTTGCAGTGAAGTTAGCTAATGAAATAAAATAGTAACTGAGACATCCTGGTGGCCCAAGGGTTTAAGAAGTTGTCCATGTTATCACAGTATCCATGCCTAGCTGGAGACCACTGTTGTTCCCTGCTCTCTCTCTCATCTCATTTCCTCTTTTCTCTGTACTTCCCACTTTTAAAATAAAAGGGAAAAATGTCTAAGATAGAACGTAAGATTCAAGAGTGGCTGTCTGCACAGAAGTTTGGAACAGCCTAAACTGCATGAAGTCTAAGCTAAGTTCAGAGAAAGCAAACACAGAATGTGAGGGGCTCTCTCTCTCTCACACAAACACAGAGCTCAGACATGTTCAGACACAGCTGAGATATCCACAGCAATGAACCACCTAAGGCATACCAAAGAGAAGTGCAATGTATTTCAAAGTTGTGTTAACCTAATGTCCTAGTGAAGAGCCTTGTTTTGGTGGGTTCTCCTGTAGAGTGATTGTAGCAAATTTTTAAAAGCTGACTACAGGGATCATTTGTCTCCTGGGTCAAGCACTTCTAAAACAGCCCAGCTATTATTCTGATTATCATCTGGACCAGGGTTGTTATTCTCTTTGCACTGTGAGTACAGCATTAGTTTCACACGTCTCATACATCCTCAATGTGGTGCATCACCTCAGTATTTAATACTAATTGTAATCAACAGAGTCCATTTAAAGTAGTTTTGTTTTGAGCAGTTCTCTCAACTAATGCTGTCAAAACCCCAGTCTGCAACTTAAGACATCTGAAGGCTAAGTGAGACTGAGCTTAAACCTGTTTTACAACATAGCGAAGTCCTTGAACACGTTCTCCTGCTCAAAACCACACAAACCTCAGAGTGCACAGCTAGCAAGGTGCATTAAGTAGGCTTCATGACACAGAAGGTTTGCAATAGTAACAAATAGATCAGAGTGATTCCTCTCCCTTCATTTAGCATGACCATCACAACAATCACTCTGAAAAAGTAACAAAAAGAAATGCCCACTCTAAATGTCTTTTTTTAATCTCATGCATATAGTATTTAAGTTAGTAACTTTAAACCCTTTGATATTAAGTTTGGCTATGAATTATCAATTGATCGCCTACAGACACTTGAATAAAGTTTAGAATTTGGTTGGACAAAGACACTGTTGTTGAGTAAAAAGATGGGATCATAAGGTCACATAACAAAACATTACATGCATTAGGGCGTGGAAACTTACAGTATGACTTTAAATGTCATGGAAAGAATGTTTGTCATGACACTGTGCAATTTTTTCTTTTCCTTAACATTGCATCAGACCTACAGAGACGACTAAAAGGGGAAGTCCACCTACAGTATACTACCAGAAGAAGCTTACTTTGTGCCTGGAGTTTCCTGTATATTGAGTTATTCCGACTTTAGAGTCCTAACTTGTGATCACGGAGCTGTGCAGACGAGAATAAACTGGGAATTTCAAGTTACTACAGTAGTTTTAAGACCGCAAATGGTTACTTAGAGGCCATGTTGACATCAGCTTTAAGGAAGATCACGTTAACATTAGCTATAATTGCAGCCAAATCCAAGGATGGAGGTGGCGTTATCCAGTTAACCAGACTGCTAGCTGGCTAGGCTATCCAGCTAGCTAACTGGCTTGCTAACTTTAACTCCCTGCTCGCAAAAGCTAATAGCATGATTTATGTCACTGACAGTTGAGTTTAACGTTATACCTTATGGTTGTTTAACTTGCTTTGTATGTTGAGTCGAAAAGACGAAACAGTTCGCATATAAACACAACACAAGCGCCACATCATGGAAAACTCACCCATTCCTGTCCTTCGCAGCGCCTCGCTCTCAAATGCTGGGAATCTCTTATCCAGCAGCCTCACTGCTAACTAGCCACTAGCCAGGTAGACGTGTATAATCGACCACAAAGTGTTTTTTGTCGATTCACTGCCGGGAAAGAAGTTAAGTGGGCCGTATATCCATTCGTCCTTGCTCCAGCAGCAGCAGCCTCCCGAGTTCTCTCTCGGTGGTGCTTCAAGATTATTGTGCAGGAAGTTAACCAGGAGTCTCCACCTTTCTTGGACTTGTCTCCACGGGTCGCAGCTGGCTGCCTGCTGGCTACCTTCAGCTACCAAAATACAAAATAGCAGGAAACTTCGCGATGTTTCAGGCAGGACAGTCCCGCGAGAGGAATGTTAAATGGAATGTTGATCCCCCTTGTATTATTGGCCCACTCAGCAAGTACAGTATCTATGCGCGCGCGAGTAAGCGCAAGACACACTTAGTTCACCCGCTGCCACTCCTCCCAACTTTTGTGGTAATGTTAATGCTTTTTTACTGAGGCGCTGGGCTATCAGAAATGACAAACAACTCTGTCAAACTAAAAAATACATTATGAATACTATGATCACTTACATGAACAGATAAGGGTCTTATCCATAAGTTCTGAGTGAAAATACATGAATTGAGACTGCTTCGGCTGCTAGAATTTGTGTTGTTTGGTATAAATAAAAAAAAAAAGAATCATGGCATGATAAAAAAAACATTCAAGTCTGTATTCAATTCATGTCAGAAAAAGTAAATCTTTCAAAGCCAACAAAAAGATATTAGAATCTATAAATAATATACTATACATTCAATCACCACGTACTATATTGATTTAAAAAATGAATTAAATAAAAATACAAGAGTGTTTAGGTAATACTAAATACAACACACACAATCATATAATTCTCAACATTATGTGATATATAAAACATGCAGTTTATGTAACCTAACATACACATAATACATTATTACTATGTTTTGAAGCATACATAATAGTAGATGAAGAAAGTAACATAATAAAGGGTTTAATATAGTAATAGTAAAGTACTTCAAACCATCTGTAAGTGAAATCCAGACATGTGTGCCTGTAGGCCCGTAGTTATGAGGTGTATTTATAGTGGTTTGTTGGTCAAGGTGAGAACCAAAGCTGTTATAACAGTCATCAGCACCAAGCACCTTAACTGCTGGTCTTGTGTCAAAGGTGCTATATGTGGCATTTTAAAACCAATTACAGTACAGTGCCATTATCTACTACCAACACAGAGGTCAAATTGGCACTATTCACTGTATGTACAGGTTTTATGTCCACTTTAAACCATGCTATGCAAGTGCAAGAGTGAATGGCAGCATAAATAATGTTAACTGAAAGACATTAAACTGTACCCATACTGGGAGTTGAACCCTGGCTGCCCATGTGAAAACCAGGAAGTGACAGCGAGACGGTATGGACCTGTACATCAACAGTACTGTATTTTATATCTAGACCCATTAATTGAAATTGGGTTAAATAAATTGAATTAGCTCTCACTACATTTCACAAACTCATGAGACTTTAAGGGAATAAGTGTACTATAATCTATGCCTAAACTTAACAAACAGTACCTTGAAAGACCAAAAAAAATATTTCCCTGTATTTTGGCTCCTTCATAGTTTTGGAGGCTATTTCAGAAGCCAACTGAGCTCTGTCATTGCAAAATTAGCTTCAAACTCATCCTTTGTTTTTTCTCACTCCTTTTTGCCCCTCCCGTCTTTCTGCCTTTCTCTCTCTCAGTGTTTATAATTAAGATGCATGTTGATGGAATGTGTTTTGGCAGTGTCATATATTGTTAGGCCTCAAAGGGCACAACTAAATCTTTCTGATATGCTGGGCGACAACATGTCATTTAAAACATTCACACCACACCCACAAGAATGTGATTGTGTGAAAAGAAATGAAGTGAAATTTACTTCATGTTCATTAAACAATTAAAGAGCTCAGCCTGTGTGAAAATGTGTCTCTGGCAGGGTATGAAAATGTCATTCAATAATTATTTTCAAACATGGCTGAAATGATTGAGCTGTATTCATTACGCATAAGTAAAAAAATAAATTCTGAAATTGTCTTCAAAGAATGACCTTTTCAGTGCCCTTCTAGTTAACCTCTTGTTGCAGAGATCTTCTTAATTTCAGCTTGCCAAACAGTTGTCTCAAAGAGTTTTTCCCTCCAAGAAGATCAAATTTCACTATTGAGATCTCTTATTTTCAATGTCAAGATTTTGGTTTTGATTTCTACATGAGGCTTGTATATCACAGAGACATAAATAACTTGGATTGTCACTATAATAATGCATTTTCTATTGTGGCGATAGGTTTACACAAAAAGGAAAGTCACTGCTGTGCAGTAGATACGCTGCCAGCTGTAAATTACCTTGCTTATCTCTCTTACATCAGAGAATGAACAGTTAAAAAAGGAAGTAGTTGAGGGCAATTTCATCCTGACCGGATTCATTTAGCAAAATGTCAACAAGCCTTTCAAAAGGCAGCGTAAAAACAAAAATCTCATGCAAATGTGTTTGACCACATAAGCATCACACGCACACACACAGACACAGAGCATGGTTCATTGTAGGCCAATTTGAATAACATGCAGTGGAAGCGTGGCCGTCCTAGCCTATTATGGGGATCACTACAGTCCTCATTACTCTCATTAATTCAAACATCTGTGCTTTCTGCTTTGGCAGCTCTTTTCTCATTCACACCTATTCTCTATAAGCCTGGAGATCAGTGGAGGGACATTGTGGATATTGAATCTATACATTTAGCCACTTAAAGATAACATGATATGTGTCGTTAATCTCCTTTGACCAATGAAAGTAGATGTGAAAGATTTTCTTGCAAAGTCTACATCAAAAACTTGGTTACGCTTCATTTAAGCAGTCAGTAATATCAGAATGATTTCCTATTAGTTTGTATAATTAATCTAATGTTTTTAATTAATAGGCCTCTGATTCATTTATCCCAGTTATTTTTTTTAAGCTAAGAGGGTCAATTTAACAGAGCACAGCATGCTAGCTGAACATAAGAATGCTAATATAAAAAT
>JAPZDZ010000010.1:3466944-3485793 GCA_029783805.1 Acanthurus tennentii
GCCTGTAACACGGCTGGTTAAAAAAATTAAAAATACAGTAGCCTACCAGAAAAATCATTGATCGCTATCTTCATCTTTTTCTACCTATTGTGTCCTACCTATTATTTCAGCAACACCACAGTCCCTCCTCAGACACTTTCAACTCAACTATTTGATTCTGCGTGCCGACGATAGCATGACCAAAAGGGGCTTTGTCATAGGATAAGGGAGAAGCCTTGGAGCACTTGTTCACAACTCTGACACATGCCACCGGCTCTTGGAAAAAAAAAAATTGACGTAATTTAGAAATGAAATCACATGTAGAGGTGAATCTACATCGAGGTTCTAAAACAATTAATTGTGCAGGCCTAACTTTGACACATACTTTCTCATTTATTTTCGTCCATAAATTAGCCACATCACTGTTTAAGCCGCAGGGTTCAAAGCCTGTGAAAAAAGTAGTGGCTTATAGTCTGGAAATTACGGTAATTTATTAAGTGCTTGGCTAAAAAATGTAGGCAGGTCCTGTTTGGATCCATTGTTTTTACTAGGTAGGTGTGTGTGGAGGACTAGGACACAAGATATGGCTTTAAAAATATATTATTGTTAAATATGTTTGTATATCTATGTAGAGAGACAGATGATTAGTGTATATTACAAGTATATTTAACAATCATCGACTATTCTCAAAAACTTGTCAACTGCTTGATTAATCGCAGAAGATAGATCATACTTTTAGCACCCTAAAAACACCTATCAATCGCTGTCAGATATGTCAAATTAAACCAGGGAAGGGTTAACTAATTAAAATGGGACCAACCTGGGTAAAGTCATCTAGCAGAGTCCTCAACTGGCCCTGAGAGGCTGTTTACAAATGAGCTGCGATCTGATTGGACTAAACCTCCGGCAGGCTTGTCTGAGCTAGAAATATTGTTTGACTGCAGTAACTATGTGACTGCTTTCTTGCAAGGTAAAATGAGTCTTTCCATGTCACTGCTTTATTACTACACCATATAAAAACTATAGATCAACCATTAGTCTGCACCAATGCCTACTGTTGCTCAGCTGTTTTTGTAGTTGACTAGTCTGTGAAACCAATACTGCTTTCAGTGCTCTCTGACTTTTAGTAAAAACCAGTAAAAACACACATGGTTTGATGCATGCAGCACTGGCAACCCATCACATGCCTAAAATGTGCAGACAGTTTAGACTCATGCATAAAAACATGGAAGTGGAAAGAGGTTCAGGTTAGGTTGCCTGTCACATGAACAAGATTTGTCCTATCAGTTGTACTTTTGTTCCAAATGCCTATAAGCAGATTGGGTCCTGGGTGTGTCTCTTGCCTGTAGCCACTGGTGGAGGTAGAATTACAGGGTGTTCTGCTCAGCCTGTCAACCAGCAGGCTGGGAGACTCAAAGTCAGGGGGTGAGGTGTTTGTTTTGTTGAGTGACTGTGTGTGTTTAAGTATGTATATATATGTCACTGGTGGGTGTGTTCAACAGGAACCTGCTCTGCAGTGGTGCAGTGGTGCCACACTTGTGCCCATATGATGTAAACAAGAGCTGCCTAACTGAGGACTCCACCCTCAGATCTCTCTCTTTACCCTGTGTTCTGTCCTTTACTCCATCACAGTCACAGAGGAATCAGCTAAAGAGTCCTCTGAGATCTTCCCCATACCTTCCATATACAGATTAAACCTTAACATACAGCAATTTACAGCTAATGCTAGCTAGTATCAAATTAGAGATTATGTAATTGTAGTAACATTTAAGAAATGGAGACCGTTTTAATCATGATGCCATAGCCACAGAATACAGTTAACACCTTTTCACAAGCAGATCTTTCATTTATAAAACTTGTGGAGTTCCACTTCAACCCTTTTATAAAGAAATTGAAAGGAAAACTTTTGGTTGTATGTTCCAACAAACACAATTAGTCTTGTCTGCTTGGGGTAATATAGTGTTCTCATTCTTAGCACTGGGGTCAGTTGAAGTGTCTGGTGATAGCATTCAGGTAGCACACGGATCTTTATATTAACCCCAGGCCATTAGTAGTGTTAGCAGTGACAAAGCCAGGTGTCTGTATAAAGCTGGAGTTAAGAGGGATTCTTGTCACATCACTGTGTGCCATGGACTGCAGAATACATTTCAGATGGGTCAGCCCTGTTAACACCAAATGCACCGCAGCCCCCCACCCCCTTACCCCACCCCTTCTACAGCCATCTATAAAATACAATATTTATAATCTTACAACAAACACATAATTAAGAGATTACAACTTTAAAAAAGGCAACTCACCGCTGCTCTTTGCATACTACTGAAGAAGTTTCTCTTTCTGATATTGTGGTGGATGAACTTCCTCGTTGGCTTTGCCCTGAAAAAATCTGTTATTTTTTTACGTTTCATAGGAAGAAAGTAAGATGCTAATAGTGCTAATGAAGTGGTGGATAGGTCAGTGTTAACTGTGGGAAATTTCCATGGGTCACATGTAATAACACAATCAGCCAATGCATTTTCAGATTACAGAATGTTGCTGTCTGATAGGCTGAAGACTATGATGGCGGCTGTCAGTTGACTCTAATTTGTATTTTTTATTATTGATCATTTATTTATCTCTTTATTTTACATGTTTGATGTTCAAAAATTGCTTAGGCCTAGGCCCAACTGGCCCTATCAGTTTAGCAGTCTGTACCTTGTGCCCAGCTGTCTAATTGGTCCTGCGCACAAGGCAGATGATGTAGTTTATGGGCGGTGCGGCAAGACATGGACACAAAGTTGGCATAGGAGGAAGGCTGGCAGCACCAAGATTGAAATTGATTCATGCATTGCTAAGCTGCAGAGGTAGCTGTGCAGAAAGGCTCCAGACAGTGCCCTCCATCTGTGTGTGTTGTGTGTGTGTGCATGCAAACAGGAATGTACTGACAATGTGCCAGCGCTGCACTTTGTTTTCTCTTCTGCTTTTTGTGTCTTGGTTGGCATTTTATTTTCCTAATGGCAACCAGGAAATGCAGTTACACAAGACTGGTTGTGTGTGTCTGAATGGGAGGAATGGATGCTCAAAGAGATCTTCAAGACACAACCACAAAAAGGCACTCTGATCAAATGTGAGCATCTACTTTGCTGCCAACTGCAGTCTTTTTCTGACATGTTAAAAAGCAGCCATTGCAATTTACTCATAGGTTTAGAAAACGTAACTACTTAGAGATGGGTTGGTGTATTGCTCAGTTTTCACTTACCATCCATTGGTCTTGTTTTCCATTAGCTTAGAACATCAAAACACTTTGTGAGCCATGCTGTAGTGGAAGGTAATAACATGTAGTATCAACATAGACAGCTTCTCGGTAACTGTAAAATATTTTTTGAGTCACAACATCATCTTAGCATATAACATTGTGCAAAGCAACAGTAAATGAGGGTAACTAAAATATAGACATGGCACCGTGCAATAAATAAGTGATTAATAATTAACATCTAGGCCTAAGTGTAGGGTTTCTTGGTTGCTGTAGTTTATCTACTAACAATGAAGTATATGTTTTACCAGTCTATGGGTAACTGTAAGCCGACTTAGTTTATGCAGACTGTACTGGATTGAAAAAATAAAAAACTCACTAAAAAAACATAAATTATGGTTTCAAATTGAAGGTTTTGGTGCTTGTAGACAGGTCTTGTAGACCTTTTGAACAGAATCAGATAGCCATCTACCCCTGCCTCCAGTCTTAATGCCAAGTTAAGATAACCACATGATAGCTGTAGCTCCGTTTTTGCTTACAAACATGAGAGTGAACTCCTAATGCATCTCTTCTGATCACCAACTGAATTACTGGATGTTGGTCTAAACCTGTGTGGCCAAACTTGCCCCCATTGTGGAAGCTTAAGCGAGACTGCATAGATTGGAACATATGTAGTCTAGCTTGCTTAAGTTAACACTGATTTTCACTTGATGTTATTTTTACATAATATTATTGCAAAAAATTGCTGAGTGTTACATATTGTACGATATCATTAAATAAACTAAAAATCTAAGTAAAATAAAATTTCCTCTTTTGGCATTTAGTTGTAACCAAATGTGTACACAAATCAAAACAAACAGAGGATAGAGTTGTGTTACATTTTATTTAAGTACAATCATGTTTTCAAGGAAGATTTTTTATTTTTTAAGGGAGGCAGTTAGTCTTTGCCATAACACACTGCATGAAACCCTGAAACACAAATATGTTGGAGGTAACGCTGATGGTAACCTGCAGAAGGTCTGCTGTGTGTTCATAAACTCACAGATGCAGAGGTAGTTTCCAGGCTAAAGAATAAGCAATGGGGAAGCAATTTCCTAAAAGTGTGTTTACCTAAAAAAATGAGTTATTAAGCTCTTTTCTCTCAACTTTTCGGAAAAGCTTGGTATTTTTTAATGAGCCCGCTTCCCCAGGCAAGAGAAAATCAGCACTGTGGTTAATGGCATGAAAAGCATGAGCATCCCATACAAAGCAATCAGAAAGTTCCTGTTTTGTACCACAGCATGTCTTCTCTTCCTCAGCCACACATTAAAATGAGTGACACACCTTAACTATTGTAACGTTAATGGCATGCTGTTTCAATAATAAAAAAATCTATAAACAAGCAAAAAGAAAGGGGGGGGGGCATCCATTGTTCTGTAACAAGCAGAATGTTCCTATTTACTGCTGTGTGTGTTCTCTACCAGCGTCTCACTTGTTGATGTGAATGAATGTATTGATGTTACTGATGCAAGTGAGTAATGAGCAGTATGTCAAGAACATACTCTGATGTTTATGGAGGAAGTTCTGGGAATGAAAACAAGAGCTAAATGGGTGGTGTGATGAAAGGGCAATGGACTGCTAGAAGAAAAGATAACTTTTTTCCCTGAGCACTGATCACAAAATGAGTTTGTCTTTCTTTGGACTAGTTAATAAAGAAAGCTTATTGGGAAATTTCTGTCTGGATCCCACTGTCTTCTTTGATGTCTCAAAAATAAACCTCACTGGTTCTAGTTTTCGCCTAAGTCCATTACACTCACACTGAATTTTTCAAATATTTAAAGAACATCAAAACACACTGCATAGGTATGACCCTGAACCAGGGCTTTTGCTCAGTGGGAGATTTGGATCACCACTCATGGATGACCAACATTCATGAGCATCATCACCAAAATTCTCCCCTCAGTGCATCACTTCAAGCCCTGTTTGTTTTGCATACACACACAAGATGCGAATCTTCATTGGGATTTGTGTGAATACACACACCAGGCCAGGGGAGAACAGTCCTGAACACCTGTCTGTCTCCATGCGCTTTTCACAATACTTTTCTTCCTGTTTTTTCAAGATAAACACACAATTATGGTGTTAAATTTAAAAATCAACACCAGTCACATTAATATTCCAAAGTAGAGCAGCTTATCAGTAAAATCGTCTTGGTGTTTACCCCTATTAGACGAAATAAGTGAAAGAAATGCACAATTCCACTGGTCTCACTGGTCTAGAAGACATATTGGAGTTTTACTAAAAAACTTAATTCTTTTACTCATTAAGAGCTGTCTCCAGCAGTGGACAGCAATTGACTTTTGTTTTCCTCTTTTTCAGCATTTGAGATGCCCACTGTGTCAAGTCAGGCAATCATAAAACCATATTTTTTTCCATGACTTATTTGCTGTGACACAGCAGACTACACATTGGTCCTTGAAGTACAAAGGTGATTGTGAGTAAAGAGCCAGGATTTACTCTTCCATCTGCTCTCTGTAATAACAGTTTTGTCAAGGTGCAACATTTTATTTTCAATGGGTGGCTTGTCTTTTTTCTTTCCATTTTCATAGAAAAAGGCTTATACTGTGAGAAGCAGCATATAAACTGTGTCAAGGCTGGTGTCACATCTGGATGTATTCAGATGAATACATGTGCGCTGGAATGACATAGAACATCCTCGTTTGCTGTTTACAGCTGGAAATGAGGGTGCTCTGTAGGCCTACTGATCCAAGGGTAATAACATATAATAAAACATAACATAAAACATAAAGCTGTCAAAGAAAGCAAGAGAGAGCAAAAATATTTATACATGCTAAAATTATTATGGGATGTTTCCTAAAGTCCTGGCATTAGCTTTTGATAAACAGGTTGAACAAAAATGACATGAAATTCTGCCAGGCAACAGAAAATGTGTGAAGCACTTTTGACAAAATCTTTTCTGCAATAAATTCCGATAACAAAACAAACAAGCCAGTTACAGTTATGGCAATAATTCTGCTAGGTACAACAATGTTCTGTTATTGCACCCTCCCCCAAAATAACAGTAAATGACAGTAAATAACAGAATGACCATTCAAGTATATTTCAGCTGTAACCTGCAACTTTGGACATATGTTATTAAATCTAAAAATTTCTGTCTTTTGTGACCTCAAGTGGTAACATCAAAAAGAATGTGTCCTCAGTGCTCCTCTGGGTTGTTTCTACAAACAAAAGTTTATGCCATTAAGTTTAGAACATTTTGAAGATGATATGACAGTAAAATTTTTACGTGTACTACTTAAATTAAATTGGACAAAGAATGAGATAAACAGTAGGACCTCAAACAAGGAACCTGTTTTAATTTTTTGCTGAGTAACCACATCGTGCAACTACATTGTAAAGATCTGTTAGCTCTTGAACATTACCGGATGTGGTCCTCCAACAGTCAGGCTGCCTGGTATTATTACTCTGACATGACTCAGTCAATGTGTGTGTGTCTGTGTGTGTGTCTATGTAAGCTTAGACATGCGTGGGTCATTTCCCTAAACCCAGTGAGCTGCTGGCTTCCCAGCAGAAGTGAGAGGGGAGCCTGGAAAAAAACCCCCAAAGAAAGCCAGAGTCAGATGTCTGATTAAAATCTCTGCTGTGGTTGTGAAGTTAATGTTTGCTGTAGGGCACTCAACTTTAGAGGGACAGGATGAGTCAGTAGAATGCATCATTGAGATAATGTTGTATTAAATGGGTTTTTGGAAAAAGATATTCCACTAGAAATCCCAGCAAAGCAGCCTCATACATTGGAATCCCAAATGGCAACAATGGAATCTATGTAACCTGACACACAGCACACTCATGTCTGTCTGACTGGCCTCCGATGTTTCATACCAAATGATCCACTAAGATATCTCAAACAGGCTACAAATTTGTCTGAGTGTGTAAGGCTTGCTCATTGCCTGCCAGGAAACAGTTTTGGATTGATTTAGTTTTGATGGTCTTAATTAGTGACTGACCTGATCAGTGCTTAAAGCCAGTACATAAAAAGGAATTTGGTCAAACGGTGTGAACAGTAGGCTTAATTAATTTGTGATGAGGAGCTTTCGGTCTTTCTCTCTGTTGCTCTGTTAAATCAGCTGTTCATCTGTCAGTCAAACCATGCAGGCTTCTTTCCAGCCCCTTTGATCTAGAAGAAGATGCAGAATCTTAACAACTTTGGGTCAGCCTGCTATTAAAACTGTTTACTTTGGTCTGAAGAGAAGATTCCCATCGGTTTTGGTCTCTTAATTTTCCTCTTGTGCAGCCCTGGCTAATGTTCCCATTTCTTTTTTGAGGGGATTATATATTAAAGGTTTACGACCAATAAAATAGTTGCACAAATTTACCTTTTCAGGTGAATGAAGGGATTTGTTGTATTCCCTTTTTTGGTTTGCATTTTTGCAGACCAATCATAAGCTGTGCCTTGTTTCTTTCGTGATATCCAAACAATTTCCGGGATGTCTTGATACTTTTTTTTTTGTTAATAATTTCCTTAGCTCTAGATAATAATATAAATTCACTTTCAGCTTTCTCAATGATCTAAACTGGTATGTATGAATGTGTGATAGAAACTGGGTGTGTTTTTTTATAGGGGTTGGGTGAAAAATCGATGCAGTGAAATATGCTGATATTTTGCGTTGCGAAATAATATCAATTCAGAAACATTAAATAATGATATTTTATCATGTGAATTTTGAATTCCAGTTGCAAATGTAAATTAAAATTTTATGTACTAGAATTAAAAAAATCAAGTGATGTTTCACTCCATTTGATGTGCTGAGTGCTGACTGTATGGTGAGGTCACCAGATTTAAAAAGTCCAAGTAAGGTTTAAAAAGTCTAAAAAAGTCGTAATTTAGAACTCACAGCATCTACACAGAGTTTCCTAACACGTCACATTTCTGAATGGTAGCAGACAAAATTGATTAAACTGTCTTTCTCTGTTGTTGGAGTTTACTTGACTCCAGAAAAATATATCCTGATGACACCCTCATTTTCATCCACTTTCTTCAAAATACTTTTCAAAATAGACATATACTTTATAAAGGCATACATTAGCACGACATGATCTAAGCATTCTTGTCCCCTTGAGGACGAACCTTTTATAAATTTTTACATTTTTTCTATTAAATTGAATTTAAATGTTCTTATTTTATTGTCTATACATTTCTCTAGTCAGATAACAATAGTGATTTCTCTGTTTTTATCTGTAAAAGGTTACACAAACAAAGCTATAACAAAAGTAAATGGTCAAGTGGCTACAAACACAACTCTAATTAATGATAATGTGATGCTATAACACCTGGAAGTGTAAAATGCTTTTGTTTTCCTTTTTTTTCCTTTTCCAAATTATAAAGATAGTGATGTGTCAGTATTGTGTTCACATTTGTTTCTGCTGTTACTAAGTGACCAAAAAAATGAAAAAAAAAAACTTGTTTACTACATTTCTCTTTAATTTCCACCCTCTCTTCCCTTCTCAGCTCTTATATACAGTGCTGGTTGAGATCTCAGCCCGGATTTTGACCACCAGCATCCCAGCTGACCAGCCTCTCCTCTCTCCTCGCCACTATCAGCACACTGACCCAGACTCGGGCAACCAGCTGGTCTGTGATAAGTGCCCGGCAGGCACATATGTGTCTGTCCACTGCTCCACCGCAGCCGTGAGAGAGTGCAGCCCCTGTCCTGAAGGTACCTTCACACGGGGTGAGAATGGTGTCCAGCAATGCCATCGCTGTCGTGCTCCATGTCCTGCAGGCTTCATTGAGAAAGCACCCTGCACGGCCACCCAGGACCGCATCTGCACATGTCCCCTAAACCACTTCTTGTCGGTGGATGGTGGCACAGACTGTAAGCCTCACTCACTGTGCCCTCCAGGGACCAGGGTGAAAAAGCGAGGCAGTGAAACTGAGGATGTGGTCTGTAAACCATGTACCAAGGGGACTTTCTCAAAGGTGGAGTCCAGTGCAATTAAGTGCCGAACTCACACAGACTGTCAAGCTCAGGGGCTGGTGCTACTTGCACCAGGGACTAGAAATACAGATAATGTCTGTGGACCACCTCCTACAGCTCCCTCTCCCTCTTCATCTATGTCCTTCTTCACAACTACTCTACTGGTGCCTGCACAGCCTGTGCTTGTACAGGAACCCATGGCTTCTTTATCCCCTCCATCATCATCACTGACTGGATCTGCACACAAAGGTAAGTTGGGACCCTGCTCTCTCTCATATATTTCCAATTAAGTCAATTTTGGTATTATTGCTGATCGTGGTAAGGACTATGACTGCCTGCTTAAAGGCTTGTACGGTAACTCAGTATCAGTATCTGTGATTAATGTCCAAAACGGGCTTAAGTAGTTTAATAGCCTCAGTATGGATAAACTGTCCTAATCTCAACCCCATAATTAACATTTTTTGTAAAATAGTTTGTATTCCTCATCAATATGTATTGTTAGTATAACTGAGAAGATGCCACTTGCATGTCTGTGAATTAGAATGGTATTAAGTTGGGGTTTTTAAGTGATCAGCCTAACTACGCTTGAAGAGTGGAAACAGGGAAAACAGCTAGCTTTGCTTACCTCAAGGCTAAAAAATGCTTTTAACTGCACCTCTGGGCTGTCCAGCAATGCCATTTTAACATGAGCAGCGATTTATAATATAATAATACAATAATATATATATATATATATATATATATATATATTATAATTTTGTGAGATTTTAAATCTTTCTCTATTTAATAAAAAAATTTACCAAGTATTTTTGTGAAACATCTCTGGCAGTCGTGAGTTGATAGCCCAAGATAATGTAATAATTGTTACAATACATACCAACTCCTACAACCAAAAATTATTAATTTTCACATTCCTATATAGGGTACAGATTTAGCAAAGACTTTACAATTTGTTAATCCAGCTGCCTCAAGAGGTACTGGTAAAAATATTTTTTGGCAAACATTTCTCTTGGCTTTCAGTCCTCAAATTAAGCGAGGCTAGCTGCCTCCTTGCTCCACTAACATATAAAACATTAATTTATAGTCTTTTCTCACAAAATACTAACATTGTTTTGACACAACATATGGACTTAGGCTTTTCCTGCAGAATGTTGTGTGTTGAAATGAGTTAATTAAATCTGCCTAGTCTTAATTTCCTTCTGCTCACTATAGTACACAGTTTAACTTATTTTTTTTTTTTTTATGAGACTTTCTTTTATTCATTCAGCCCTAAGATACAGTTTGTTGTTTTATGTTATGTTAACATTTTTTGTGTAAAGTGATAACTATGATTTCAACATCTTTACACTTATTTGCGCATTATTACACAAGTTGCTGTTTCAGCATTTACATATTTGGCTTTCAAGTAGAAGTTGTAAAGTTGTGTCATGAAGCTATGTACAGGGATGGCCTGGCATGGTGGTAACCACACAGGAGCCGCGTTGTTAGATTACAGTAATGGATGTCAAAAGATTTCTTGTTCTTCTCCCGTCTACTTTTATGGAAAAATAATTTAAAATTTAAAATTAATTGATTTATTTTAAAATTTTAATTGGATTTCTCTGTATGCAGTCATGTTTTTGCCAAGTTAACTGCAAAGTAATTTGGCTTACATTATATTAGCTCACTTGTTTAATGTTGCTCTTGGTGTCTAGAAGCCTTGGCGTCTGACATAACTGAAGTAAATAAAATGGCTAATGACAAGGTCAGGAATAATATATAATACAGTTATTTTCATCAGACATACTGTTAAATTATGAAAAACTCAAAGATTTCAGGAAAATGCGACTTAGGATGTCATGAATACCACATGAGGGGGGGTGTTCATATGGACTCTTCTTGTGAACACAGTAAACATGACCCCATTTCAAGGCACCAATAGATGACAAACATGTTTTTCCTGTGGGTATTCCCAAAATGAAGGAGATTTGTAGGCATGGAAACACATTGGTGATGGCTCCATCTTTTAAGAATGTTACTATCTGTGTCAGATGGAGTTAAAGGTATTTCTTGCTTTCTCCGTCACCCTCCTGTTTTCTTCTTCCCTCTCTTCTCATCTCTAGATCAGAGAACTTCAAAAAAATCCCTTTTCCTGTTGTCTTCCTGTTCTCAGTCCTTCTCCTTGTTATTTCTCTTGCTGTTTTTAGTCTCAGTCTGTCAGCCAGTCATTTCTCAGAATCAACCATTCATAGCCCGTAAATCCCTCCTCCCCACAATGACCCCCACACCTATAATACTGTCACTGTTGTTTGTGTTGGCAAGGGGTCGATGGCTTCTCAGCCAGTTAATTTGACTTCGTCTGTGCTGTAAGAAGGAAAGTGGAGATGGGCTGGTGTGGGTGTTTCACACTCATGACTGTTATTTTTTACTCATCTCTTACTGTCATTGGAGAGGATGGGATGGACCACCTTGTAAAAGAAGCAGAAAAAAATAGTGTAGTCTGTAACCTCTTTACACAACATTAAATGAGGGAAATAAGCCAAACTGTAATCACTACATTTTATTAATTAATTTTATATAATTTACTAGATGTATGTAAATAGGCTCTAAAGTTACATCACATGTCTTAGCAACCAAAAATGCCCAGCAAAGAATTTGCTGTAAATGTTAAATATATATCAACTGGATCCCAAAAAGGACATACCAATACCTGGAAACACATCTTGTTCCTTTCATTTCAAATCCGTTGTGGTGGTGTTGAGAGCCAAAAAGATGAGAATTGTGTCGATGTCCCAATATTTATGGACCTGACTGCAAGTTTTTTATATTTCTTTATATAAATGTGTCTGAGTCAACAATACAAGATCAGAAGTAAAGGGCTTGTTTAGTTGGAGGGGTCTTTTAAGTGTTTGCATAGCTAAAAAGCTTAAGACCTAAGCTTTAAGACCTAAACTTAAGACCTAAGCTTTTTTGGCTATGCAAACTATCATTAACTATGATAGGATATTAACTATCATTTAGCTATTATTAAATCCATTTAAAGTCTCTTGTGTTACTCTGAAAAGTTGACTTTGTATGTTATAGACTTTTTGCTGCCAGCCAAAACATCAGCTTAAATTTTGGGATTAGACCTGCACCTGTGTACCTGTCTGCTGATAAAAGGATGAGAGGGATTAACACACAACAGAGTGACAAAGCAGCCGCCCATTTATGATCAGCATAATGTCATTATACAACTCCAATCCCATTAGCAGCAGAACACAGGCACAGAGTGAGCAGCAAGGGGGGTGGTAGGGGCCATGTCGATAATCAATGGTGGTTAATGACACACTAATATCGACTGACCATTACAGTTTGTTCACATGTTTAAAAAAAACACTGTCTCTGCTTTTTCCGTGTCAAATGGGACAATCCTTCTTGTTCTTTTCCCATTTCAACAGATGACAGATTTGTTTGGCAGTGAATCTTTAGCCTATTTGACCAATTCCTCATTCTCCTTTTGAAGTTTTTTTTTTTTTAAATTGTGCTTGCAATTGAAGCCTGTGTCTGATTAGATTTGCCCAAGCTTAAGCTTAATCAAGAGGCAGACTGTGGGGTGAGCAATTCAGAACTCATCTGCAGTGGGATTACAAGGTGGAGCACAGCAGGGCTTTAGTATGGTGGGGAGAGTACTGGCAGATTACTCTTTGAAGTTTGGGAAATGAACCAAGATTTTCACTGATGATTTTGAGTGGAGACAACACACTGACGTATGAATTCTCCAGTAGATAATTCATTCTCATCATTTGTCCCTTATATTAATTGAATTTTACTTTTCTTTTACTTTCCATTCCCATGTTTTCTACTAGCAACTTTAGTCAGCCACTCTTTTTTATAGTGTCACCATTCAAGAATGTTTGTCTGTGCTGTGTGATGATCTTGGCCACCTCAAAGCTAGCTACTGCAGCATTTTCTTGCTTTTTTGTTGGCTGCTGTTGTTGAGCTAGCAGGCTTGCTGTCAGTTATCCAGCCTTTTACTCGCTCCCTGTGCCAGTGTTCAGGGTATGGGACTGATGTTTAGTTTCACACATTTCAGTAATTTTGTAGTGCAGTGCAACCTATTTCATCACTGGATTTCAGCTTATTGCAGATATGTTTCTACCTTTAAATGGAATCTGCTAAAACTAAGGGATTCAGTGTAAAACTGTTTAATGTTGTTTGTTAATGTTCAAAAATGAGCTGATAAAAAAACTGAATGATGTTGTATTATGACTTTTTAAACTCACATCAGTATCTGAATCAACAATTCAGTATCAGTCTGGCACCCAAGAACAAATGAAGTCAGCAGAGGAAGCAGATGAGTGATAGGAGAAGGAGGAGGCTTTCTCCGCTATTTGTGTGCCAGGTTGCTTGCATGCATTAAAGTGTTAGAATTCCCTCCTGTGATGCCTTTTGTTTTATTGTCTGAGTTAGGAAAATCTCTCGAATGATTGAATTTAACTCCCTCTCTCTGTTTGTTTTGTCTCTCATCTCTTACCTTCATGCTATCTTGTCTCATTTCTCTCTTTGCTCTCCTTTATCTCTCTTCCTCTTGCTTGCTCTGTCTTTCTCACCATCAATTGATTTGTCTCCCATTACAGGAACCCACAGCCAGTCAGCAGCTATTCAACTGAGGGGAAACCCAGGTGAAGAAAATCACCATGCAGAGGGGCATCTCCTCAGCCGGCCTGGCACTCCCACCCCCCTAAATGGTGATTCCTCATGGACTCCACCACTTCCAGCTCGCAAGCAACTGATGGACCAAAAGAACCAGCTGGTGCCACCCAATTTGGACTCTGTGCCAGGCCCCAGCAAAAGGGCCATGGAAGGTCTTGAGGGTGCAGAGATAGTCAGGGTTGGGACGGGTATCAGCAAGATAGCTGGGCAGGGAAATGAAGGTGGTGGTAGTGGGGTCTCAAGCTATTACAGGCCCACTCGCAGGGGGTCCCCAAGGCCGAGCACCCACAATGACTTTGACATCAATGAGCACCTTCCTTGGATGATAGTGCTGCTGCTTCTGCTGGTGCTGGTAGTGATTGTGGTCTGTAGCGTCAAGCAGAGCTCTCGCGTGCTGAAGAAGGGACCAATGCAGGACCCTAGCAGCATCATGGAGAAGGCAATTCAGAAGAAACCATCTGTGCCTCCGACCCAGGTTAAAGAGAAGTGGATCTACTACTCCAACGGACAGGGTAAGGCCACTTGATTTCAATCGGAGTTGTTCTCATTTAAAAAAGTTGGAAACTGTATGCCCAAAAATAGGTAAAACCACAGACCTCAAGAACTCTAGTGCCTCTTGACATTGAACCTTACTTGATACCTCTAGAAGACTACTTGAGAGATGATGAGTTTTCTCATGGTAGATTTTCTTTGATTTTGTGTTTTGATGATAATGGGGATCATGGTCTTAGGCTGTACTTCAAAGTCTCTGATTTATATTTTGTTGGGTTGTGTACAGTATATCTACTGTGAAAGTCTTATCACAGCTCTTCCATGGTATAAATTTGCAGCTTACATGTGAGGTCATAAACTTTTAGTCACATACTGGATATCTGGTGAAATGATATGCTACAGATCCATGTAGAACCATGTGTTGATGTTCTTGCATCACTGCAGGTATCTGTTTTAATTAGTTCTGCCCCAAAGCACATGATATGGAAGGCAGTAGTTGCACAAGCAAGGAAGTGACCCTGTTGTAGTGCCAACCTGCTGTTACGACTCACCCCCATCGCACACACACACAGACACACACACACACACACACACACACACACACACACACACGCACACACACACACACACTCACTCAGGTTTCCTTACGTTGTCAGTTCTTCAGTTTCATTCTGGTGTCTCTTTCTTTTTTGTCATCTCTCTTGTTTTTCCTTTCATTTCTCAGTTGCTTCTCTCTCCCTTTGGCACTTCTCTCTACCTTTTCTCTTTTCTTTTTGTTTCCTCTTGGTTTCTTTTTCTTTCACTTAGTTTTACCTCTCCCTCACTCAAGCTTTCTTATCTCCCTTATATACCTCCTTCTTTGTTTGCATTTCTCCATATCTTTGTATCTCTAGCTCTCTCTACCCACTTTCTGGTGCTCTCCATCTTGTTTATTTCCTCAATCTTATGCTTGTTTTTTATCTTTTTATTTCTCATCTCTCTCTTTTACGAGTTATCTCCAAACTCCTCCTGAGCTTTCATTATATGACAACTTGGCAATCAACAGGTAGAATACATTTTCCCCCACAGCTGAGCTCTTGATTTCACCCTGAAAGAGACCCAAACCCAGGGGACACCTCCTGCCTGAGGCACTCTATTCTCCAATTTGAAACTGTGTATGTGTGTGTATGTGTGCTGTGATAAAGCCGAGCCACCCTCTCTCTGCTCCCTCAGTGCCTGACCACAGAGAACTGGAATAATCTGGTTTCAGCTGCATCAGGGTTGTTGTTTGGTTGGCATGCACATTAGTGGGTCAATCGAGTCTCTTACAGGGCGACAAACACATATATAGACAGAGGGAAATGAGAGAGAGCGAGGCGGTGCAGGAGTTGTGTGTACATGTATGTGTCTATGTGTGTATGTGTTTGGGAGGGGGGCTGTATTGTACAGTAGTTGGCTAACCACAAAGGGGCTTCCCTGCTGTTGCCTAGCAGCCCTTGTTAGTCCAGATACTTAAGGTGCCAGACGAAGAGAGGTATAGAAGTAGTGACAAAGAAATTTAAGCAACTTTTTACATTAGAAAAGATAAGTGCAGGTTTTCAACATCTCATGAACTGTTAGTAGTTGAGCAAAAAGTCAGCAATGTTTATTGTAGGAGCTGTGTAAAACTACCCAACTAAAGCAAAACGTCTCATAAAGATGCAAGGTGAAAGGGGTCATTTGAAGTGAATATTCACAGAGTTATCATCTGATTCTGCCGTTACTCCTCTTTTCCAGCAGCTACGTGGATATTACCCATGCAGCAGACAAAGTTGGCAATAAGCTGGTAAACATTTAGTAGCTGAAGTGCCAGGTTTTGTTTTATAACAAAACAGAGCTAAAATACAAGTTAATATTCAACTTAAAGTCTTCAAATAGAAAGAAACTTTAATTAATGCCATTAACATTCTTGGACTTCTGGATGTATATGTGATAGCCAAAGTTTGTTGGAATAACTAAGTCAATGTCAGTGTGGAGGTTACACTTTGTTCTGTTGCCCCAGTGGCTGTAAAACTCTAATGCTGCTTTGATGTTGTTCTGCTCTCATTAAAATAGGTCAGTATAGTTTAGGATACCACTTATAGGAGCTCAGTTTTCTGTAAAAAGATTTATATAACAACAGTAATCAAACCATTGAAAGGATAATTTGTTGCTTTTACATTTCAGATCGGATTACACAGGAATTTATCAGAATTATGTTTTACAATGCTTATTATTTAAGTCAGGTCTGGCTTTTACTTTGAATAAAATAAGTCATTTTGCATTGTCAAAACCAAACTTGTCTTTCATCAAAAAAAATATCTATTTGATGATAAGGTATTAATAGGCTTATCTTAAATCACTAAGTGCATGGTCAAGATTAGGAAAGATCTTAATCAATTTTAACAGAACAAGTGTAACTCTTGATAAGGATAGTAGAAAATACAAGTTTTTGGTGCCAGAAGGAAAACATTAATTTTAATCAGTATGATAATTGTCTACTAGTCATAAGTTTATGATGTTTTATGTGTGCAGTATCTTCATCTACTGTCCTCTCTTAGAGGTTTTCAACATAGCAATGTCGTGCCACTGTTGCCTATACATCTGAGAAAAATTCTTTGAACAAAATAACGAAGTGCCTGTAAAGTAAATGTAAACAAAGGTCATTGTAAGAATTTGAAACAGTTTTCTTTTTGACATCTGGTTCTTCAGGCTGCCAAAAATAGGTAAGTAATTGCAGAAACATGTAACATTCTAAGTAACGATCTGTGTTGATGCCCTAGGACTTAAATGCATATAAAGACTGGTTTTTAAACCTTTTTTTGTAGTGTGTAATCTTGCGGCCATGTGTATGTATTTACATGGGGATGTATGTATGCACATGCAACCCAAATAGCTATTTTACACCACTATTTACTCTCTGGAACATAAAACAAAACAGCTTCTTAATACTTCCAAGGTGCGTGGCTGGCTCCCCTTGAAGGTCGTTATGCCCCTTTACTAGAGCAGTTAAAACACTCAGGCAATAAAGGCAAAAAGGGAAGGGAAACGTTAAAGCACAGATCACACACATACAGTTCTTGGCATTTATTCAGAGTTGGTCAAGAAGTCGGGAAAACTACTACTTGTTACAGAAGGCCATAAGATTTGTTTGTTTGTTTGTTTGTTTTTGAATTTATACTTTACATAACCAGTAATATTTTAATTTAAATCTGAATTCTCTTTTACAAGAAAGTCCTTGCTAGGACAGCAGCATAACATTTTTCACATAAAAGAAAGAAAGAAAAAATGAAAAGGTTTCAAACGAAACAGCATAATAAGGAACAGGATATGTATATTAGGTGATGGAATAGCCTGCATCCTCTTTTTATAAAATATTCCGTGCTTCAAAATAATGATGAAAAGATGAGACAGCCCATATTGTTATTGCACAGGTTCTGAAACTAGTATCTGTTAATCTAACCCTATCTAAAACAAGGATTCATCAGTCACATTTATAAAGCTAATCACAAAAATGTTAAGTTAAGGTCTGTTTGAGGCTGCAGTTAGCTAACTCGAGCTAACCACAGCTAACTTTAGCCAAACCCATTATAACAAACAAGTAGGTCACACAACCACAACTGAGTATTTGTATTAAAATAGTCATAAAAACAAGATACTATGCTCATCAATTGGAGTTTTACACATACATGGACAGGAGCCTCAAGAGTCATTCAGGTATACCTATAAAACTCTAAAATCTACTTTACTTTGTACTGCAAAGTGCATTAGGGCTCATAGGGACTTCTTGGTGCATTCAAAAGACCATGCAAAAGGCTAACCTCAACCACCATCCCTTTCCTTAAACTCAGAAATCTAATCCAGAGGGAAGGAAGGAAAAGTTTCTGTTTTTTTTCAGTTCCCTTTGCAACACAGTATTTACTTGCTGATCTATTAATTTTAGTTCCTATCAGATGCCAAAACAGAGGGGCTTTTAACTCACAAAGAGAATTTTACTACTCTCGAGAATTATCATTGACATTCACAAATTGTGTCTTTGATTATAACGATCCAAATGTAAATTTTTGAAAGACAACATTCAAATGACCAAATAAATTGTCTGGATTATGTGTTTGTATGTATTTGATAGACAAACTTATTGTCTTGTCAAATGATGCTTCACTGAATCAAAGACCCTGTTCCCATCTGGTTTTTCAATCTGTTTGAGTGATCCAAACACAAGTGAAGTACAGGTACAGGTTAAATACAGGTGGGAACGCAGCCAAGATGCATTGAGGAAGAATTTGAGATCGGTTCACACAAACCACATTTGGATGTGGTCTGAGCCGCATGTGGCCACATTTTTTCAGCAGTGGGAACAACAATTCAATTCATTCAATTCAATTTTATTTATATTGCGTCAAATCACAACAAAGTTGTCTCAAGGCACTTTACATATGGAGCAGGTCTAGACCACACTCTATAAATACATTTATATTTTAGATTTATAGGAACCCAACAATT
>JAPZDZ010000010.1:3485893-3509499 GCA_029783805.1 Acanthurus tennentii
CAGTGCTATGATGTACTCTGAAGCCTGATTGAAATTCCTCAAATAGGCCATTGTTATGCAAGAAATCACATAATTGACAATCCATCCCGGGCCACATTTAAGGACCACCCACTCAACTGACGTCTTCTGTGTAAGCCAAAGTAGTACTCACTCTTGTGACAACGGTGTCATAAAAGTGCGAGACAACAAGCGACACCCACAACAACCAGTAACAACTCTGCAAACGACATCAAGAGAATTTCAGAGAGCCCATGGAGTTATACAACAAATATCTCAAACATCTTTGTCAACTGTTGCTTTGATTTGCACACTTAGTTCTTCTTCTGCTTTTAATAACCTGCAGACAGGAAGAGCATCTGTCTTTTTTTCCCAGTCTGCTAGGTGCAGTTTGGTGCATTGCTGCCTCCTGTAGGCGAAAAACCACACCAGTTGGTCTCTACAAGCAGAAATGTTGTCTGTATTTATTTGCATATTGAGTGTGGTAGTGAGATCTGATCATAAGTGGTCACCAAAGACACAGTTGGAGACGTATGTTGATACCAGGCGGGAATACGTGACAGATAAAGTGCTGTCCACTTGTGATAGGATCATTCAGGACGGATTGAAAAACCAGGAGGAAACAGACTCAAAAATTCAACCTGGTTCCACATTTGTGCTGTGGTGTGGGCATCCCAACCGCATCAATGAAATCAGTTCAAGTGAAAGAGTAGCCTGTGTGTAAACATGCTTGGTTACTCTCAATCTGAACACAGCATTAACTTTAAGATTGCTTTGCAAGCTTCCAGGTATCATGTGCATCTATTAACTTCATTGTGGCATGAAATTGAGCTTAAAGAGTTTTTTCCAAAAGAAGCTCATTTGCAGCTCACTGAAATCTCCGAAACCCGCTCCATCTAGAATTCTGTCTCATTAAGACAAGGTAAAAACACAAAACAGGACCGTTAAAAAGTTTAGGTTTTTAAAATGTCTTTGTGTTCATTTTCACACTAAAGGAAATAAAAAAAGAAAAACATTAGCAGCCTTAAACCTAGGGAGTAAATCCAAAATCTTTTGTTATACCTTTGTACAGACGTAACTTTAAATGTATGCAGTTTTTAGTTAAGGTTCATATGGTCTTCTAAGGGAACAATAGAAGGAGGTAGGTTGTGCTTGGTGTGCTCAAAACTCATATTATTTACAACATATATTTCCAAAGTAAGTTTGCAGATTGTTGAGGAAAACATGAAGGAAAACAACATTCTACCTGCCCACCATCCTTCCTCGTTAAACATCCACAACGTTAATGATGCCAAGTCCCACATCCAAACGCAGCAGGGAGCCATGTGCTAGAATATACTGTGCTGTGTAGTACCAGGGTGGGCCGAGGTAGCCTGCTCTCAGTTCAACCTGGGTTTGATTGTGAGGAGGAGGGTTGGTGGGGTTTGGAAGGTGGGGTTGCCTGTTTTGAAGGTACACACATGCCTGCTGTGGTCTCACAAAGCCACACACATATTTCACCTACTTAACGTTGTGTGTTCCCAAACTGGAATGAATGTCAAAGCACTATGTGATGTGATTAACAGAAGGGTATTTTAAAAGATGCTGACACACACAGTACCCAGCCTCACCTCATGTTACATAGTAAGACCACTTGTTGGGTTCATGTTTTGTTATTCACTAAGGAAAATTCTGATTTAAGTGTTTGATGTTATTGCTTAATCAGAAACCAGAAAATGTAGCAATATGAAAGGATTTTAACTTTAGTATATTAATGTTTCATCTTTGTTTCTGACAAATCACATTGGTTGTTTGATGTGTTGGACATTAATGCTACAGGGCCCATATACCAGAGGTGTTGCTAAGGAGATTTGGGCAGCCATATCTGTGAAATGTGTCACTTTGCATAGTGACAATGCTGTGTCATTGTCATTGCAGTCAGGTCTACAAAGTTGCTTAACTGATCCAAAATCATCAACTGAGTGTTTCAAATTACTCTTTTTTTTTATCAAAAACCTTGTGCAAAGGTCAACTTATAACAGTTTTTCAGTCTGAAAGGTTACAAGCCTCTGTAGCATTATGAGAATGGGTAACAGAATATTAAGTTTGATAGCTACTTCGTTTCCCAAAAAACAATCAGGCAGGTCATTGCCACTGCAAAAAACCCCCAAAACAAAACAGGGTCTTGCACACAGTTGATGGTAAGATAAAACAACTGACTGACTAATTGCTCTAGGCATCAACAGTATTACTGACACTGTTTCCAAACTGTCATAGTGAGAAGCCTGATGCTGAATATACTTTTAATCAGTCAATCTACAGTACATTCCAACCTTCACCTGTGCCCATTAGAACGTGTAAAGACCAAAAGAATTTGGCTGTAAATACAGTTGTTTAAATTTTGTTGATATGCCCCACTTATCTAAAAATATACACATTGTTTCCACTGAAAAACTTTCTTCTAAGTACTGGCCTCCTTATGTTACTGTTTTTTATTGGAAGGAACCTACTGATTACAATGTTTGGCACCTTGAGCTTGGAGAAACTTGAAAAAACTTGTGAAGGTTACTTTCCAACTAAACTAGCCAAAACAACTGCCTCCCTCTATTTGGGGCTCTCTGGTTTACTGGACTGATGGAAAATATAAAGCAATTAGTGTCCCAACAGAAGTTATTATCTCTGCAATGCCAAACAGGATGAGTCATTAACAACACATAATGGGGGGTAGAACTAGGAAATCACACTTTTTTGTTGCTTTGTAACACAACAAATGTTAACAAAAACAGTGTCTCACTTATTGCTATAATACATGCAAAAATTACACTTGCCTCTAGCGGCCACAGTCAGGCTGGCTCACAGTTTGTCCCCTCCAGGCAACTGTATGGAGCCTTATATGACATTTTGACAAAACATGTCACTCTGGATGAATACCAGCAACCAACAGCAAGTAGCTGCTGTCTGGCATTTCAGTTTATTTTAGGTTTGAAGAGCTTTCAAGTCTACACTTAAGGCATGGAAAAGTGCACATTCTGTAATACACACAAGAAAAGCACATTTTATCTTGCTACTTCCCCATGCAAACACATAAACACATCCGCAGGCCGACATACTGAATCATCATGAGACTTATATAGGTCATTTAGTGTGGTCAGCTAGCAGTGAGGCATGCAGAGCAGGGGGATTTCTCTTCTGTTGCTGTGTGTTGTGGATGAGAGTCGACAGGCCCTTGACCCAGAAGGTCGTCACGCGAGGTCCTCTGGGTCTCTTTGGGATTCACGCGAGTTTATTAATCTTAAATTGTGTTCATATGAATGTGTTTTCATGACTTTAATACTATTTGAATGAGCACACTTCTCAAAATGAGGTCAAATGAAGACAATTTTAAATTCTACAAAGACTCAGTGTGGGATTATGGCTCTGGTTTTGGTTTTTTAACTTAGGGTAAGGGCTAATGGTAAGAGTAGTAGGTTTAGGTTTAGGACATAGGTTGAGTTAAGATAAGATTTTGGTTTAGGTATTGGTAAAGGCTGAGGTTAACCATGTGGTGGTGAGGGCTTTGTAGAGGGAATTGGATGTGAAGGGTAAAGTGTTGTGGCATTCATGAAGTGTGTTGCATGTCAGGGTATCTGTGTAAGCATGTGTGTGCGCTTCACATGTCTATCTATACTTGCCTCTTGGCTTGTGTGTGCTGGCATTTCTCTGTGTGTATAAATTTGTACACGTGAGTGTGTCTACAGTGTTTGTTGAGCCGTGAATTCCTAGCACTGGCTTACATCCATTTAATCTCCCTCTCTCTCATCCTGGATTTATGCACTTAGCATGTTTGCTACACTCAACATTAATCACGGATCAACCTGATGCTTGTCAAAAGTGGTGGAATTAATTCTGTTTTGATGCTCTAAAAAGTGTAATGGCCATGTCATTCAGAAAAACTGTATTGGGCGAATTGTGGTTTTGTGAATTTAATGAATCAGAAAAATTTCCCATTTCAATTTAAGATCAGGACTCCTACATGTAAAAGAGCATTTATTAAACTCAAGCTCTTTCCAAATAAATTCACACAATTATTTTAATATTTGTGAATGAATTTTAATAATTCATTATTATTATAAGCCTGTCACTGCCAGGTAATTCTGTGTTTCTCTGATTTTCAGTATGGCAACGACAACTGTTAAACACCCATTGTATTTGGGTTTATGCAACCAACAATAATTGGTCTGCACCACTGAGGGAGCCACAGTAGCTATGGATGGCTTCATTAAATGTATATATAAAAAAGAATTCAAGCAGTTCTAGAGTCTAGATGATGTAGATTATGCCATAGTCTGGGTGAATACTGTTTTCTGATTGGCCGACAGGTTTGTGTTAAGACTGTTTAATGCACACATAGTTGGGCTCAAGTTTAATCACCATTTGAATTCATCCTCCACCCAACTTGTGACCATAGCAACACAAAAGCGTACAGTTGTCAATGCGATAGCTCCTTAGCAAGAACAGCAAGAAAAACTTAGTTGTCAACTTAATGAACAATCATCAGGCAATTCTTCGCCTCCATGCCTTACAACTGTGAAATGCATACCTACTCTTTGATTATTGATAATAAATAACAGATAGGCTTATAGATATCTCCTGATGTAATTATTAATATTTACCGTCATACTTACCACCATCATACTTCTAAGTCTGCAGCGCTATAAGTGTAACTTCCTCTAATGTCAAACCCTTTGATGAAACATACTTTTTGTGCTGCATGCATATCTATCATTATAAAGTTTTTGTGTCATGTGTGGCTAAGTAGAAGATGTGGCATGTGGATAATGCATATAGGAGCACACAAACATATCAGCATATTTTGTGTCAAAAAAAACCAAACAACTGAGATACTATATTTTTGCTGGACAAACAGATGAATCAGCATCTATATTTCCAGCCAAGTGACTGTCAAGTCACATAACAGTCAGGAAGGAAGTGGAGCAGAGAGTGTGTGAACAGGTGGCGGGATGTCTGAGGACTACTGCTGCTGTGAAAAATCAGTATTCATGGCTAAACAGAAATGCCAAGTTGTGATGTGTGCATGCATGTGTGTGTGTGTGCGTGTGTGTGTGAGTATGAGTGTCAGCACAAAGATTGTGAAAGATAATGTAAAGCATGAGGCAATTTGAAATGCACGTGTTTACTGTGACACAGAGTACAAATCAGAGATTTTTTTTTTTTAAAGTTCTTATGTAGCAGTAATTTTCAAAAAGATTCTTCTTTGCTTAAATACACTGTATTTTAAATGCAGTTTGTTTCAGAAATCATATACAACTCTGACATCTGTGTGCACAGCTATGACCAGTCCAATCCAGTTCATGGCTACCTCTCAATGACAGCTTTTTCTCACTTGACAAAGGTTCCTCTCTTTTGAAGCCTTTTCTGTCCACTTTGCAACAGTTCTTTCAAGGTTTGCTTACATGTTAAAGTGGCCAGCAGCCAGTAACCTATGTCTATGGCCAGAAGAATTGAATGAATCCTAACTAGTGATGGACATTCCAGGCCAAAATACTTGTTGATAGTCACTAAACAATTTTACCATTATTCAAAAACCCTCCACACACACCAACACGCACATACGAACATGCACATACAGAACATAGCTTACACCCTTTAATTCACCAATGCAAACACATGGATGACCACAAGCAAGACAAAATTTAAACTTGTGTACCCTGACTCTCACTTACCCTTCTTCTTCTCCAATACATATCAACAATTTCTCAAGAAAACAGTTCATACAGCTTTTGCACTGACCAGGAATCAGATAAATGCTTCAAGGACTATTTTTCATGAAATACTGAGGCTGATTTTTTTCCTGTCACTTTATATGTGGCAGGATGAATAATGTGTCACTTCAACTGCCAGAGGACAGAGAGTCTGCATCAGTAGGGAGTGGCCATGTAAGTGGCAATTTCCATAAACCTCTTAGTCTAAAAGTAAAAATCTTTGAAAGCAGGATGCAGTCGGATATTAATCCATTTCTGATGGTTCTTGGTTGCTTTAACACAAAGGTTTTTGTTAGTGAAAAGCAATCTGACCAGCCCAAGATGCACTGGCTTAACAAATGAACCTCCTGTATGAGCCTTGCTCTTTCAAAAGAAATGTTATTCGGATCAACAGCGAGAAACCTTGAAGTGAAAAAACATATATATATATACATATATATATATATATATATATAAAATAGTTATAATTCTTTGTAGTGGATTGTAAACTTTACAGTATATGTATTATCTTCTAATAAAAGTGCAGTAGTTCCTCACTGAAGACATAAAATATTACAAGGCCCAGATAAAGTATTCATTTGATGTCCAATTTCTGGTATTTTTTCAGTTAAAGGTTGCTGCTGCTATATGAGCAGCAGATAAATAACAAGTGAATAGGACTGAAATTCAGTCATGCTTGGCAGCAGCCGGTCAAGCAGGCAATCTTTGACTTCCTGTGCTGGCCACTAAAAAAAATAATATCACTTGTGACTTCATGTGACTTCTGTTTGCAAGCCGTGGTTTTCCTGGAAAGACAGTGGTGTGACTAAGTTGTAAAAAAAAACAGAAACATGCTAACTAATTGTATTGTAGGGGAAATGCTTAGCTCTCCTACAGCATGTGTGAATTCAGTTCCAGGGTGAGTTGTTGCTTGAGATATTCATGAGAAAATAAATTCCACTCTCCACTTTGATTGATCAGAACAAGATCAAATCTGATGCATTTGGTTTAATTACAAAAGCTTTAGAGAATCAAATTCTGCAGCTGTCTGTCTTCAAGATAAATGACTGCATCCCACCCCTTTCAGCCACACAGCGGGTGTGGGTGTCTGTCTACATAAATAAGAGACTTCCCCTGCTGATCCAGGGACATCCAAGACTACTGATGTGACACGCTTCCTCTTGCATCACCCTGTGTTTGTGCACTGCATAGCATGTAAGTTGAGAGTTGAGGTGGATCTGTTGCACTGAGCAGATTCTTGGAGCTCCTTGAATGCCACTGGCCTCATGACTTAGACAAGCAGTGTTGGTAAACATTATGTCATACAAGTGAATCAGAGCTTAATGTTTGAAGCACCTGCAATTTTTAGTGATCTAATTCACATTTTTTTTGAAAACTAAATGCACTGACTTGTCGCTGATGCAATGCTAACAAAATGCCCAATTTTTTCACAGCAATGCTTTGAGCTAAATGTTAGCATTAGCATGCTAATCTTCTCAAGGTGATAATGGGAAAATGCTTATAATAAAGTAAGCATTTAGGTGTAAATTTTCCTATTTTCATGCTAGCACGCTAACAATGGATAATTAGCACTTCAAATTAAGTACAGCTGAGACTGATGGGATGTAGCTTTTGCAGTACATGCTCATGAACCAAAGTTTATCCTGACCTCATTATTACTGTAAATAAAAGATAAGGAATCCCATTATCCCATTATCACAGTTTATCCTGTGAAACAAACCATCAAGTAGTTTTCAGCACATTTCACTTGGAACTAGGGTTGCCAACCGTCCCTTAAAAAACGGAATCGTGCCGTATTTGGAAACAAAAGTACGGGTCACGTATTGAGCTGAAACAGGACGCACTTTGTTCTGTTTTATCGTGAGAATCAACAGTAGTCTGCAAAATGTCAACGGAATTAATGAATTATGGGGCCCTTTGTATTAGATGTTACAGCAAATTTATCTCCCGCCTCTCCTGCTCTGTGACCAATGAGCTGACAGCACCCTGACAAACGAGTATGACGACAGAATCCCACTCATCTCATTGGTCCAGCTACTGTCGCTTGCGAAAAAATACCGGCACAACACAACAGACATAAACAAAACACTATGGAAGCGGATGATTCACCTACGAGCAGTCACCTGGCAACTCCTCCCAACAAGAAAAGCTAGAGGATGCAAAAGTACAGGATCGAGTGGGAGAAGGTCCTTCTCCCACTCGATCCTACCTTTTGTACTGTCTGTTTACACTTTTCTAATTGCACTAACTGCACTGTTACAGAAATGTTCTGCATTCTATTGTATTTTGATACTTGACACTGTTTTAAGGTAAGCAGGGTTGTGTTAAAGAAAAAACATATTTTAAGAAAGATATGTATTTTATTCTGTTGATTTTGTTATTGTCAGGGTGACAAAACAAATTGCTAAATTATTTGTTTTCCATGTTTATTTGTATCACTCCCAAACATGCATGTAATTAAATTCAGGTTTGAGTGAAATGTTTAGAAAATCGTTTCACACACAGAAAAAAAGGCAAATATATATCTCCATGCCGGTAGGGGTCGGCCGGCCATGCCAGTGTCCCTTATTTATTTTTCAAGGAGTTGGCAACCTTACTTGGAACCATACCTAACAAGTCAGTCAGTAGGATTCATTGTCTGCACACTATGGACACAAGAACAGCATTCTATAGCAAACCATCCAGTAGTTCTGTTCAAGACTTCTAGCTGACAAAATTAGTGCAGCAGAGACCAGTAATCTTGAGTTTTAGACTTGAGTATTAGCCAAACTCCATGTTACTGATGTGTAACTCCACCGTCTCTTTAGTTTCATCTTTTGAACCAGATCCTTCCTAGCAAAGGTCTGTGTGCCTCACAGTGGCAGCATTTTAAACATATTTTTGTTTTTAAGTCTTAAAGCCTTGACAAATCCTGTGTTTTTAACAAAAAGTAATGTTTTTTAAATACTATATTTTTTCTATGAAATGCTAATTAGAGCCGCTATAAGGTAAATGGTACTTTACTGAGAAATATGACCTTGACATGCAAATGTTTTGTAGGGTCCCCATAAATCCAGCATATTAAACTGGCTTGCTTGGAGAGAAAACAGCCTGGTTCCCTGTGATTAATTTGGCAAAATAAAAATCTTCGAGATTCTGGCCTGGAGTAAAGAATACACATAAATCAAACAATTACATGAACAGCCACCAACTGCAAAAAATGCTGTTGTTCTCAGGTATTTAATAACTTTTGAACCCCATGTGCAATCTGCATGCTTTAAAAAGTCATGTAGGCCTGACTCCTCAGTTTCCTTAGTAGCTGTATCACATATGTCTTGTTTGGCTGTAACTTGCTTAGGGTTGGGGTTAAATTCAACCAGTTTCAGACACAGCAAATGTAAAATTGGGGCTTTAAAATAGTCAAGGCTGAAACTTGACGTTGTCCTGAATCAAATGATGTATGAAACTTGATGTTGACTGGTAGAAAAGGTTAGAAATGCAAAACAAATACAAGACAGTCAAATTGCCTCAGATCTCCAAGGGTTAGACAACTTTTAATGACATCAATGATGCTAGGTGAGACCCAACTAATAAAGAGATGGAGGTCACAGTGTTCATCATAGTAAACAGACCATCCAAGACAATTCATTAAATTGCAAACTAGCCGACAAAACATAATTCAAGACAAACTATTTCATAAACGCCAGATAAATGTTAAGTGCAACTTACAGAAATAGAACAAAACCCCATTAATTAGAAATGAGCCGCTTTGTTTGCTGCTGCATCCTGTGAGAAAGCACTGCTGACGGCCACCGGCCTACATTTTCCACTTGAGAGGAAATCCAGCAATCATCTTTCATCTAATTTTCATTAATTATTTTTTATTCTGAAAGGCTGACCACATGTCCTTGTCTTTCACCTTGCAACTTGGGTTCTCTAAATTTACTTTCTTTTCCTCTGCTCAGGGGTGGATATCTTGAAGCTGGTGGCAGCTCAGGTGGGAACCCAGTGGATAGACATCTATCAGTCTCTGGCCAATGCCACAGAGAGGGAGGTTGCCGCCTTCTCCAACGGTTACTCCTCTGATCATGAGCGGGCGTACGCAGCGCTGCAGCACTGGACCATTCGAGACAGCGACGCCAACTTGGCTAAGCTGATCAACGCCCTGCACCGCCAGCGTCGCATTGACGTTGTGGAGAAGATCCGTTGTGTCATGGAGGACAATCCGCAGGTAAGCTGCATGGAGGTGCCTGCAAGAACCACTGACTGTTTTGCCCTGTTTACAACTAGAATAACATGTTCATGCAGGATATGAGGTATAGCATGAAAACTGCTTTGAACTTTCTTATCTTTACATCTGCAGCCAACATAACTGGCACAAGATGTAGTACACACTGTTCTTTGCATTGTCTCTCATTGAAAACTCATCATTGAGGAGAGCTGTCTGGTGTCTGCAGCGAAACCTTGTGAGTAAGCAGCATTTCTCATGTTAAAGAAACAGTCCAGTTTGAGAGAATGATATTCAACTGTTGCAGCCTCTTTCTGCACTGCAAAGTTTTAGAGAATGCTTGTTTGTGTCAATAGTTAATGAGTGTGGAAGTCGTGCAGCTCCGGGTCAGATTTTATTCTTTGTTTCAGGCCAGAGTGATTCTCCAAAGTGGTACTGTGATGTCACCAACTGAAGCAGGGCAAATGTTGGCAGGCAAAATGCAAACATCAAACAATAGATGTCAGCACTGTTACCATTTATTTTGTTACTATGCTGATTGCGACTTTTTAAAATTATAAATAATATAATAAATTAGAAAAAAGAATCTTCTGTTAATGCAGTATGTAGTCTATATTTATAATGATGTAGAACATTTTCTCAAAAATCTTGTAATCTTTGCTTGTTCTAGTTAATTCACCTTTGACACAAATATGTAAAGATCAAGTTCCACCACGAAGTTGTCCTAATGATCAGCCTAAATTCCTGTTTTTTTCCCTTCATTATTTATTTTTTAATATCTTGCTGAAAAAGGGTTAATTTGTCAGGTTTCATCCTAGCCAACCAGTAGAGAATAATTTATTTGTTTCAAAAATTACGATATTCCGTCAAGGTGAAAGCCATAGTTGCTGTCATGAAGCAGTTAATTTCCCATCTATAAAGAACCTCTGTCAGCTTTTTAATATATTTCTGATGCTAATTTTGTAATGTAGTTAGACAGCCATATAGGAAGATGACATCCCCCATTCTTAACGCCGTTCTCTAGGGTCTGATTGGTAATTTTTAAACAGGCAGAAAGAACCATCTTTAAGCTTAACCAAACACAGAACAAATCCAATGGCTGCCAACTCCTGTTCACTTAGGTTAAGACTTACATAACTGATACAGATCTCACTCTGTGATCATACACGCCTTTTCTTCAAGTTTCTAACTGTTATACTCTACTAAGTTATATTAGACATTGTTGATATCTAACTGTGCTATGAAAATACAAGAGTGTATGGCAGTGTAATAAATATTGCTTGAAAGACATGCTGTTTAGAAACCAGACCTTAAATCCTGGTCTTCAAGGTGAGAACCAGGACCCATGGCCACCAGACTGTCTGAGGCATTGTACTATATATGGTCCCAAAAAGTAAGAAATAGAGCCATTCATTTTCCCTCAATTAACTAATTAGCTGGGGAATAGTAAAGCTTAACAAGTAACAATTTATAGAGAAAATATATTGAGAAATATATTGTTAAAAGAAACAAGTTCCGTAATATTCTTTTTTAAAAACTTTACTTCTGCTGTTTCCTCATGTATTTTTGAGCCAGTAATCTTCTTTTTATTTTGCTGCAATTTCCATTTACACTTTTGTTGCCACTGGTCTGCTGTAAATGGGCTGAGATTGAGTGGAGGGGGAAGAGCACACAAGGAGTAAAATAGAACAGCGAGCGGTCAATTGTGCATGAATAATGTGAGGTGAAAATTTGCCTCACATCTGTCCCATAACAGTGACAGCTTTTCATGTGGAAGAAAGCCAAGCCTTTGGTTGAACACCATGTTTTATGTATGTTCAGTGCTGCATGTTCACTAAAAGTTGCTTGACTTTGCCTCTCACACACACACAAATACAAACAGACACTTAGGCACAAACACAGAGGACAAAGAGGACACAGAGGATCCTTTATCACTATTTACTTTCCATCTTTTTTGCTCTCATTTAACTTTCAAAGGAGATTGTTATCAAATTGGTGCCCTTGACCGCACTCTTGAAGGTCAGTGAACAGTTGCAGCCTTGTTCTGGCTGAAAAACCACACTACACTGAGCTCAGTGTCTCAGCTCCTCAGTCGTGTGTTCTACAGTAATTTGGCTTTTCGTCACAGCTTAATAATGAGCATGTCATATGGGGCAGTTTTGGTTCTCTTTACTGGACTGATCGCTGATAAGATAGCGGATAATTAAATTGTTTGGTGAGAGGAAGTGTGGTGAATATGGAGAATTAAGTGGGTTCAAGGGACCAGGAAGCAGTTCTTTTGGAACAATTAGAGGATGGGATCCATCTTTCATTAACCCAGTTAAAATAGGATGGACAGATACATGATATGGGCCAAAGTATGTCAGCACACCACTTTGTATCATTTTGTTTTGTCAGCTACATAAAATATTGCTTTTCCCAGTTAGATGAAAGAATCTGATTGGTCTGCGGGAAGCCCTAACTATCCGAAACATTAAGAATATACTGGAACACCAACTGCAAGCCAGACTTTATCTCCTATCATTAGGTTGCTTAAAAGCCTTCCCATTACCTCAGTCCTCTGAGTAAAACCAGATAGCTGCCCATTATATGTGGATAATGGGCAGCTCGGCTATTACATATGGATGTACTGTTAGGATGTCCACCCCTGATGTGGCAGTGTATGTGCTCTTTATTCAAGGATAGTATAAGCTATCATCTAGATTTTATTGATATTGACTCTCCCCTGTACTTTACTGTGAGACAGTAACTACAAGACCTGTTACTTGCTTCAAAAACCGGTAGCATGACAGTTATGGAAGGATTTGAAAAAGAATAGAAATCATTTAATAGCAGAGAGGAGGTTAAGTTGGTGTTTGCACTGTTCATTTAATATGTGCTTATACTTTCCTAAGTTAAAACTATGGTGATGTTGTACCTTATAACATATGTTACCCTCAGTAGAGACTGACTTTTAAGGCCTTTACACACCGGATGCATAACAAATAGGCACCAAAAATGCAAAAAGTTAGGATGTGAAATGTTCAGGTCAAAACTCTTCATACGGGCTCAGACACAAATTTGCAAACTGAAATGCAAAGGAAGTTAAAGAACTGACACCATTGCCAGTGGTAGAGGGGGTTAATAATTTTGTGGTTCTGACCAATCAGGAGATGTTACTAATTCATGACAAGTCCACAGTACCTATCACTATTTGTAGATTTAAATCACATTTTCTGATCTTCATTATTGAAGCACTTTTTGTCATGCATTTATTGTTACATGCTGGGAACAGCAGGTGAACACTGTGGAACTATAAAAAGTACCTGGAATGAAATAAAGAGGTTTCATACCTGGTCCTCATTGTGCAGGAAGCTTCAGGCAAAATAACAAAAGCTGTTCTTATCTATTTTTAGGGAGAAGAGTGCAGGCAATCAAAAGAAAAATGTGAGAAAGAAAAAAAGAAAAATGTTTTGCAGGACACTCAGTGTATGGAAATTTAAAAGGGTCAGGTTCAGTCGATGTACTTTGTGCTCTGTCTCATTTCACACTGGGTCAATGTGACTCACTGATGGGAAGCATGTTAATGCATATTACATAACGATATTGTATGGCATTGGCTTGAATGCGTGAAAGAAACATTCGCTGTATCGATGGTTTGCCCACTGGAACAACAGTGTCAGCTGTCTGATGGATGTTTCTATTTTTGTCTCTGCTGCTGCATGAGAGCTGAAGGCAGACAGCTGAGAGACAGATGTGACTCCCTTTGTCTTCACTTTTATTTCTCTCCTCCTCACCATAAACATCCAGGCCTCCTCCAAAGAAGTGAGTTTAAAAAGCAGAGAGTCAGAACAAGGACACAACCCTGTATAGATATTATCACCACAATGATACTGATCTGTAATCAGTTGTAGGCAAAATGTTTACCCAGTACTAAAAGCCTTGCTTATATGTGTAGTCTACTGAGTCTAAAAAAGTGTCTTATTTTGCACTTGGAAAGCAACAAATGTTTCTGAATAATTGAGATCATGTTGACAAATCTTATTTGCAGCCACAAAAACATAACTCATGACATAATATTGATCTTCAGTAAAGCCGAAAGGTGTCTGTTTTATTCATGAAGTAAATTAAAGTTTAATCGAGATACCACTGTGCCTGCTTGCCCCGGAGTCAGTATGTACAAATAACTGATTAGAGAGCAGACATGCTGTTTCATTTTGATAAGTCTCCTGTGTACAGCTAATAGATGCATGATGTCAGGGACTGCAGCACATGGAGCTGCTGTCCTCAGGGGGGCAGAGAACAGAGGGAATCAGTAAAGAGGAGAGATGATGGCTTTTTTTCCGTTCTGTCTTTTCTGTTTATCAACACAGAGCAAAGTCACGCACGTCTGTGCAAGTCATTCAGAAGCCTGAAAAAGACTTGAAAGGGCAAAGAAATAATAGATGACCACAAAAACAGCTCTAGGAAAAATCAAATTAGCTGTGTGAATGGATCTGTGCTTGTTTTATGATTATTCTCACTAATACTTTAGCCATCCAACTCATGTTGTATGGATTGTTATGTGAATGTAGAAAATGTACTGTGTTTATTTTTGGTCTCTAAGCTCAGACATCATTCCTCCCCAGAAGCAAACACCAAACAGGAAGTGAGAGTGATATTCATAACCCCAATAATGTTTGTGCTGGACTTTGCTATGAAAACAGGAAACAAGGGTTACTATAGTGGCTAGTGCTAGTTTCCTAACATGCGTTTTCATTAACTAGGACAGCCAGGCTCAGTGTGGTAAAATCAGCTAGTCTTCTCAGAGACTATCAAATCAAACAACCAGCTTGCAAAATGCCCATCATCATCCCAAGGAGATCAGTCATATCTCTGCTAGCTGTAGGAGTCTGAACATGGATATAGTTCCTTTTGGATGACAAACTTTAATCTCAGAGATGGCATCCAATAAATGTTGCTGGTCAAAGATTCATTTGCTAGTTAACTTCTACGACAGCACTACCTTTATGATCCAAAACACAAATTAAAGTTACAGTACTCTGGAATGAGAAAGGCCTCTTGACAAGTGACAACAGTGTCGACTAAGTGTTTAACCTGCAGGTGTTAGTCAGGACTGACTGGTTACACATGGGTTGAAACTGTTCTGTGTTTTTCGTTTAGGGGTCCAATACTGTAAATGGTGAAAAATCCAAAGATATAAAAATACTACTGCAGTCTGTTGACGGGAGTGTTTGATCAATTCTACTGACTCAACGATTATTTAGCCAAGTGCTGAGAATTTTGGCTCTGAAAATGTAATTTCATTCTGTTTTTGATCAAGAAGTGCTCAGCTAATTGGAATTTGAAGATTGCCAATGATCAACAGCCACAGAGTATCTGCTGAGTTATGAGTCTGTGTTGATATGTAAGAGGAAGAAGAGGGTAGGTACATGGTCCAATATTTGAGGTAGACATTCAGAAGATAGAAACTTTATTTTAGCCTGTGTCAATCTGCTTTTCCTGCTTTGAGTTTAAAGATAAATTTGGTTCTATAATTGTTTTTATGCACCAAAATAATTTCAGAGGTCTGGGAAAGCAGCAGCAGGGCTGAAGAGAAATCCAGCTGCACAGGAAGTATGAACAGATGTTGTACACAAAGAGATTTCATGTGTAGTGCCTCAAAAATATCTCTCTTTCGGTTCTATGTCCAGCTAAACTAAAGCTGAACTACAGTTCTTACTACTCAAGTTTCTTGTCAAATTGCCTTTGTGATCGCATGATGCCACGCCCCCTCAGAAATTAGGCTAGTATGTTCAGAGTCTCATATAAGACAAACCTGAGCACCAAAACTATGAAAACAAGCCGCAGTAACTTGATTTGTCCTTAAGGTTGCTTACTACTCGTTAGACGCGTCCGAAATCATATAAGTGAATGAAGCTTGTTAGTTCTCTAATGGGGAAGTGAAAGTAGCTGGAGCTTCTACAACCACAAAAGGCGAGCTGTGATGGAAAATCTGGTCAAAGTTCAGCTGTAAGAATTAGGAGGTCAGGAGACGACAGATGTCTCAGAGACATTTATTGAAGAACTTGACGTCAAGGAGATCAGCACAGGCAACATCAATAGGTGATCATGAGTACTACCACCATCGATCTGAGGCTGTCCTGTGTGTAAGGTGTATTTGAAGTCCACCTGAAATTAAAAAAATGTATTTTTTTATCCTTTTAGATCACATTGCTGGTTTTCTTGTTTGCTTACTTACTGATTTTAGCCAAAAAAATTACAAAATTTTGTCTCTTTTCATTTTTGTATCATAGTTCAATCATATTTACTTCCTGGTAAGAAAAAAATCACATGACTTTCATCATGACTTTTCATCATCTTGCCCAGAGCAATTTCAACCAAAAGTATTATTACGTCCAGCTGTTAATCAATATACTGCATGCGACCACAATAAACAAGCCTCCAACTTCGTATTGTTCACATTTAAACACAGAATGCTTCCATGGTTGCTGTAATAGGACCGACTTTTTAATGGTGCAATCAAATTGCTCCAAAATTTTTGTACCGCCCACATACCCTGTTATTACTGCATACGTCATAATATGAAGTTAGATACTCTCAAAATGCTGTTTCAGATGGACCGTTACTCTTTGTGTCCTCACATGTCATCAGTCCTAAACTACATATTCAAATAAGATCAGGCTGTACACTTTCAGGATCTTACTGGGTATCAGTATCAGTAACATTCCTTTCTTCTGCCTTGGTTGCTTTGGTGAGGGCAGCTGGGAAGAATCTGCACAAATAACTGTAAGACACAACATGGAATATAGAAAGGGACTGTGTGACCCAGGCATCAACTTTGGATGGACTGAAGTGCAAAGAAGTATGGTGTCAGACAGAGAGGTGTTAAAGAGTGACAGTGCTGAGTGGGTTATGTTCTCTGAGGGAGAAGAAACTTGGGGAAGGAAATTCTTCACACCGGCAGCTACTCTGGACAGATCGAACATCTAAAATACATAACTGTGGGTGAATTCTAACCTCTGGTGTGGCTGTACATCTTTACTAACCTGAAAACTTGTTGGACCTCCTCTACGGTCTGCAAAGCTTACATTGGGTCAACCTAAAGACAGAAATGGAAACAGTTCTCAGATATTTCACTCAAGTAAATTTACTGTTACTTTAAATTGTTACTGAGATAGAAAAAAGAGAAGAAGTTCAGTTAAGATGTACTCCTAGTTTGTACATAACATTTTATAAGGAACACCTATGGGACATTGATGATATTTATAATGATAGAACATTTAATTGAGGAACACCTTTAGGGCTACAAAATTAAGTCTGACTTTAAAATGTCAGTCTCAAACGGCATTGACGAAATCAACTATAGTCATTAAATCATTAAATCAAATATAAATACACTAGTCAATAATCAACTTTATCTTCTTGGCATTTTACAATTATAAATAAATTTTAGTTTTGTCTTTTTAGGTAAGAGAGTAGGGTTTTAAGTTAATATCTTTTTTATGGGAGGCACACCAAGAAAGACACTCATGCCGATAAATATAATTTTCACCTTCTTTCTTTATTGTCCTTTTCCTTCCTCTTTACCCCTTTTGACCTTCCAAATCCACCAAAAAAATACAACATGCAGTAGTCATTTTCTCCTCCTGCCACGATGATGCACAATCAAATGCAATTTCTGTCCTAATTGGGTGCTAATGACTCAGGACCCATTAGGGGCTTTTCAGTCCTTGCATAACAAGCCCCATAAGATAATAAAATGAAACCACATCCAATACTTTCTGAGGAAAACGGTAGAAATTTCCCAGAAAGTGCATTGAATGTTCTAAAACTGATGCTGAAAGATTTTCTGTGAACCTTTGTGAGTGTGTTTAACATTAAGTATTCTTTAATGCTGTCAAGGAGCAGGCTGAACTATTGTAGATCTACTTTAGATGTCATGGATGAGTTGTTGGTTAAAGCCAAACACAACAATTTGGACTGATGCTATGTTCACCATGGTGCTGAGTCCTTCTCTAAGCTGCATCTTAGCTAACAGCTCATCTGTTATGGGAGTAATTACAGCTGAGTGAGATTTTTAGCTGTGACACTTTAGTCTAATTAATCAAAACACTCCCAGTGTGTCCCTTGTGCCCTTCAGACTGCAGCAATCTGCCAATCTGCCAGTGAGGCTACCTGGCTCACTCAGTATGTGTGTGTACATATGAGTGTTGGACTGTTGTGCACTGTGTGTGTGTGTGTCCCTGATTGAGCCCTGTGTTGTGCTGACAGGAGTAGTCAGCGACTCTGCCTGATCCTTCGCCCTCTCCACACATACACACTTACATACACACAACAGTGCTGTTCTTCCTCACAGTGACCCTGTGTGCTCCAGCTCTGTCCTCACTCACTCAGCTCAGGGCTGTTCAAGACTGCAAGCAATGAAAATCAGGTTCCATGTGGTTGGAGGGGCTTTTAGATGGAGTGGCAGGCGAACACTTAGTGCTCTACCTGGGTGGGCAGAAGGCGCAGGGCTCTTAATGTTGAGTGGCAATAATTACTCTGTCAGTGTAATTGCAGCTTTGTCAAAAATGATGTTAAATGACTTTTAAAAGTTTAGAGAAGTGTGCTTGCCGCTGAAAGGTTTCCCTTTAAAGTAAATACATAGCTGTGGAAAGTGAATGACTCATTCTGCTCCACTACTCCTCAGTGTTCTTGCCAATGAACCTCCAGCAGACTCCAGCCGGCTGTTTTACTGGGAACTTCCCAGCAGAGTGGAGACTTTCCTTCTTGGTAAAGCACATGCGTAGTTAAAAGGGATTCCATCATGTTGCTTCTCTTGGATGCTGATGACTTGGGATCCATGACAGAGCCTCTGCCATCATCAGGTCTATTAACAACACTGGTGTACTTTCCTTAGTCAGCTTTGTTCTGTGGTGTTTAAGCTGATGTTTGTGATTCATGGGTGCTCAAAGACAAGCCCCTAACTACAGCTCTGGTACAGGGGTGAGCTAGTAGTCAAGGAAGACTGGAGTTCAAATTATCTGATGTGAATGAATGTGAAACAGCATGAAGCAACATGTTGAAAGGTGCAAGCAGACTAAATCAACTCTCTCTGGCATATTACCTCATTTTCCAATCTTTAGTTTAGCTTTTTGTAACACTTCAATGTTTTTATCTTTTCCAGTGGTTCTTAGTGGATTTTTGTAGCCCTTGTCCTCCTTGATGTATTTCTGTATTCATTTCTTTTTTTATCTATGGTCAAAAGTTTAGACCATTTAAGTTTCAGGCAGATTTTTAAATAAATATATCTTCTTGTTTGTACAAGATAGTAATTTAACAATAACTTGATGGACTAAATGGTAAAGGGAGTGACAATTAAATATGCATGTATTTTTGTAGATAAAATCTAAATCTGTCAGACACTGTAAAAACACTGTAAACTCACATTTGGTGACCTTTCTTCCATGGTTAACCACGTAAGATCACCAAAGAGAACATTTAGAAATGAGACTAAATTTTAGTTCTTTTGAGATAAAATGGCAGAGAAGAGCAGCTGGAATAAATTTACATCTGAGCCGCAAACCTAAATATCAGATGGTATAATTTTGTGTTTTTCATACGTACTGACTCTCTGTCCCCTGAGGCTGCTAAATTTGTCTTCCCTCTTGGGTCTCCGTGTGATTTTATGCATCTGCTCTAAAAAAAATATTTGTTCCAGTTACATCTGCTTCTGTGTGAAAGTCAGCATGTCTTTGTCACTGTGTGTGTGTTTGTGTGTCTGTGCATGTATGCATGCAAGACTTTGAGGGTGAGACAAAGCGTGTTTGTTCTGTCAGAATTACACACGTTGTGTCACGCTGCAGCTCAGTGACCCAGACATTATGGAACTGAGAAAGAAAACACGAGGGAAGGAGAACAACACTGGTGTTTCTGTGTCGTGCCCTGTTGGAGCTTATTTTTCAGACCCAAAGGAGAACCAGATATCCATCATAACAGATTGAATCCTCCACTGAAAAGAAAAGTTTTAGTGAAGTGCGATTCTTTACTTTTTTCAGTCAGTTAGTTTGTTTGTTATGTCTAGTTTCCTTCCAGCTTCATTTTCCATTTCCAACGTTTGTGGTGAATGAAATGATCTTTTTGCTTCCACAACCTTTAGGCCCTGCAGGGCTCAAACTGTGAAAAACAAGACGTGCTCTCATGATCTCATCTGCAAACCAGTCACTACTGGTTCAACACCGAAGGGGGGGTGAGAGAAAGGGAGCTGCTAGGATAGAATAAGAGGGAGAGAGAGAAAAGAGACACAGAAAGATGAAGAGACAGGGAGAAACTGTAAAAAATGTAACAGAAAAAAAGAGATAAAACTTTAAAGAGGCAACAGTACAGGATGAAACGATGGATTAAAAAAATGAATGGTGAATGAAGATGTAAAAAAAGCAATTATTGGGGACAGAGCACACAAATACTGAAGAGAGACAGAAACTAATAAGTCAAAGGAATACAAAGAGTAGATGAGGGCACAAGTTTAAAAGGGTGTGGAGATACATACAGAAACATACAGAATAAAACAAAGGAAAAAGAACAAAGAGGGAATCATCAAGAAATTACATCAAGGACTGAAACTTTTAAAGCAGCTGTATACAGAAATTGGTATTTTTTGTGATTTGGCACCCCCGCAGTTTCTGACTGCAAAACCTCTGTCAAATACAAGTCTCAGGTTTCTGTAACAATATTGTCAGCTGTCAGTACATGCTAACTACAAAACAAAACTTGGCACAATTTGAAGTCCTGAAAACTTCTGTCTTAAAGTGACGGTCAAAGTTTGCAATAGAGGTACACACGGCTCAGAACTACAGCCTGCTAAACTAACGTAATCTGAACCAGAAATGGTATCCTACCAACGCCTGGCTATGTTTTTCATCTCGTATTTTGAAAAAAACTCTTGCCAATGGCTACAAGCTTGTCCAACGTGACTCTTGTCACAAATGCTTGTTTGGTTACTTCTTTTTTCCTCTCCTCTGTCAATATTCCTCAGTATTTTTGCCTCTGTCAGCCCATTTTTGGGCCTGCTAGCTTCCCTTCTGTTGTCCATTCTGCCCCAATTTCCATCAACATTCTCCATTGGTTCCTCCTCAGCCTCATGGTGGTCCAAAGCTCCTGTGATTCAGTGTAGCTACACTAAACACTCTCCAGTAATCCATGCAGTCTATTAGCTGCAGGGCTAACAGAGCTAATGGGCAGCTAAAGAAGCAGCCATTACAGATTCCTTTCAAAACTCAAAAAAAAAAAAACCAACAAAAAACCACAGAGTAGCCAGAGAACATCAGAATCATGAAAAAGAATATGATCCAGTTTAAGCTTATGGTATGTAGTGCTGCAAAATTTTACCCAGGATTTCATACAAACATGTACCTGACCTTCCAAGTTATATAGTGAAGTATCTGGCACTATGGACGCACAGTAACTGAAAAAGAGACACCATTCAAACTATCAAGGTCAATGTACCATATTTAATTAAACTATTCATATACTGTATGCCAACTTCCTATTTGTTAAACAGGACAATCCATATGAACATTTGACCCAGATTTTATCTGCATTAACCAACACTGAGCTCTGCATCCTCACTGTCATACCACTGTCTACTCTAGAAATCTACCACTTATTTCCCAGGCTCCTCCTGTTTTAGCATTTAACTATATCTTAATTCTCGAGTGTTTCTTTAAATAGGTCTTTGAATAATATTTTGTCCCTTAGATGTGTTCCAAAGCAATTCATGAGTACAGCCACTTCCTAAGGTAAAGTGTGTATAGTGTGAGAGGAATGGAGAGATACAGACCACGGTAATGTTGAATTCAGTGATGTGAGAGCTCATGTGTTCTGTAAGCAACAAATTTTAGCCTGTAAGTCTGTTTGTTGTGGCACTGGTTTGTCACACACTTGTGTTTTCCTCCTTGTCATTCTCCCCCCTCCTCATTGTCCCTCTGCTTTATCTTTATCTCTTTGTTTCTATCTCCAGTTTGACATCAACCAGCTGATGACCTCAGTGAATGTAAGCCAAAGCCTCAGTCCTATCCACAAGCCGCTCGAGTCTCCCAGCAGTGTTGGCAGCAGCAGCAACAGTGGTAGTGGCAGTGGTGGTAGCGTTGGAGGGACCAATGGAGTGGGTGTGGAGCAGTCGCCAGTGGACCGCAAAGGCTTCTTCCCTGATGAATCGGAGCCCCTGCTTCGCTGTGACTCCACCTCCAGCAAAGACTCTGCCCTCAGCAGGAATGGCTCCTTCATTACCAAAGGTGAGGGACTTAGCTGTAACTTCATGTCAGTGCCCAGAGACCACAGGGGATTGTTTAAGAAGTTATTGTAAAACCACTCTGTTTGTCTCGTTTTTAGTATTACTGCACTGCTCACATGATGTAAATCTAAAAAGTTGTAGCTTTGTTAGTGTGAATGAATAGTGTCAAACTTAAGCATGACTAAAAGTATAACCGACATCATAACATCAATGGAAGACCTTCCATCATGCAGTAAAATCAGCATCAGTGAGGAGGAAAGGGGCATCTTTTATGCATATCTGAATAACAGGCACGGTCGGACTAATGTGCTTGTGGCTCCAGGGCAAAAAACTGAGTTCCTACAGGTTCTAAATCTTTGTGAAAGTCTTCATCTGACAGAGCACTACATGCTTCCTGTCAAACTGCATGGTAAAGCATGCTTGCATACAACATGCAAGCCAATAGATTACATGTTTTATGAAATTGTATCATTATTCAAACAGGATTGACACAGGGCCTGTTTACATGACTGATATACAAGATAATTTGATGAAGAAAGAAACCACCTCATGTCAGATGCCAGTGCTGCTTTTTTCATGATGCAATTGTGAGGCAGACTTTCTTGTTGGTCCACAAATAAGCACACAACTAAGGGACATCTGCATTTGTTAGTGTATGGCAGCCCCATTCAATTAGCGGCCCGCGGGCCGCATTCAGCCCGAAAGCAACTGCCGAGTGATTGGGACTCCGAGAAGTACAGAAAAACATCTTTTAGTAACACTGACAAGTTCTTACAAAAATTCCAACATTATTACAAACACCGAATGCAACATTTACCGTAACCTAGCAACTAACCCACAATGCATTGTGTTGTTGAGGATGTTTGAAAAGTATTTATTGACTTTACCCCCGAGTCCGAAAGCCAAACCAATGTGTTTACTCTGCAAAGACTAAGATTATAATGTCCGAAGACACCACATTGAAAAACATGCCGCGTTTCGGACAAACTTTCCCGAGGGATCTCATCAGAGGGCGGCTAAAATTCAGAGTTTGACTGCGTCTTACAACCGGAGCTGTACTACCATGAAGCGGACTTGCACAGCTCAGGAAAGGGCCACAGCAGCTTCCCTTCGTGTGTCATGGATCTTGGCAAAGAAAAAGGCTGTTCACAGACTCAGAAATTGTGAAGGACTGCACATTGGTTATCGTGGATGAAGTTTTAACCGATGATAAAAGTTAAGATGAGTGTGACATCTGCTCTAGCTATAGCTATAGCTACCCCTGTCTGACACTTCAAACATTCGCAGGGTTGATAAAAGAAAAGCAGAAAAGCTGATAATATGGCTGTAGGAGTAGACGAGTGTACAGATAGAACTGACACAGCCCAGCTTTGCATGTATGTTGCTCTCGTTGCTCTCTGACTGACAG